>JAVJIF010030531.1:0-218198 GCA_038442645.1 Agave tequilana
CAAACATAAAAAGGATGATCAAGCTTACCTGCATGAAGCAAACAAAAATTAGAAGATCTGAAGCTTAATGTACTTCAACAGAAAAATTAAGTGACAGACGCAGCTATTGCTGAGGACTTCAGACGCAGGAATGACCCGCGCAGCGAACCAAACTTCTGCGGCGGCAGAAACAACGCGAATCAAAGCTGTGATATACGACGAAATTTGAACGCGATCTAGTTCTACATCCATGTCTAAATGCAAGACGCAAAGAGAATCAGACACGAAAATTGCCGTCTCCCTGTTGGATGAATAGGAGTTGCAAGATTCAGGCCTGAGACCTCCAGTCTCTGAGTGAGATTCTCTAAGTGGCAGCCTCAAGACGCGAGTTCTTTATGCAGAACCTGCAGCCAGGTACCTAAGTCTACCATACTCGCGTCCAGAGAAGTTTAAGTCAAATGGCGCAACTTCCAAAAGAGGAACGCACCAACTAAGACTTCAGGAGAAAATTCAGACATGAATCTCTTTAAGAGATATCATAATTCAACTTAGCTGGGTTAAAATGTCATGGCAAACCGAGAAGGCGTACCCGCAGAGGCCTCTATTAAGATTTGAACTCTCTGCATCGAAGCGCGACATAAAAGGTGCTCAAGGAGACGCTTTCTGTTATTTAATCACTTGACAGTGGTAATCTTCTGAAGAGACCAAACAGAAGCATGAAAGCTCTGGGTCATCTTCGTCCATGGAGGCAAGCCCCTGTAAAAGTCTTGAAGGGAGAAGATGGTCTCTCAAACACTCGCTCTTAAAAGAAAATAGTCCAAGTATGGGACTGCTAAAGGAAGGGGGTAAGCCCTATTTATAGGCAAGCTACAACACCTATAATCAATGGCTCATTAATCAGGGCCGTCGGCTTCAATCCCCGCATGCATGTCGAAGCCCAGTAAAGGGCTGACACGTGGACTATCGCTTCGGAAAGCATCGAAGACGCGAGTCTCCAACCGCCAGTGCCGGTCTGGCATTTAAAGGCATTAATGCCTAAGCCCAATGAAGGGCTGACCGCTTGTACTGCCGCGTCGGGAAACGTTGGAAGATACGAGTCCCCAATCGTCAACATCGACTGGACATTTAAAGATCCACGAAATCTTTATGACAAGCTGCATGTAACACTTGAAAAATTGCACCAAACGCAGACCCAAGAGTTGCGTCCAGAAATGACGTCCCCTTTGCGAATCCGAAAATGGCGTCCCTTTTCATTCCAGCCAAGAGAACCGCAGCCGCGTCTCTCAGAGTGATTCAAAGCTGCGTCCATCAACAAAAGGGACCCATTCTGGGGTCTCAGTGGGAAGCACATAATAAGAGGAAGCTGCGTCCTGAGGCTTGAGTCTTCAGCAAGAGGCCTATCAGATTCACAGGTACCTTGGAGCTGCGTCGACATGGTAAGATGATGATGGATTTGCGCCGGGTCAAGACCCAGCGTCGCGTCCTCTTATATGTCTGCGCCAGTTTTAAGGAGCGTAAGACCACATTCTTGATGCATCCTGATTCCTGTGCCTGGATAAAGTTAAGGACTGCGGCCAGTAAGTCACACTCAAAGCTGCGTCTTTTCGCGTCAACTGAACCTCGTCTTCACTGGCAGGTCAAAGTCGCGTTCCTCAGAACCACGTCTCTCTTTGGAACGACGTTGCGTTTCATCAAACGAACTTAGTCTACCTAAGTCTGTTATTCACAGTCAGTAAGGGAGCACAACCAAAATCTGTGATTGAGAGGTTGGATTCATCTACGGCGGCAATGAAGATGGAATGAAAATTTCAACGACTTTTATTATTCAAATATGATAAAAGTAAATACAAACACTCTTGGTGAATAGAGTGTCCTTTTCTTTACAAAAAGGAAAAGAAGAAGAAGGCTAAATATCCTGGTTCGCCAAAGAACAGATTTGTTCTCTAAGGCGATGTATCTCATGTTGACGCGCCTTCTCTGCTTCCATGAGAGCCTGGGCCCGTAGTTCCTTCTCGGATAAAAATCTCTTCGCAGCCAGCTGTACTCGTAGGGATTCCAGCTCGGAGGAATAACAGAGAGATTTTTCTCAACTTGCGCCTTGGCAGCTTCTAATTCCGCTAGCCTCTTTTTGGAATTGCCAACTTCTGTTCATTGATAGCAATCAAGGCCTCAGCTCTGGCTATGGTAGCTCGAGCATCGAGGATAACCTGCTTCGCAGCCTGCATGACCATCTCGGACTCCTTTGACTCGCCAGTTAGCTTTCGATGGTCAGCCTGGAGACATTGGAGAAGACGGGTCCTTTCAGCTATCCTTTCTTCCATCTCCCTTCGATCTTGCTCTTGAGCAGCAAGGAGCCTGGTCAGAGTTTCCCGAGCCTCGTGAAATGAGCCAGCATTCTCCAGGGATCTAAGCTCTTTCAAGTCATGTCCCAACTGCTCCACCAGCAGCAGACACGCCTTGGCTGGTGAAGGGCCTCCGGCTAAATTGATGTTCTCGACCAGATTTCCTAGAAACATCCGGTGAATTCGAAAGAGCTATTCCCAGACAGAATGAGATCAATACATGATCGCATAGAGGCAAAGAACTGCTGCACCACTTGACGTGTCAGTTCCCCCATGGTATCACCGCCTGGAAAAATTTCTGCTGAAGTACTTCCCGATCTCCTTTCTATCACAGGGAAGGATATAAACCGATTCTTCTGGTACAGGAGTAGGGTCAACAACAGGCGCGACAGAAGCTGAGATGGTCACCGGCACTTCCGGGACGGCTGCCGTCATAGCAGCCTCCACGGCGGTTGAAGTAGCAGCGAACCTGGCTTCTCCAGAACCCTCAGTCGAGGGTTGAATTGCACTACCTGCGGCTCAATGCTGGCTGCCTCTGCTGAGTCGACGCTGACTGCCAAGTCCTCTGCCTGAGCTTCCTTAGCGCTCTCTGCAAATCACCAGAACGTCAGTCATGACAGCAAAAGGAAATATTGAAAGCATCAATATTTTCTTACCAAACCGAGGGTCCAAAGACGGTAGATCCCTGGGCAAATCTTGCAAGATTGAGGTTTCCCCGACCTCAATAATTCCCCTCTTGAGGCATCTCAATAGCAGGAGCCTCACCCCTCCTGCTGGGCTAGCTCTTGTATCATTTCCTCGATATGGGAGGAAGTCGCAACCTCGCTGTTCGCGGCCAACCCTGCAGCATAAAGGGAGAATGTCAGAACCTGTTCCCTAGTTAAAAGGGAAACCAGATCAACAAGACTATAAGTACCTTCAGCAGGAGTAGTTGCCGCTTGTGATAACGCCGTCACTGGATCACACCCGTATATTTCTTCCTCCGAGATATGTGAGAATTTGCTCGGATCTGGAAGAGCAGATTCATCACCAAAATCGACTTCATCACCTGAATCATATTCGTCCTCTCTGGATGGTGAAGACGATAGTTCAACGCGAGAAGCCTCGGCAATTGAGGCCTTGCCACTAAACACCCCAGTAGTGGGACTGGGATCAACTACCCTCAAGCTGGGCATCAATACGACAGGAGACCCAGGCTGTTGTGCCTCATCTCTCCTATCATAAGCCGAAGAAGACCCGGGTTGAGTTGAGACCCCTGGATCTCAACATCACTCCTTCCCACTAGGTCAGCCTCAAGTTGCTCAGCCTCATCAGTTGCCACGGGCTCATCAGCAGCTTCCCTTCTTCTAAAATTACGGGGCCCTTGCTGCGCAATCCATGAGTACGAACAAGGGGGGCATCATCTTCCTCCTCCTCTTCTTCCCTCTGCTCTTCGATACCGGAGGGGACGGCCTCTTCAGCTGCCAAATCTTTCCTGGCCCTCTTCGAGGCAGGCTCAGCCGTGGAAGTAGAAGAAGGCTCAGCTTGGAGAGTAACGCCATGAGGACGTTTTTGCACCGTCTGTCGACGCCTTCTGGCAGACTGCCCCTGGGTACTGCTGCTCTCCTCGGCTCCCCTCTGGCCTCCCTCTGAGCCGCCTGATATTCATTAAGGCCTCGCGAGCGTTTGTTGGACGCCACCTTCTCCTCATAGGACGCATTAATGCTTTTAATGCATGAACGCTCCATTGAGTAGCCAGACACCTTGCTAGCCTGGAAATACCAGGTGCAGAAGCTAAGGCTTGCATAGCAGTTCGGCGTCTTATGAGGTAAATGGAAAAGAGCCTGTGTCCCCCCAGCTACGCTGTAATACCAAGCCCGAGCACCTTCAAACAGATTTCCACTGAAGGCAAGCTGAGCGTTAGGTTACCGACATATAGTTGGTCATAGCCGAACTATCGGGCGAAACGATTCGGCATATAAGGCTCGATCGTGCACGAGTTCCCCTGCCGAAAGAGCAGATACCCGGGCCGGATATTGATGAGCCACCAAAGACTACCGACGGCAGCCTCGTGAAGTCGTCCGGACCCACAAATGTCGGCGAACTTATCCCTATAAGCAGCATCTGTAATCTCGGGGAAGCAACGGTTGAGATGATAATTGAAGCGTTCAAAATACACTTCCGGACGTAGAACATATAGTTATTGCACCAGCTGAACTCTCCAGCCGCTGAACAAAAAGGACAACCCTTCGCATCGAGACACTGGCGTCATCAGTGAGGGGCAGTGCATCACGTACCAAGCCATTAAGTACGTGTAGGGAAGCTCGATCCGAGGGTTAGGGGTCTTCACTCTTGGCCTTCCCTCTGAATCGACCTCTGGGTTACCTTGGGAGTCGACGATGGCCTCCACCCTGCACAGGCTCTGAGTCAGGGCCCGCAACCCGCTTTGGATACTGGCCACCATTGCCGGAAGGAGAGCTATGGACCTACCATAGGCCAGCAGCACCGCCGTATACACCACGTCGGCAACAATCACCTCATGCGGCAATGTCGGCACTACACAGCGCTTCAACCACAGCATGAGGAAACCCGCCAGCAGTGCCCGGTTAGAAATGGGGATCTAGGCCTGGTGATGGAAACTTTCGAAAACCGTGTCAGGTTTGAAAGTATCTTCGTTTGACTCTGTGGTATAAGAACTCACAGAGGCGTCGATCCTCTCGGCGATTTCTTCTTCGTCAGAGCTGGGAGCCAGACTGGTCACTGAGTGATCTTTCTCAGTGATGCCATTAAATAAGTAGCTCGCCCAAGATAGCTGCTTAACTCCCCTAGCCCACCAGTAAGTTATTTGACCGCAGATGTGGAAATGACACAGCACCTCCCAATAGGTCTCATATACACGAGGGCATTCTTTCTTCAAGAGATGAAGCTCCTCAGAGGTGGGGGACGTATTCCTCATAAGGAGCATCCCCCATTACCAACCCGAGACTTCATATAATTCATGCAGGGCGCCCCATTCTCCAACCGGGGTGAAGAACGTCCCCGTCGAAGGGTCGTAGTGCTCCAGGATCCCAAAGAAGTTTTGGGAATTCTGTGGGATGCCATATTGCACAGCCCTGACCGCCTGGTACAGTCCCACCTGGTCCAATAGACCTCCGAGTTCGGTGAGGACAAAGCTCACCATCTTGCCCCACCAGTACTTTTCAGTGGAATGAACCCACCTGAGCGGGCGGAAGTCAGTGGGAAAATCACCCCCTACCTTCATGAATTGATTAATAAAGGTAGTGCTGAGCTGAGGGGTTTCCCCTACTGGGTAATCAGACCTGAGTAGTCCAGGGAACAGGATGAAAACTTCCCTTCCATGACCGGCAACATGTTCCTTCTTGGCGCCCAAGATGCCGAGAGAGACATTGGGGACAGGTCGGGCAAGCTCCCATTCCATTGCCGGGGGACAGACATGTGCTGAAGATAGGATAGAGGGTACATTCGCTCCATATTTGGAAGAAAGAATTTCCTATCCCCTATCTGGCGAAGCCACTTGTAGTCGCCATCATGCAAGACGTAACCGCCCTCGCCAATATTGTCGCCAAAGAAGAAGACGGGTTTCTTCAATGGAATGCGCGAATCCGTCTTAAATTCTGCGTCGGTCATAAGTTCCCGGAGTGTCGCCATGTCGACTTTGGAGAGCCTCTCCCTTCGCCCCTTCGCTTATCAGCAGTCACAGGAGCAGTCCTTTGCAACACGAAGGTTAAGTTGCGGTCAGCACCACCTGCGTGCCCGAAGTGACACTTTTGGAGAGAGGATCAGCGGAATATCGCACTGCAAAAAGGAAACGACATTTGATCAGAAATTTGAAAGGAAATGATTAAGTGTCCACAACTTGAACGCAGAAGTAAACTCAGGCGCGGAAACCATCAAAACCCGCGTCCAGACCCGAAGGTTGCAAGGCTTGCATAGAGCCCGCATTTTTGAAGATCCAAGACTTATGAAAAATCTCTAAGTACTTGGGCTTAGACGCAAGATTCATGAGGACCAGCGTCTGATTTCACAAGACGCAAGAGTCGTAAGAAATCTGCGTCCGAATCCTTCATACTTAGAAACATTCTAAGTGTTGAATCCAAAATGCAAGGCTTACTGAGGCCCTGTGTTCAACAAGCAGACGCAGATTCAAGCAGATGAAAGCAACAAGGTCATCAACCCGCGCCTTGATCGCGTCTAAGAATCAAACACGGTTTTCGAATCCGTGTTGGCAGTTCTTCTTCAAAAAAGAAGGAATTTTTAGAGTTATAAGAACTCCATAGACCCTTTTAATGGTGGAAATCAAGTCTGATCGCTTTATACCTGAAATAGGGCTTCCTGCAAGGAGGAACCGCCCCTTTGAGTTTCAGCGACGACCGCCTTTGAAGACGAAGCAGTTTGCTTAGCCTTGGGCGCCATTGCGAATCAAAGATCTGATGTTAGATGGAAGAAGAGAGAACAAAGAAGCTCTTTTCTCAACCCTAACAAAGGCGCTCGTAGACGAAGGAGAGACTAAATGATGACTCTCTTGACGACTGTTGCCATTTATAGGCACGGCGATTCGCAAAGATATGCCGCGCTTGGCTCGATGTCGAATCACCGCTAGACGCGTGGACAGCGCATTTAATGCCGCATGAAGTTCGCACGCTAAAAAGAAGGTGTCCCGTCGGCTCCACAGGACACGTGGCAGTACACTCATGGCATGGCACAGATTCGCACTCAACAGTCGCGCCTCTTCAATGGACGCATCCCTTCAGCACGGCCATAGTTGCGTCCAGAGAGTCGCGGCTTCAAAGATGCGTCTTTCCGAAGTTCACATCCTTCCAACCCAGACAAAAATCGCATCTGCCTTATGGAATAATAGTCGCGTTTTCATCCCAAAAGGAAGTCGCGTCCTTAAAAGCAGTGCTATCTCTGCGTCCCAAAAGAACTGGCGTTCAGTCCTTGCTTCTTCAAATCGGTTCAACAGTACACTGGCACAAGCAGACGACCGTCCACTCCTGGCTTAAAGTGCACCCACGACAGACTTAAAGCAATCGGGGAGGTTAGAATGTGAATCTAGACACTCAACACGATCAACTTTGGTGGCTTCAAAGAGTTCCATAGTACACTCACAAAGATCATACTTCAGATAAGATCAAACCCGGAGCATTGACAGTCCAGTCACAAGGGTGAGCTCAGCTAGAGTCCAAAGTATTTCGAAATCTGTCCCCACTTAACTGCAGAATGTCGAAAACTTTGGAGGGGGTTCTGTAGGCTGTCTAAAAATCACTAAAAGACAAGCCATTGAAAAGCAGAATTCCAAGTTCTAGACGCAGAGCTAATTTTGGCCGCGTCTCAGCAGTACCAAGCAAGGCGCGAGGGTCGAAACTCGCGTCTCAGCAGCATCAAGGCGCGAGGCTCGACAGCCACGTCTCAGCAGCATCAAGGCGCGAGGCTCGACAGCACGTCTCAGCATCATCAAGGCGCGAGGCTCGACAGCCGCGTCTTAGCAGCACCAAGGCGCGAGGGTCGAAACCCGCGTCTCAGCAGCTCCAAGGCGCGTGGGTTGACACCCGCGTCTCAGTTGTAACCATCCTGGTTTCGAGGCCAATCACGGCCCACATAACGGGGAAAGTTAGCCCCCATTATGGAGTATTTTTAGGAGGCACGTACGCTCCTGAAACCCTTATAAATAGCCCCATTGCTATGAAGAAGGGGTCGGATTTTTTTTGGAAGAAAAGAGCTCTGAGAGAAAAGAGAGAGAGTTCAACCCTTCAGAGAACTTACTGTGTTCAAGTTAGCCTTTGCTGACAATCTCTTTGAGAGTTTTGGTCGACAGAGCTGTGTTACTCCGTCAACCACCCGAAGAGAAGAGCCCCGAAGATCTCAATGTTCACCCGTCAACGGAGAACAAGATTCACTCTCCACCGCCACTTGAAGAACCCAGCCTTAAACAAAGGGAGGATTCAAGACTCAACATCCTCCCTCTCTTGTAATCGAAAGACTGATCTATTGTAATCTTCTATCCAATCAAAAGAATTTTGCAATCGAATCCTCCTTTTCTGACGCGTACACTTTCGATGATAACACCGACGCTGATGTCTGAGTCCCACGACGATGTTGTTGATGAGCTATCATGATAGACCTCTTCTTCAGATTCAGAATCTTACGAGACTGGCATAAATACATAACCGAGTCCTCTTCAGGGCTTGTGATAGTAGTCAGGGTCTTTGCTTTTTGGCACAAATAAACAAAGTAATGCTCACTTTCCATTGCCAAAGTTAAGGCCCGATCTTTTGATAAAATCATACCCCATTCTTTCCATCATGTAATGTACTTTTGTCCATAGTGGAAGAATTATGGAGACTCAGAATTCCCTGAGCTTTCATAAGCTATGGACTCAGACTCGATTTTTCTAAATAGAATTGGCTTTTGACCCTCCCATTTAGCTGGTATTTTAAAGAGAGACTTGTGTGCATCTCTGATCTTTTCGCGTACCATAAGAAATGACTTTATTTGTGCACACAATGATGTCAGGGCATTCATTGCTGACCAAGGGTCATTGTCTGCGTCAGTACTAGTGTCTGACGGTACAAAATCATAAGCAAATATAGAAAAGTAAGCTAAATCTAAATTTACATTGATAAACCACTCACTTTCAACATTAGTGGTGGTATTGAAATCAAGCTTATCAATGCTCGTTACAAGTGGATTTATTTCCCGGAGATCTCCTCTTCTTCTGGCTTCATATCAGCTTCGTTGCCAGAGTCGGGTTCTTCTGGGTGTGGATTCTCATCTGTCTCAAGAGAATCTTGATAGAGGAGAAAATTGGTGAAGTAATTCTCAACTCCCTTGAACAGATGCCTTTCGGCAATCAACATTCTCACATTCCCTCTTCATTAACATATTTCATCACTTGATGAAGAGGAAATAGGACGATGAGTTGCGGTGAATCCAAGATCGTCCCAGCAACAAGTTGTACGAGTATCCGCGATAATTAATAGCATGTTACCTTGGATCTCAAATTCCCAATTTGACATCTGACCTTGATTTTCCCCGTCGGGCGCGTACCATTGGCATTGAAGTCATAGCTGGTTATCTGAGTGGCGCTTAATCGGTAGGAGGGAATCCTTAAATATTGCATGACCCAGAGGGATATAATACTTAACGCGGATCCAGGATCAACTTGAATATAGTTCACATCAGATGATCCAATATACCCTGTGTAATATAGGGGTCTATCATGTTTTTCTTTAACTTGTATGTCTTCCGGGGTGAAGGTGATGCAGGAAAACTGTTTCGAGGTGTGGTAGCAATGGTTGCTATCTTCCTCTCCATATATAGCAGAAATCTGGGCCATGAAAACCTCTGCATCTGTTAATGCTTCTCTTAAGGTATCCCTTGTAGACTTGGATAGCCTAGGAGTTCATAAAGGGTAATTCGAGCAGAGATGTTGGCTAGCTGAGCCAAAACATCAAATAGAAGGGAGTTGATGGTCCCACACTACCTTTCTAGAGAGTTTTGACATAATGAAGCCTTTTCTGTTTTTTCACAGATAACTTCATGGATTGGTCGATTATCTTCTCAACTGGCTGGGGGAGTCTTCTATCGGCTCGTCGTACTGTTTTAAGTACTGCTTGCTACATCGAATCTTTGACGTGGGAGGTGCACTTGTGTTAGCAGCAATGGTAAACTCCTCCTCTTCTGCACTGGCAAGGGAAGCAACATCTTCCTCAGTTTCTTTGATAGAGTTACTCACCACATTGCTGGAGGAAGCTTTGGCCTTGCCTTAGGACTTTCTGTTTGTGATAGTCGTCCACTACCGGCTTTCAACGATGTTAGGACGGACCCACATTGTCCCTCCTTGAGGAGTAGGAAAAAGAATAAGACCTTTCTCCTTCTGATTATAAGGATTAGTATTGATCACTCTTAGTTCCCCTTTCAGAAAGGGAAATACTCAGGTTGGTGCGAGCAGTAGATTCCAGCTGAATTGAATAGGCGATGTAGATATCATCACCTTCTTTTGCTCTGGCCGGAGCTTAAATACCTTTGCGTCGATCAGAGCCTGAAGAACATCCTTAAGGATGTAACAATTCTTAGTATGTGTCCTAGCATCCTGGATATAAACAGTAACTAGGATCATCAGTCTTCCTTGCCTTTTTAGGACATCTGACCTCTAACAATTTGAGTTTGTTACTCTTTTGGAGTAACTTAAATAAAGAGATCACATGCTCATCTTTGAAGGAGTATAGTTTATTGGCATGTGCTTGGCTGGGAACCACACCTCTGACTAACTGGATCTTTGAAGGTGACTTGACCTCCATTGCCAGAATATCTCTTCTCCTTGGTTGAGAAGATAACTCATGGGTGCGCTGTGTTGGTTTGTCAGGTCTTGGCTTGTTGTCTTTTTCTCCAGCGCTGACCCTGGCGATAATTTCTTTCACCTATTCGCTTTGTAGCACCAACTGCTTCCAAGTGCGACATTTTGCCACTCCCATTTGAGCGAGTAAAGTAGTTTGCAGATTATGGTGACACGTCTCAACCAGTGTAGACTGAGTTATGCCGCTGGGATAACGAGTTCCATACTCTGAAATCTTTTGACAAAAGTCTTAATAGACTCTCCTTTCTTTTGCTTGGCTGCAGGGAGAGTTGGTACTGAAATTTCTGTACCGTCTTCGAACAAACGAGCCAGAAATAACTTCTCGAGGTCGTCCCATGTCTTGATCGAACCGGTAGGAAGTTTCATGAACCATTCAAAGCGACTCTCTTAAGAGTGTAAATAAATAAATGAGCCATAATAGAATCATTGGCTACTACATTCCCTTTTTGGGACTTAAAGTAGTATATATGCTGGTTCGGTAACCCTTTACCATCAAAAGTATGGAGAGTCGGTGCCTTGAACTTGGGAGGGTAGGGGTCGTATCTCATTCTGCTAGGTATGGCCGGATTATCCCCATGTCTTGAAGGCTGCCTCGGTTTGCTAGAGCTTCAAGACATTGCTCCAATTTACTCATCCTTTTGGAATGACTGCTACCATTTTCTGAGTCATCGTCCTCTTCAGATGAAGATTTGGGTGGCTCAAGTTGGAATGCTCTTCGCCCTTAGTGTTTGCAGAAGATGAGCTCTCCCCTTCCTTCTGTTTGCCCTTGGACTCGTTGGGAGGAGTTCTGATCTTTGGTCTCTTTTTCTTCTTAAGCAGTTGTTAAAGCATCTGCTTAAGGGCATCGATAGATTCTTGCTGAGCTCGAATCATATCGAGTTGTTTCCTTTGAACTCGGGTCTTTTTCTTCAAATTACCTGTGCGCTTCTTCGGAAGTGCCTGTCATGTAAGCAGAGGTTGTTGTCTCTGAACTAGAATTCAAAGACTAAGATTTGATGATAGCGGAGTGCTCATCATTCACCTCAATTCTCCTGGCCAACAAACTGTAGTCGACTGAGTAATTGTTCTCGTATGGGTCCGAGTGTGTCGATAGACCCCTTCAGGTTTGACAAGACTATTTTTCAAACCTGGAGATCGGTCAACATCTGCATCCTCTGAACTGACAGCCCGCTGCTTCCCTTTGGACTCTCTTGGTGTGAAATTGGCCCCACTATGTTTTTAGTCACTTTCAAGTATTCAACGTTGGAGAACAACTTCTTCTTCCGGCATCATCGTCTTCTGGCTGAGTTTGAAGCCACCGATAATCGGCTAAAAACTGAGGGCTCAGTTATCTGAAAGCCTCAATGGCAATTAAAAAGTACTGCTGAGATGAGTCGCTCGCAGTGACATTGAGGAGTGATTTGCTAGATTCTCTTTTTCCTTGTCAGGTAGTCCCTCAGGTCTGTTACTGGGACATCGAGTACTAGCCTCAAACCCGTGGGGTAAGAGCTTTTTAGCTCTTTATGTCTTCAAGACATGCTTTCTGAATGCAGGTCTCGCATTTCTTTGTTGAAATGCGGACCTCGCATGGTGTTGAAACGCGGACCTCCATTGTTGGTTGAGTTAGCCTCGGAACATAGGTCTCACGTTTAGAATTTGAAAAATGGGAGTCGCATTCTAAAATAGACAGAACACGGGTCTCACATTTTGGGGCAGGTAGAACCCGAGTCTCATGCTAGACGCGGACCTCGCGTTTGGACGTTGAGATGCGTGGTCGAATAATGCAGGACTCACGTTCTGGAATAGAAACACGGTTCTCGTTTTGCTTGACAAAAATGTGGGTATGAACCTCACATTCTAAATCTGCAAAACAGATTACGTCTGCAGATTTTTTGAGCTGTTATCGATGAGCACGATGTCTTCATTAACGTTCAGTATTCCGGTTGAGTCGCAAGGATTGTTGGAAACCCTCAGTAATCTAGAATTGTGGAGTTCGGAGAGGGGAGAGATGGCGTAATTGATCTTCACTGTCTCTTTTATCGTGTACAGACGCATTAGCCCTATGAGTCTCCTGAGAGACATTGACGCGGATTGCATAGGCTACACAAAGTTTGTTGGCCCAAGGTTACAATCACCCATGATTAGTGTATTTTGATGATTACAAAACATATTAGTTATTTGTACTAATAACATTTGTTGTTTAAGTGTGTTTCAGATTTCTATTCATTCTAGAAGTCTTCTCTCACAAATACAAGGATTTGGACTCAAGTCAACTCCAATTGGGCTCAAGGAACAAGTATTGAAGATCATATGAAGAAGCCTATTGAAGATCTTGAAGTCTTAGAATCATTGTAAGAAATAGAATGTTAAAGTTTGAGTATATGAAATTTGGCTCTAGGATTTGCACACACATTTGTTTCATATATTTCCTATGTTTTGAAAATGGGAAAATGGCTATTTCTAAGTTTTATGCCTTAGTTTATATATACATGTACCAAAAGTTTTATATCCTGAAAATCTTGTATATAACATTGTATAAACTATTTTCTGCATAATACTTAGCTATATGTATTTTTAAAATATTTCTCAAAATTTTTCTAACTCCAAAACCTGCAGTTTTTTCTGTTTCAGACAACTTCGGTCGACCGGCCCGGTCGACCGGCGATGTGTCTGGACATGCACTGTTTATGCATGTCTGTCGGTCGACCGGTCCCGGTCGACCGACGGAGAGCAATTGCTCTCGGTTTGTTTCGGTCGACCGGACCGGTCGACCGGGAGAAGGAAACTGTGTTTCCTCTTTTGGGACGGTCGACCGGACCGGTCGACCGGGCGCCAACGGCTCTTTGCAGCTGTGCTGGCGGTCGACCGGACCGGTCGACCGCCAGGCCTGCAACAAGCCTAACGGCTCTTTCCTCTTTGGGCAGTTCTGAAAATCTGTCTCTTTTTCTGCTTTAACAGATTTTTTAGAGAGTTGTTGGGGTGCTTTTGCAGGTCAAATTAGGTGTAAAGAAATTGTTTTTAACCTATTTTCTAACCCTATAAATAGAGGAGAAGTCTCTCTTGCATATCACTTAGAAAAATCCTCAAGTTTGCATTGCTTTCAAAAGAGAAAGAAAGAGTTTAAAGCTTTCATTCCAATTCTTTTTGAGCTTGTTTTTCAGTTGTGTTTGATTACTAATATCACTCTACAACTGAAGTTTTTCTCACCACACTTCATAGAGCCAAAAATTCAATACTCATTCTATAGTGAAGTTGTAATTAAAGTGAGAGTGTTTGTAAAAGAGTTTGAGAAAGAGTGTAGTGATCTTGTTGTGATCACTTTGTTCTTGTAATCCTTTCCTTGTGGAGCAACCTCTTCGGTAGAGGTCCTTTGTACTCGGTGGAGCTCGGTGCTCGGTCTTCGATAGACCAAATTGTAAAGGCGTCCTCGGTGGATAGTGGAAACCCTTCACAGAGGTGAAGGCGGGGAGTAGAGCGGTGGCTCGAACCTCGAAACAAATATTTGTGTTTGCGATTGCCCCTTTGCGTCCAATTCTTGCTTTAAATTCCTCTAACTCTTTATTGCTTTTTATTACTTGCTTGTGATCTTGTTTCTTCCTTGTGCTTTTAATTCAAGCTTGTAATTCTTGTGATATATTGTGTGCATCTCATTTCTCATCATCATAGCTTGCCTTGATCAATCATATCTCAATACAACAAGGTTGCATTGCGCACCTCTAACCCATATCTAGGGGAATTGGGAGGAAGGAGTTCAGAACCTCGCAAGGGGTATTCGGCTCTTAGTCTTGTTTTTTGAGAGATTGTTGCATCATTCTCATACTTAGTTTAAAAAGATCATTAGATTAGCATATACAACTATTCACCCCCCCTCTAGGTGTTTTTCAATTGGTATCAGAGCTTGGACTCTAGGATTTGGTTTAACAACCTTAGAGAAGATCCTAATTTGCTAATCATTTCATTCATATTCATATAGTAAAAATGGCCGATGGAATTAAGACCCCTCCTAAGTTTGATGGACTTAACTTTCCCATATGGAAAGTTAAGATGACCGTGTTTTTTGCAATCTCTAGGTAGCCGAGTTGCAAAAGCCGTGACTAAGTCCTTTAGTGTACCCCCCGGTGACGAATCCACTTGGTCCGAAATAGAGACTAAGGAATTCGATGCCAATGCCAAAGCTCACTATGCACTTCTTCAAGCCCTAAATGATGATGACATAGCTAGGGTTATACATTGCAAATCCGCATATGAGATTTGGTCACACTTGATAGTCACTCATGAGGGAACCTCACAAGTAAAGAAGGCTAAGATTGACCTTCTTCGTCCCAATATGAAACATTTAGCATGCAAGATAATGAAACCATAGATGATATGGTTACAAGATTTACCAAGATTACTAATGGACTCTCTTCTTTAGGTGAAGATATCAACAATGATCAAAGAGTAAGGAAGATCATCCGGGCTCTTCCTCCTTCATGGGAAGTTAAAGCAACAACCTTGAAGGAACTCAACGACAATGAAGAGATGGAGCTTATAGGTCTCATTGGGAACCTCAAAACCCATGAGATGGAAAGGAAAGCAAGGGAGGATATGGCTCCTTCCAAAAAGAAGACTATCGCCTTTAAGAGTCAAGCTACACACTCCGATGAAGATGATGAAGAAGAAGATGATGAGGAGCTCTCACTCCTTGTTAAGAATGTCCGGAGGATGTACAACAAGGCGAAGTACCAAGGTAGAAGAAGATGGCAAGGAGGCAAAGAAGAAAGGAAGATTGTGTGCTTCAATTGCCAAAGACCGGGACACATTGTGGCGGAGTGTCCGGACAAAGCAAAGCCTTCCGCTTCAAAGAAGCCTTACAAGAAGAAGGCTATGAAGGCAACTTGGGATTCGGAGACCGAATCCGAGGAAGAAATAGACACCGCCAACATGTGCTTCATGGCTAATGAAGGCACAAGCAAGGTAACCTCTTCCCCTTCTCATGATAATGAACTTTCTATGGATGTGTTAGAAGAGGCTTTTGTTGAGTTGTCACAAAACTATAATTTCTTAAAGAAAAAGTATCTTAAAATGAAAAAGGAAAATGAATCTTTAAGTCTTCAAGTTTTTACTCTTACAAAAGAAAAAGATGATTTGGTTTCCACCTTGGCCACTACCAAAAATGATTTTGAAAAATATAAGATTTCTTGCAAAGGTAAAGCCCCACTAATTGATTCAAATGAAGTTTCTATGCTTAAGGAAAGATTAGACTCATTAAGTGTTGTTTTGAAAGATTGTGAGTTTAACAAGAAGAAAATTGAGGCTATGTTTCCTAAGAAACAAGCCCCAAAGAAAATGCTCATGCTCATGTTTATGTTCATGCTACACAACCTAAACAACATGGCAAAACCCCAAAACATGCTCACACTACACATACACATCATGCATTCATGTATGGTAGAGTGTTCTCATGTTCACATTGTGGACGGAAAGGGCACTTAGCCAATTTTTGCTATGATAGATTAAATGTATCACGTCACAATGTTTGGGTTCGAGGCACTAACTTTAAAGGACCCAAGAAAGTTTGGGTACCAAAATCAACAATTATGTTAAATGATGTAGGTACTTTCCAAATCCCAACGACGTAGAGGATTGTGGTATCTTGATAGCGGTTGCTCAAGGCACATGACTTGGGACATCAACAACTTTGCAACCCTATCAAGATATCATGAAGGTGGCATCGTCACCTTCGAGATGACGCCAAGGGTAAAATCATCGGTATTGGTAATGTAAAACTTGGCACCTCTCCTTTAATTGAAAATGTAGTTTTAGTTGATGGCCTCAAGCATAATCTCTTGAGTGTTAGTCAACTTTGTGATAAAGGTTTTGATGTTGTTTTTGATAATGTTGCTTGTAAAGTTATTGATAGAATTTCTAATGTTTGTGTATTTTTCGGTTTTCGTGAAAGTAATGTTTATATGATTGATATGTTGAATATGTCTTGTAATATTACTTGTTTGAAAGCCCTCGATGATGACTCTTGGTTGTGGCATAGGAGATTAGGCATATTTCCTTTGATCACATTTCTAGGTTAAACACAAGGAAATGGTGAAAGGTATTCCTTGCTTGAATTTTGAAAAGGACCGAGTTTGTGACGCATGTCAATTTGGGAAACAAACTAAGTCTTCTTTCAAGTCAATTAAGGATATCATGACATCACGTCCTTTGGAGTTAATCCATATGGATCTTTTTGGCCCTACACAAACCAAAAGTCTAAGTGGAATAGATTTGCTTATGTTTTGGTTGATGATTTTTCAAGATTTACTTGGGTTTTCTTTCTTGAACATAAAAGCCAAGCATTTTCGTATTTCCAACTTTTAAGAAAAGAGTTGAAAAAGAAAAAGATGTTTCGATTTTGAGAATAAGAAGTGATAGAGGAGGTGAATTCATTAACCAACCCTTTACCACTTTTTGTGATGAACATGGAATAAAGCATGAACTTTCTTGTCCTAGAACTCCACAACAAAATGGAGTAGTTGAACGGAAAAATAGAACATTACAAGAGATGGCTAGGACAATGCTAAGTGAATATGGTCTACCACATTATTTGTAGGCCGAGGCCGTAAATACATCATGCTACATATCAAATCGTGTTTTCTTGTGTAAAAATACTACTAAAACTTCTTTTGAAATGTATTTTTCTAGAAAACCTAATGTTTCCTATTTTAAAGTTTTTGGTTGCAAATGCTTTGTTTTAAACACAAAAGATTTTTTAGGAAAATTTGATCCTAAATCTTATGAGGCTATTTTTGTAGGTTACTCAAACACTAGTAAGGCTTATAGAGTTTTCATTAGATCATCTTTGACTATTGAAGAGTCTATTCATGTTAAGTTTGAGGAATCTAACAAGTTTGTTAAGAATGTTGTAGAAATAGATGCATTGAATGAAGGTTTGGAGAAAGTGACCTTGGAGGATGCTTCTACTATGGGAGACAAACCAAAGGATGATGAAGGAAGCGAAGCTAAGGTGGAAGAGGCACAAGGAAATGAAAATCAAACACATGAGGTGGAGCCTACTCAACCACTACCAAAGGATTGGAGATACAATCCACATCATCCCAAGGACCTCGTCATAGGTGAAGTATCAAAAGGGGTAACTACTCGCTCTAGACTTCATGACTATTGTGGTAACTATGCATTCATTTCTCATATTGAACCCAAAAATGTGCTCGAAGCCGAGGCCGATTCATATTGGTTGCTAGCCATGCAAGAGGAGCTTAATCAATTTGAGCGCAACCAAGTTTGCACCTTGTTCCTAGGCCCCACGATAGACCAACAATTGGTACTAAGTGGATCTTTAAGAACAAGTTGGATGAATCGGGTAATGTAGTTAGAAACAGGCTAGGTTAGTTGCCCAAGGTTACACTCAAATCGAAGGGATCGATTTTGAAGAAACCTTTGCACCCGTAGCACGGCTTGAAGCCATACGGATGACACTAGCATTTGCCTCATATAAAGATTTCAAATTATTTCAAATGGATGTTAAAAGTGCTTTTCTAATGGATTTATTGAAGAGGAGGTGTATGTTGAACAACCCCCCGGGTTGTTGATCCTACACATCCGGATTTTGTTTTTAAATTAGATAAAGCTCTTTATGGTTTAAAACAAGCCCCTAGGGCTTGGTATGAAAGACTTTCTTCATTTTTGATTTCAAATGGTTTTAAGAAAGGTAAAATTGACACAACTTTGTTTACAAAACATGTAGAAAATGACATTCTTATTGTGCAAATTTATGTAGATGATATTATTTTTAGTTCTACTAATGAATCTCTTTGCAAAGCTTTTGAGTCATGCATGAAGGATGAATTTGAAATGTCTATGATGGGGGAGCTCAACTATTTCCTTGGACTCCAAATCAAGCAAAGGAAGGATGGGATCTTCATCAATCAAGCCAAGTACACAAAGGAACTAATCAAAAGGTTTGGGCTTGAAGAATCTAAAGTAAGCAAAACTCCCATGGCAACAACTACAAAGCTTGACAAGGATGAACAAGGTAAAAGTGTAGACATTAAACTTTATAGAAGCATGATAGGTAGCTTATTGTATTTGACGGCTAGTAGGCCGGATATTATGTTTTCCGTTTGTCTTTGTGCACGTTTTCAATCTTGTCCTAAAGAGTCTCACATAATTGCGGTTAAACGCATAATTAGATACCTTAAGGGCACCATTGAAATGGGTTTGTGGTATCCGAAAACCGCCAATTTTCAATGACTAGTTTTTCGGATGCCGACTATGCGGGTTGTAGGGTAGATAGGAAGAGCACAAGTGGAACATGTCAATTCTTAGGTAATTGTCTTGTATCTTGGTCTTCCAAAAAGCAAAATTCGGTAGCCCTATCAACCGCCGAGGCGGAGTATGTTGCGGCCGGAGCTTGTTGTGCACAAGTTCTTTGGATGAAACATACTCTCCTTGACTATGATTTACACTTTGATCATGTTAAAATATTTTGTGATAATACTAGTACTATTCACATGACAAAGAATGCAAATCAACATAGTAAAACCAAACACATTGACATTAGGTATCACTTTCTTAGAGATCATTATGAGAAAGGTGATATTGTTATTGAATATGTTTCTACCGATTTTCAACTTGCCGATATTTTTACTAAACCATTAGACTATGCTAGATTTTCATTTATTTGTGGTGAGTTGAATGTTTGTATTATGGATTCTTAAAAAAAAATATATATAATTTCAATTGGTATTTTAACCCTTTTTGATGTATGACAAAAAGGGGGAGAATAAGTTTGAGAGTTTGATATTTTGAATTTGTTTGAGTTTGTTAAGTTTGTTTATTTTTGTTTGAGTTTGTTAAGTTTGTTTATTTAAGTCTTTGACAAAACTATTTTGCCTTGAACGCTTTATGTATTGTGCTTCCATAGTCAAATTTTTATACATAGCATTATTTGAGGGGGAGTTTTCCAAACTCCTCTTCCATGTTTATTTAAATAACCTATATGTTTTGTCATCATCAAAAAGGGGGAGATTGTTGGCCCAAGGTTACAATCACCCATGATTAGTGTATTTTGATGATTACAAAACATATTAGTTATTTGTACTAATAACATTTGTTGTTTAAGTGTGTTTCAGATTTCTATTCATTCTAGAAGTCTTCTCTCACAAATACAAGGATTTGGACTCAAGTCAACTCCAATTGGGCTCAAGGAACAAGTATGAAGATCATATGAAGAAGCCTATTGAAGAACTTGAAGTCTTCGAATCATTGTAAGAAATAGAATGTTAAAGTTTGAGTATATGAAATTTGGCTCTAGGATTTGCACACACATTTGTTTCATATATTTCCTATGTTTTGAAAATGGGAAAATGGCTATTTCTAAGTTTTATGCCTTAGTTTATATATACATGTACCAAAAGTTTTATATCCTGAAAATCTTGTATATAACATGTGTATAAACTATTTTCTGCATAATACTTAGCTATATGTATTTTTAAAATATTTCTCAAAATTTTTCTAACTCCAAAAACCTGCAGTTTTTTCTGTTTCAGACAACTTCGGTCGACCGGCCCGGTCGACCGGCGATGTGTCTGGACATGCACTGTTTGTGCATGTCTGTCGGTCGACCGGACCGGTCGACCGACGGAGAGCAAATTGCTCTCAGGTTGTTTCGGTCGACCGGACCGGTCGACCGGGAGAAGGAAACTGTGTTTCCTCTTTTGGGACGGTCGACCGGACCGGTCGACTGGGCGCCAACGGCTCTTTGCAGCTGTGCTGGCGGTCGACCGGACCGGTCGACCGCCAGGCCTGCAACAAGCCTAACGGCTCTTTCCTCTTTGGGCAGTTCTGAAATCTGTCTCTTTTTCTGCTTTAACAGATTTTTTAGAGAGTTGTTGGGGTGCTTTTGCAGGTCAAATTAGGTGTAAAGAAATTGTTTTTAACCTATTTTCTAACCCTATAAATAGAGGAGAAGTCTCTCTTGCATATCACTTAGAAAAATCCTCAAGTTTGCATTGCTTTCAAAGAGAAAAGAAAGAGTTTAAAGCTTTCATTCCAATTCTTTTTGAGCTTGTTTTTCAGTTGTGTTTGATTACTAATATCACTCTACAACTGAAGTTTTTCTCACCACACTTCATAGAGCCAAAATTCAATACTCATTCTATAGTGAAGTTGTAATTAAAGTGAGAGTGTTTGTAAAAGAGTTTGAGAAAGAGTGTAGTGATCTTGTTGTGATCACTTTGTTCTTGTAATCCTTTCCTTGTGGAGCAACCTCTTCGGTAGAGGTCCTTTGTACTCGGTGGAGCTCGGTGCTCGGTCTTCGGTAGACCAAATTGTAAAGGCGTCCTCGGTGGATAGTGGAAACCCTTCACGGAGGTGAAGTCGGGGAGTAGAGCGGTGGCTCGAACCTCGAAACAAATATTTGTGTTTGCGATTGCCTTTGCGTCCATTCTTGCTTTAAATTCCTCTAACTCTTTATTGCTCTTTATTACTTGCTTGTGATCTTGTTTCTTCCTTGTGCTTTTAATTCAAGCTTGTAATTCTTGTGATATATTGTGTGCATCTCATTTCTCATCATCATAACTTGCCTTGATCAATCATATCTCAATACAACAAGGTTGCATTGCGCACCTCTAACCCATATCTAGGGGAATTGGGAGGAAGGAGTTCAGAACCTCGCAAGGGTATTCGGCTCTTAGTCTTATTTTTGAGAGATTGTTGCATCATTCTTCATACTTAGTTTAAAAAGATCATTAGATTAGCATATACACCTATTCACCCCCCCTCTAGGTGTTTTTCAAAGTTTTCAGAACCTCTTTAGAAGTGACACCGCTTGCGTTGCGAGCAGAAGTGCGGGCCACTTTGGGAGAAATCTCTAAAGAGATTCGAGAGCGAGTCCCATAAGAAACTTTTCGGTTCTGCTGCATTGCGTTGGGGCTGGTGGAGCCTGAGGAAAGTAATTCCTTGAATTTTCCTTGGCTGAATTCAACGACGAGGGATTTCACCTCTTTCCTAGGACCTAGACATCGGCTTACGCCATGGCATTCTCATCAGTAGAGAATGAGATCCCTTGCGGAGTCGCCATCTTTTGTTTGGTCAAAAAAATAGAGTGAAGTAAAATTTCTTTGAGTGGATGAAAGATTACAACAGATTGATTTTGATTACAAAAGTGGGGAAATAACAAGATTTTCTCCTTGTTTAAAGCTGGGTTCTTCGTGTGGTGATGGAGAGTGATTCTTTTCCTCCGTTAACTAGCTGAATGACAAGTTTCTCTTTGGGATGCTCTTGAAAAGTAATCAGAAAGGAGCTCTATTTTTAACACACTAAGTGTTTAGAGTCCATTGATCTCTCCTTCTCTCTTTCACTCTGAACCTTTGAAAAACCAAGAAGCTTTTAGCTTGAGAGGGCTCAGCTTAATATCTCAGGAAAAATAACCTCGCCTCCCCCCATAGCACTTGAGGCTATTTATAGGGAGTCATGGAGGTATAATTATCCCTTAGAATCACTCCATAAAGGGGATTAACTTCTCAATTACATTGGGAGTTAATTAACCCAGTAATGGAGGTCAGCTATAATAGAAATGCGTGTCTCGCAGTGGATGCAGACCTCACGTTGTTTGTTGTAGATGTGAATGTCTCAGTAATGCAGAGTTGCTCAAACCCGTGAGAGACACGAGACGCGGAGTTGCTCAAACCCACGTTTGAAGCGAGACGTGGAGTTGCTCTGACCCGCGCTTGAAGTGGGACGCAGAGTTACTCAGAGTCGCATGAGACGCGAAATTACTCAGACATGCATTTGAAGTGGAATGAGGATTTGCTCAAATCCACGTGAAGTGGAATACAGAGTTGCTCAGATCCACGTGAGATGCAGAATTACTCAGACCCGCGTTTGAGGTGAGACACGGAGTTGCGTAGATCCGTGTTTACCTTTAAATATGAGGTTCGTGTTTTTGTTGAAACGCGACCTTCGTGTTGAAGTGAGGTCCGTGTCTTAAGGACTTGTATCTTAATGATTTTTAGACAACGTACATTTGCCGAGACCCGTGTTTGAAGTCCACGTTTGCCCATGGATGCGAGGTTCGCATTTTAATTGAAACGCGAGGACTTGTCTCTATTATTTTTTAGACAGCTTACAGAACCCCTCCAAAGTTTTTGAAACTCTGCGATTGATTGGGACATATTTCAGAATACTTTGGATTTTAATTTGATTTCGGGTTCCCCGTGATTGGACTTATACCCTGATCTTGATCTTGTCTGGATTCTGATCTTCATGAGTATACTATTAAACTGCTTGAAGCTTCCAAGGAAGATCGCCACAAGTGTCTTAGAAACTCGGTCTAGAATTTGTATGAGCTTTAGTTTGTTTGTCAGTGTACTATTGAACTGATAGAGTTATCGATTACTTTTGTTAGTATAATGTTGAACTGATTATAGAAGCAGGGACATATTCTTTGTATGGGGGAGAGAATGCGACCCTCATTTGATGAAGACGTGACTGTCAATTGATGGTGTTCTTTGGACGAAACTTCAATGAAGGGGCGACACTTGTTGAAACGCGACCCTCCATTAATGTCGGGACGCGACTTAATTGATGTTGGGGCACGACCCTGGAGGTTGTACTTAAAACGCGAAGATCGTGTTAGATGTTTCCAGATGCGGACATCACTTTAATGGGAAACACGTTGGATGCCTGACTTGCTAAGATTGAGCTCGAGATACACGTCGCGTATCTCGGCCATTGAAGAGCCTATAAAAGATCAGGGTCTTTCAACGGTCAATTCACTTGACTGTTCATCACTCCCATTCGGATTCGCATCTGAGAACAAAGCTCTTGAGTTTTTCTAAACCCAAAGCTTTTCAAGCTTTTTTCAAACTTATTTGAAAGACTTAACCTTGCACATGGCTCCAAAAGTGAAGGCTATCACTTTCTCCTCCAGCGTCGTCACTATTGAGACTTGAATGGGTGGTGCTTCTCCTCAAGAAGCCCCCATTTCAGGTAAAAACTCTTCAAATGGCTTTTGTCATTATCAAGAATACAAAGAGCTTCGTCTCTTAACTTCTTCTTGAAGTTTTGAAACTTCTGTTGAAGATTGAACAGTCAACATGGATCTCGCAGTTCCTCATTTGATATGTCGACTGGTTCTCACGTTGATGAGTAGAACGTGGGTCTGGTGATCCTTGCATTTTTTTTACCTTGTCAACGCGACCCTCGCGTTTGTGAATTGAATGCGAGTTTGGTGGGCCTCGCGTCTTGAGACTTCTGAATGTGAGCCTCATTTATGAGACTCGCGTTTAAGTGTCATGACTTAGAAAAAATTTATGAGTATGAAGTTCAGATGCGAGCTTCATATGAGCCTCGCGTTTTAGTCATTGAACGCAGGTCTCATATGTTGAGCCCCGCAATTGAACTTCAACACTTAGAAAATTTTTTGGGAAAAACATGTTGACTTTTTGGGAACTTCTCTCAGACAGGCGGTTTGAATCAGACTCCCTTACCCTGCTAAGGAAGCTGGACTTCTTCTTTGGTGATTCAATTGATGAAGACAAGAAAGTTCTATATGAAGACAATTACAAATGGATTCGTCAGATTGGAGACCAAGGTTCTTCCTCCCCAACATGGAGCGAATGTTTCTCCTGTCATATTTGCAACACATCTCTATACGCTGACTAATGGACTGAGAGTTAACCAAGTCTTTGTCGAGTGTTTCTCTGGGGAAGATTGGTGCTAACATCGCTTACCCAGCAGGACATGGTAGAGAAGTAATTGGATTACAACATGAGTTGGTCAGATTCGAGTATCCAATAAGAGAGACTCCTCAGCGAGTAGCTACCTTAATCAATCAGCTTATGGCTGCGTAGGCTAATTTTCCTCCTGGTGGATTCCGTGCGATAGGATGGATTCACTCTACAGAGAGGAATTATGGTCAAGGATGGTGAGCTTCGCCCTTGCACAGTTTGAAGACTTGTTATGGAATGCGGGTTTATATGGGGCCATCAGGGCTATCATGCATGGTATCTCACAAAACAATCATCACTTTTATGTCATCTTGAAGTGTTATAATCTAGAGATGTGCACGTTCTTCACTCCTATCGGAGAGATGGGGTTCGCCTTACATGAGATGTACGAGATCTCAGGGCTGGTGATGGGGGATGCTCCTTAGAAGAATATATACCCTCCATAGAGTAGATTCATCTACTGAAGAAGGATGATCCTTTGGTCTATGAGACCTACTGAGAAGTGCAGTGTCACTACCATATTTGTGCACAGACAACCAGATAGAGGTATGGGGGAATTAAGCAAATGGGATGGGCGAGCTATCTTTTCTCCTATCTGAATTGATGTGTGTGATTTACGTACATATTTTACATCACTTTTTATACCTATTATTTGCCATATTTAATGTTGCATATGTATTTTGTTAGTGTTATTTTGCAGATTTTAGGTCAAGAGCAAATTAAAAGAAAAGAGCAAAAATTAGCAAATTGATGATATCAAATAAACAAAAGAGATGCAGAACCAGAGATCTGAAGCAAAGTTAGAACATCTCAACAGAGCCTTCACGTAAAATCAAAATTTTCAAAAAAATCTGGGACTGAAATGGACCAAGAGTTCGGCCACCTAACCATAGATTTCGGCCAAGCAGCCGTGAACTAGTCAACAGGAATGCCAACTCAAAGGTCAACAAGAGTCAAAAAGCAAAGCTTCATTACAGCTAGAAGTTCGGCCTAGTGGCCGTAATTTCGGCCAGCTGGCCGTACTTCGGCTGCAATTGTGGATATGATTTTTTCAGTAATCCGTGTAAATTAAGAAACCTAGGTTTTTGTATTCGACTAGGGTTCTACTGCTCTCTGTTCTATATAAGCGCCGCCAAGCCTATTGTAAAATATACAATTTTATTCTCTCTTTTATTTTGAAAAAAAATCAATAAAGTTCTGTTATTAGCTATTAAATCTCAGAGTACTTTCAGCAGGGAATTCTTAAAGGCTTCATCTTTATTGATGCTCTCTTACCATTCTCTTACTTTTATTTTTATTTGATTTTATTTCATGATCTATTCTACTATTATAATGTATTCTATTTTCTTAGCCATGAACTAATTTTCTTTAACGAGGGGCATGATGTAGGGATTGTATTGATGATATGGTATTGTGTTTTGTGGGAATTCT
Organism: Agave tequilana; assembly: GCA_038442645.1. NCBI lineage: Eukaryota > Viridiplantae > Streptophyta > Magnoliopsida > Asparagales > Asparagaceae > Agave > Agave tequilana. The sequence goes on from JAVJIF010030531.1 coordinate 25,812, forward strand.
ACTACATGCTTTATAAAGTTTAAATCTTTTATATGCTAAGTTGTTAAATGTTGTGCTTTATTGCACAATTGGTGCGCACAATTCATCAGGAGATTAGGTTGGAGTCTGAGAGGAGATAACCTAGCAACAGCTTCTCAGATTAATAACCATAACTCGAAATGTTGAGACGTAAGAGTTGTGCAGTCAAGTAGAAATATCTATCACACTTGATGCATCTTCTAACTAGCAATCTACTAGATCAAGAGATTGTGGATTCTTGATTTAGAAGTTAGAATTGGTATTGTTCGAGAGAAAATACTAATTAGGATAGAAAATTCTGATTGTTAGCATGAATATGATAAATTAGCACAAGCATAATAATTTATCTAATTATAATTACCAAAATCATTAACCTAGTTCTTTTCATAATTAAATCAATTTTGTTTAGTAGTTCTTTAATCACTACATCTTCCAATTAAATTAATTATTCAAATAAAATTAGGAAAGATTAAGTTGGTGCTTGAAACAATAATCCTCGTGGGATCGATACTTTACTCACCACTATATTACCTGAAAACGATTGGTATATTTGTCATTCGATTCCGTACATCATGTTTTTGGCATCGTTACCGGGGATTGTATAATTTTAATATTAACAATATCAATTATTGTTCTACTTTGAATTCTATCTGCAGATCTAACATAAAAAAAATTTTCTCTGCAGATTTTAGAGAGTTCATCCTCAACAGAACACAGAGTTCGGCCAGGCAACCAAAATTTGGCTAGGTAGATGAGCTCTTTTTCTAAAAGGAGGTCTATGGAGTACAACAACTATCAATGGTCCTCATAAAGATTTGAGCAAATGCAAACATGTTCGTGGTGCGGAGGAAATCATGATCCTATGGTTTGTCCATATTTTCTCAACACCTATATCTACAATTTGCCTAAGAAAATCATCAAAATTCTTTGTGGATCGACAACCATCATGTTATCAGCCTCAATACTTTGTGCCTCATGAGAAGAAGTCCAGGCTAAAAGAAACTATGGAAAGCTTAAATAGAACTTTTGAAAGTTTTATGGAGTTTTTACGTTCCTTGCAAAGTAATTCTAAGGTAGGTCACGAAAGGCAAAAAGAGGAAATCATCTCAAGACAACCACAAAATATTTTCAAGAGGCTGAAGCACATGAGGTTGAAGAATCAAACATTAAGGAGGATTTTGAGTGGTTCTCTAATTATGAGAAGTCTATCTCAGTACAGAAGATACAAGAATAGAGACCACATAATAAGAAGATGAAGACATAATATCTTGCTGGAAAAATTTCATCAGCAGTAGAGAAGAGTTGTCGGTTATGTAGCAGAACTTTCGGCTAGACAGCCGTCCTCCTATTGAACCAGAGCTTCTGTTTGTTTCAGAACTTCCTCCAGATCTCCCAGCAAGCAGTAAAGAAGCTGAAGTAGATAAATTGCGCTCAAAACTAGATTTCCTTTTGAAAGAAAGAAACTTGCCTTGAGTATTTATACTTTTGATGAGACACTAATTGAGCAATCTTTTAAAGAGACTTTACTTGATGCATCACCAAGTTTTACAATGTCAAGTATTTGTCTAGATATATTAGATGTGTCTCTTTATAGGTTGAAGATGCTTTGCCCCATGATGCTGTTGATGATGAGATGATCTGTTGCATGAAGAGTTTAAAGATGAGAAATCAAAAGAAAGAGAGACCGAATTTGAAGAAAGGAAAATAGAAAAGTGGATAGACTCAACAAGAAGCTGACAAAGAGGTTAAGCACATCTAAATCTTCTCTGAAGAGAACACATTGGGAAAGTGGAAAGCATTCTCGTGGACGGAATCGATGAATAAAGGTAAGGAGATTAAATTGTTGTAAATATGAAGACTAACTATTTTTTTCTTTTTCATTTTCTTTACCCTAGCCCAAAACCCGAGTTTCAAATTGGAAATAGAGCTACAAGATGAACCAATTTGATGACATAAAGTTGCCAAAAAAAATTGAGGATCAAAAGAGTAAAAAGTATGGCTGGGTAGCTGAATTTACGGCTACGTAGCTGAACAATTTCAGAATTAGTGGTTCAAATATTTTTCAGATAAGTATTTCTCCAATGGGTTATTTATGAACATGACTATTTTCTGTAAATTAATATACCTGATTTTTTATTGCTTTTACAAGTTTCAATTTGCATACGTTAATTTTTGGGGAGTGATATTTATTTGCTATTTTACATGTGATATGGATTCATCTTGAACTACATAAGGACATGCCAAGGTTTAGGTATGGGGGAGGGGTCTAGGATTTTTCTTTTTAATTTACATTTTCTTTATTTTTAGGTTAGAGTTTATTTATTTATTTATTCTTTTTAGGATTTTTCTAGATTTTGTTTTGTTTTACTGACTGAAAAATTTAAATTTCAGTAAGCTGACCTAGTTGTATGGGATTTAGTAACTATATAACTTGAATTGGATAAGGAATATTAATTTGATGAAATTTCAAAGTTTTTGAGTAGAGATGAAAAATTTTAAAATATTATTACAATCTAGAATTTGTCCATGTGAATATGTATCTTATCTACATTTACACATTGGTTTGAGCTTAGAATAATGAGGATTACATAATACTTAATAATAATAATAATGAGAACCTTAATTTTTGATTAGCTAGATGCTTTAGCCTCAAGAAGTCTTTGTATTTACGTGAAAGATAGTTAGGTAATTTGAAAAAAATATATGTATTAATAAGTCTAATGATCAATTAGTTAGGTATCTTGGCCTTAAGAAGCCTTGATATTTACACGAAATAGAATTAGATTAGTTATATGTATGAAAAAAAGAAGTGCTAAAGAGCAACGAAGTGGTAATATTTTGAAACTTCTATGAAAAAAATATTTTTTAGATGTAAGTTTGAATCAAAATCCAAGTTAAGAACTATACACATTCACGAAGATGCATAGGATCAGAAAACTTAGGAAGGATGATGACATAGGCTAAGATTTGAAAATCTCTACAAAATAGATGATAGAATTCTAGATAAGAGATTGAACTTAATAATGAGAGTTTATGATAATTAGATAACTTATACATTAGTGATGCTTACCACTTCATAAATATTTGGTCTTTCTTTATCTTTAACTTCCTTTTTTTATTTTTCTTTATTTTTGGTTATCCTTATTTTTGGTTATCCTTTTTATCTTAATCTCTTCTTATCTTTTAAATTCTTTCACCGAATTTTGTAGGTGTAATTCACTAAAACCCCACGAGATAATACTCGTCCACTAGGGTAACCTAGGGATTTAACGGCTTGTTACGCATGCTAAGTACAATCGTGAGTCCTACGAAGGTGGATTAGGATTTTATTTTTAGGATTTTTAATTTTCTTTTTAGATTAGAATTTTGCTCGAGGATTAGCAAAAAGTAGGTATGCGGTGTGATGTGTGTGATTTACATACATGTTTTGCCTCACTTTTTATGCCTATTATTTACCATATTTAATACTGCATGGGTATTTTATTAGTATTATTTTGCAGATTTTAGGTCAAGAGCAAATTAGAAGAAAAGAGCAAAAATTAACAAATTGACGATATCAAATGAACAAAAAAGATGCAGATCAGAGATCTGAAGCAGAGTTAGAACATCTCAATAGAGTCTTCATGTAAAATAAAAATTTCACAAAAATTTGGAGCTGAAATGGACCAATAGTTCGGTCATCCAGCCATAGATTTCAGCCAAGTAGCCGTGGACCAGTCAACGGGAATGCCAACTCAGAGGTCAACAAATGTCAAAAAGAAGAGCTTCATTACAGCCAGAAGTTCAACCCGGTGGCCATAATTTCGGCCCGGTGGCCGTACTTTGGCAGCAATTGTGGATAGAATTTTTCCAGTAATTCTTGTAAATTAAGAAGTCTTGGCTTTTTATATTCGACTAGGATTCTACTGCTCTCTGTTCAATATAATGCGCCAAGCCTCTTGTAAAATATATAATTTTATTCTCTCTTTTATTTTGGAGTGAAAATCAATAAAATTCTGCGGTTAGCCATTAAATCTCAGAGTACTTTCAGCAGGGAATTCTTGAAGGCGTCATCTTTATTGGTGCTCTCTTACCTTTCTCTTACTTTTGTTTTTATTTGATTTTATTCCATGATCTATTCTAATATTATAATGTATTCTATTTCCTTAGCCATGAACTAATTTTCTTTAATTAGGGCATGATGTAGGGATTGTATTGATGATATGGTATTGTATTTTGTGCAAATTCTACTACATGCTTTATAAAGTTTAAATCTTTTATATGCTAAATTATTAAATCTTGTGCTTTATTGTTACAATTGGAGCGCACAATTGATCAGGAGATTAGATTAGAGTCTGAGAAGTGATAACCTAGCAACAGTTTCTAGGATTAACAACCATAACTCAAAATGTTGAGACGTAATAGTTGTGCAGTCAAGTAGGAATATTCATCACACTTAATGCATCTTCTGACTAGCAATCTACTAAATCGAGAGATTGTGAATTCTAAATTTAGAAGAGAGAATTGGTATTGTTTGAGAGAAAGTACTGATTAGGATAGAAAATTTTGATTGTTAGCATGAATAGGATGAATTAACCCAAGCATAATATTTTATCTGATTACAATTACCAAAATCATTATCCTAGTTCTTTTAATAATTAAATCAAACTTCTTTAGTAGTACTTTAATGACAACATCTTTCAATTAAATTAATTATTCAAATAGAATTAGGAAAGATTAAGTTGGTACTTGAAACAATAATCCTCGTGAGAATGATACTCTACTCACTACTATATTACTTGAAAATGATTGGTACACTTGTCATATGAATCTGCACATCATGAATGACAATACCGACCCAGTAACTCACTTGGCACCCAGACGAATGAAGATATCAAAAAGGATCAGCGCGTCCACCAGCTCATACACTACGGAGTCAAATGAGGATACTTTCAAATATGATGTATTTTTTGAAACTTTTCATCATCAGGCCAGGGTCTCGATTTCTTACAGAGCTTTGCTGGCATGATTTCTGATGATATCGCTAAAGCGATGTGTGGTGTCAACACTTTTCCATGAAGTAATTGTTGCTGATACGGTGTATTATGCAGTTTTGTTGGCGCATGGCTAGTCTGTTGCCCTTCTCCCAGCAATGGTAGGCTGCATTCAAAGTGATTTACGAGCGCTGACGAGAAGTTTCTATTAAGTGGAGGCTCTTATGGATAAAGAGGGTAACCGCTCATGGACCAAAAAGGCAAGCCCCAACTTAAAACGCCCAATTCTAGAGTCAAGCTGCCATACACATACCTGATGGCCTGGTATATCCTGCATTGCCCATCATTGATGACAGCGGTATCAACATCAAAAGGTTTCGTGCCCTTTGTGCAGAGGTTGGAGAACTTGAGTTGGATACATTATTTTATATTTTTTATTCGAAGAACTATTCTAAGTGGGTCGAACTAACAACTTGCCAGGTATTTCCCCGATATCTCCGACGCGTCTTAGGGGATAAATTCTTGGACTTCGCAGGTCCAGACGAATTCACCACTCTGTATTCTGGGATCTTTTGGTGACTAATTAACATCCGGCCTGGGTATCTGGTCTTCTGATAAGGTAATGCATGCACAATTAAACCCTATATACCCAGTCAGTTTGTCAGGCAATTTGGGTACGATATATCAAAAATCCAAATGTGAGTCTTTGCTTCAGCGAGAATCTATTTAAAGATGCCCGTGCATGGTACTACAGCCCAGCTGGAGGGACAGGGGCAATCTTCAGTCGCCCTCAAAATACTCCCAACTCCTACATGAGTCTCAGATTATGTACATGGTACATCATTGCCAATACGGTGCCTAGCTTTGATATAAACACCTCGTGCATCAATGCTATCTAATTCGCATATAATGCTCGGAGAGGTCCTAATGCTTCCTGGATATAGGGATGAATGAATATCTAGAGGCTGAGAAAGAGGCTGGTGTAGACTGTCTAAAAATCACTGAGGACAAGTCATCAGAAAGTAGAGTCTATATTCCAGATGCGAGGCTAATCATAACCACTCATGCATCACCAAGACACAAAGGTCGAAACCCGCGTCTCAGCATCACTGCAATGGCCAAGACGCAGAGCTTTAAGGCCGCCCCTCAGCATCACTGCATTTTCAAAACGCAAGGGTTGAAGCCCGCATCTCAGCTTCACTGCAATACCAAGATGCAGAGCTCGAAGCCCTCGTCTGGCAGAGTTCGAAGACCGCATCTAGCAAGGTTCAAAGTTGACATCCAACAGTACTATAATGCCAAAACGCAAGGCTCGAAACCCGTGTTTCAACTGCAGAGAAGCCCTGCATTTTAGTTATAACTGCCCTCATTACCAGGTCAATTAATGCCCAGGTAATGAGAGGAGTTAACCTCCATCATGGAAGATTTTAGGGGACAATTTAACCCGTGAAAAATTTTATAAATAGCTTAGTTTGCTACTGAAAAGAGAGATTTTTTTGGTCAGAATTTTCAACTGAGAAATACTGATAAAGAGTTAAACTCTTCTACTTGCTGAATTCAAGTTTTTACCCAAGTCTCTTTGAGATTACTTTTGGACAGAAGCTGTGCTACTCCGTCCATAATCCGAAGAGAAGGTTCCCAGAAGATACTGACGTTAACCCGGTCAACAGAAAATAAGATTCACTTTTCATTGCCATATCAAGAACCCAGCTTTAAATAAAGAGAAGATTTGAGCTTGAATATCTTCTCTCTGTTGTAATCTGAATTTTTGAGATTGTTGTAATCTTTCATTGATTCAAGGAAATTTTACTTAAATTTCTCCTTAATTTTTTTCAAGTAAATAAGAGATGTTGACTCCGTTGGGGACTTTTTTCTTTACTGATGAGCAAGTTGTGGCGCAAGGTGACGTCACCTTCATGGAAAAAATGGTTGAGTCACTTATCATTAAATTTGACTAGGCAAAGTATGAAGAGTTCCTCTCTTTTGGCTCTAAGAGCCCTAGGGCGCGGCAATACCATAAGGTCTCCTCAGAGATCCGCTCTCAGGTCCCTTCAGAGACTTCTCAGAACATGGCCTGCGCAAAGACCATCATTGCTGGCCGCATTACGCGCAAGGCCCGCGTCAACGTCTCCCATGAGACCCGCGAGGCCAACGTTGTTGAAGGTCAATCCGACCATGCCCTTCCTCTTCCTCAGCTCCAGGTTACCAGGGGTTTCCAACAAACCGTAAAGTGTAACCGAAATGCTGAACGTCGACAAAGGCGACGCGCACGTCGACAACAGACACAGGAAGCTGGAACAGCTATCTGTCCAACAGATACAGAATGTAAGGCTCATGCCTGCATCCCTTCTGAGCTACGTCAGACGCGCGAAGTCTGCGTTTAGAGACCTAAACGCGAAGCTCAAGAGGCTCGCGTTTCTGAGGCTTCACCTCTCAAACGCGACGTTAAGCAGTGCGAGGTCCGTGTCTCTTCTCATAGGCAGACCTGTGTCTATATGACAGAACGCGGGACTCATAAAGTCAGCATTTCTCAAGTGTCGTTAGCCGAATTTGACAATCAGCAACGCGAGGTCCGCGTCTCTTCTCAGCAAAGGCACGAGACCCGCGTTTCAAAACCAAAACGCGAGAGCCGCGTCTGTTCTACAGAACGTGAGCTCCGTGTTTCTAAACCCTGCATCTCAGATTTGTGATGCAAGGTTAGCTCTCAGAAACTGAAAAGCCCTCAAAAACCCAAGGCTATTCTCTTTGATCCCCCTCCGATGGAACTAAGGGATTATCTGACAAAGAAGAGGAGTGCTTATCAAATCGCTCTATCATGTTGCTGTGAATGGCTCATCACAGCAATGCTCTCTGAATGTCACTATAGCTTATATACAAGCCAGCAGTCGATGTTCAGACGGTTATCATCTACGTCAACCTCTTAATCGACCAAAAGGCGCCGTTCCCGCGTAAGGAGAACTTTCTCTGATACGGAGTACCGCGAAGTCACTGCAAACATGGTGGGTCCAAGTAATTCGCCAAGCAGAAGTAAGGGAAAACAGCCGATAGTCAACTCTGACGAGTCTGACACTGAACCGAAGGAGTGTATCGTATACCCGCACTTTTACTGGCGTGGTAGCCCCAGTTTACTACAGTGCCTTAGCCCGGGCATTAAAATAAGTGAGTCACACTCTGCCATTACGGAATCATAGGCCTTAACTCTTCTCTAGAGAAAGAAGCCTTCGTGTATATGGTAAGTACTCCTTAAGAGATGGCCAGGCGCTTTAAACAGTAAGCCCGGGCCCAGAGGGAACAACTTGATATGATTCACGCCCAACTAGAATCTATCGGCACCCTCAAGCAGATGCTTTCACAATTGCTTGAGGGCAGGAAGAAGCCGAAGCCAAAACTCCTTCTAAGAAGTTTAAGGGCAAACAGAAGGAAGGGGAGAGCTCGTCTTCTACTCATATAGAGGAGGAGGAACAGTCCAACTCTGAGTCGTCTAATCCTCTATCTGAAGAGGGAGGCAATTCAGAGAATGGGAGCACTCATTCCCAAAGGATGAATAAACTTGAACAGCGTCATGAAGCCCTCACCAATCGGAAAGGCCTCCAAGAAGCAGGAGTGGTCCGGCCGTACCCAACTAAATGGGATCCTGTCCCGTACCCTCCTAACTTCAAAGCTCCAACCTTATAAGCCTTCAACGACAAAGGGTCACTGAACCAGCACATATACTACTTTAAGTCTCAGACAGGGAATGCAGTAGAAAATGATGCCATCTTGGCACGTTTGTTCATCGAGACATTGAAGGGACTCGCTTTTAAATGGTTTATGAAGCTCCCAGAAGGCTCCATCAAGAGCTGGGGTGATCTGGAGAAGCTTTTCCTTACACGCTTCTTCGAAGATGACTCGGAGATTACCATGCAAACTCTCCTGGCGACGAGGCAATAAAAAAAAGTCAGTTAAAGCATTTGTAGAGAGATTTCAGGCACTCTGATGTCCCAGCGGTATGACCCAGGCCACCCTGGTGGAAACATGTCGTTACAATTTGCAAACCTTACTCCTAACCCAGATAGGAGTTGCTGAAAGCTGTACCTAGAAACAGTTAGTCAGCAGGGCGAACATGCAGAAGAGATTGTTGCCAGGGTTAAGGCAGAAGAAAACAAGCCCAGACCTAAAAATTTGACAAGGCACACGCCAGAAGTATCTTTCCAATCGAAAGGAAAGACACTTTGGCGACAGAGACTAAGTCTCCCGTTAAACCTCAGCCGACTAGAGGGGGTAGTTCTTCAAGTCAGCTGTACGCCAACAAACAATACTTCTTCAAGGACGAGCATGTCGATTCATTGTTCAAGTTACTCAACAAGAGCAACAGACTAAAGTTTCCCAAAGATAGACGTCCCGAGGAGGTCGGCAAGACGGACAATCCTAACTACTGCTTGTACCACAGAATGCTGGAAACCCTATCAAGAGTTGTTACATCTTCAAAGACATCCTTCAAGGTTTGATTGATGCAGAGGTACTCAAGCTTCGGCCAGAGCAGAAGAAAATGACAGCCAATATAACGTCATTTCTTCAGTTCAGGGTACAACCTCTAATACCGGCCGGAGTAGTTCCCATCCGAAAAGGGGAGCTAAGGATACTCAATATAGACCCACATCACCAACAAAAGAAAGGTCTCATACCTGCTCCTACTCCTCAGGGAGAAATTATGTGGGTTCATCCCAACCTTATGGAAGGCCAACAGTGGATTCTTGTTACCAATAGAAAGTCTAAAGGGAAACCAAAAGCTTCGCCTAGTAATGTTGTGTGTGCTTCTTCCCGGAAAGCAGAAACTGATGTCCTCTCGCTAGAATCGGAGGAGAAGACTCCTTACCGCAGAGCTGAAAGCACCGCTCGTGGCCGAAACTCGTTCGAGTCAGTCATACTTGAAGAAGTACGATGATATGGTGGCCAATCCACCTAAACCCGCCTCAGAGCCAACCAAAAAATCCATGAAGCAACCCGTACAGAAACAAAAGGAGATTCGGTATGACAAGGCCCTTCCGAAGGACAAAGCAGAAGGAACTTCAGCGCCTTATCACTTTAATATTTTGGCTCAACTGACCAACATCCTGACCAAGATCACCCTTTACGAACTCCTAAGACTGTCAAAGTCAATAAGAGAAGCTTTAGCTGATGTTGAGGTCTTCATGACTCGGATTCCGGCTGAACCTCGGGAAGAACATGAAGAAGACTGCCTCTATGCCTCTGAACATATACCCTGCATAACCTTCACGCTAGGTGACTTGCAGGTTAAGGGCAAGCATGATAGGCCCCTGTACTTCACAGGGTATATTGGATCATCTAAGGTGAGCCGTATTCAGGTAGATCCAAGATTCGTGTTGAGCATGAAATCACCTAGAGGGGGGGTGAATAGGTGATGGCTATATGTAAATGGCACAAATGCGGAATTTAAAATTTAACTAACACAATTAGCTCAAATAAAAGACTTGCAATAAATGAAGCAATTTATAGTGCAAGAAAATAAAGGAGTTGAGTTTAGAGAGATTTGAGCAAACGCAAACACGCAGATATGTTTCCGAGGTTCGAGCCACGCTCTACGTCCCCGCCTTCACACTTGAAGGATTTCCACTATTGAAGATCCCACTGGACCACCAATACAAGGACACACTTGTCCTATCTCTCATGATGCCGCAACACCACCCGGAGCACACTAGCTCGCTTGAGGCCGATGCCTCTACAACTTCACTCAATAAGAAGATGATCACACTTGATCAAAAATCGCTCACTTGCACAATCCTAGAACCAATATGTAGATGAAGAATTATGGGATTGTGTAGTGCAAAAGCTAGAGAGAAGTAGAGGTAAAGACTTCAAATGGGTGTCTAGAAATTTAGGGCTTTTGGAGAGAAAATCTTTTCTAAATGAAAGCCTTTTGAAAACTTGTAAATCTTTTGAAAATCTCTTGTAAAAATGTTCTTGATTGATTGTCTTATCATGTTGAAGTGACCTCCTATTTATAGGGGTCAAAAACAGCTTCAGAGATCCGTTGGGATCAAATCCCAAAAGAAAATCTGTCAGAAAATAGAGCTGTTGGAGTCTGTCAGAAAATCTGACAGCAGCCGGTCGACCGCCAACGGTCAAAAATCCGACCGTTGGGGATCTACGGTCGACCGCCCGGTCGACCCAAACAACCCGAGAGCACTGCACAGTGCTCGGTCGACCGAGGCGGTCGACTGACACGACATGCACAGAATTGTGCGCGCCGGTCGACCGGGACGGTCGACCGGTTTCTGTCATTTCTGAAATATCAGAACTTCCAGAAACCAGAAATTGGGGTTTTTTGGAATTGGTCTTGGATTTGAAGTTTTGTACCTTGTAAAACTTAGAGTGTGAGCCTATGTCACTACTCTAACAAGTTTGAAACATTTTTATAAAAACTTCTTTGATAAAACTTGTTTTTCCAAATAAATGTTTTTCCAAAAACTTAAACTATTTTCCAAAAACTTAATCTAAACATGTTAACTCTAAATTGAAAATAGAAATTAAAATCCTTTTTGAAGTCATGAACCAAATTAAAATGTGTGTGTAGGTGGTAATCCCATAACTCTACTTCTAACATCTAGGTTTTGACAAAATATCTAAAATGAAAAATACAAATACAAATCTTGGTATTCTTCATAGTCTTGATCTTGACTTGGTCTTTTCTTCATCGTCTTGTTCCCGAAGCTTTCTATTGTGCTTGGCTTGGGAATGCAAATCTTTGGCGAACTCCAAACTTGTGAGTCTTGATTGTGGAGCCGTCAAATCAACCTGTTTTAACCTGAAATGCTTTTAAACAAAAATTGTTAAATACATAATTAGATATGGTTTGTTATCATCAAAATATCCATCAAGATATAGGGCTAATGGCCTTTGGGCCAACAATCTCCCCCTTTTTGATGATGACAAAACATATTTAGTTATCTCAAATATTTTGGGTGGAGATTTCAAGTGAAGCTCCCCCTCAACACATGCATATACAAAAAAAATATGCTCAAGCATAGACAAATCTCAAAAGAAATGGTGGGTGATAATCCACAATACATCCATAACACATATATCCATGCTAGATAAACATACTCATGTCATAAAAGTACTCATGTCATAAAATAGAAATGAAACACACATGTCCACAAAGCATAACCAAACAAGTACATGTCCACACAAACATAAATACAAGATAAAGATGTTCAACAACAGAAAAATATACACAAAATATGGAGTCTCTCTCAACAAATAACTCTCCCCCTTTTTGACATCATCAAATAAAGGGGAGGTCACTCTCATCACTCGGCACCACCAGCATTGTAACGCCCCGATTTCACAGATACGGGGACGTCACTGCGACGCATATACGAAGGTCAGAAAGTGCCCCCACGTATATACGCTAAGCATAAAAGCACAACAAGAAATCAGAGTGCACACGAAACGTGGCAAACATACATATGCCAACACGAAAGATACAGTACAAAGTCATCGCAGTATATGATAAACATTACATAACACATATGTCTTTTATCACAACTCAGTCCAAAAGTAAAAGGTACAGCAAAAATACAAAAGAGCTCACGAGTAGGATGGAGATCTCGTGAGTCAAGAGAAGTCAGGCACAAGGAGCTGAAGCTAGGATGCCCGCTCGCAAGAAGAGCTCGAGCTACGGTGGACAACCCCACTCTGATCTAGCTACAGAACCTGAATGTGCAAATCCAAGGGATCAAGACATATAATAAATAAAAGAACTGCATGCCAAATGGCTAGGACACATGAGTAGGGTCAAAACACGAGTATAGAATATAAGAACGGTATAATATAATAATCATGAAACGGAAATCAAAGGTAATGCTAACTACGAGCAAAAGTGATTGTATATGCTTAAGTTACGGTCCTATGAAACTAGTACGTCGAAGGAATAATCCAAACAAGGAAACCCTCATAAATATACCCTTGTCTCATACCACAGCAATCCCAAGCATATAAAATCAGAATTTGCAAATCATGCGATAATCATAACGTGAATGCATAACAAGAAAGACGTGTGTCATAATGAGAAAGACACCAACCAAGTAACCGGAATCCTCACTGGTACCATAACAAGTAAAACAGGGGTCATAATGTATCATGAGTCATGATGGGAACTATAACAAGAAACACTAAACATAACAGTAACCATAACTGAACCTATTATTATTATTATTACTCGCCTAACTCATATATCTAGGTATGTGTCTCGGTATCGATCCCAACTCACATACATCCATATATAAGCTATTCGAGGTTTGTTACCGGAAGTAGATGGAGAACTGATATCTTTTCTTATAGAGGTACGTAGAAGTAATCATGTAACATATTCCCAAGCTATAAGCGAGATATCTATCTCTACTTATAGAGGTACGTAAAAGTAATCAGGTAACATATTCCCAAGCTATAAGCAAGATATCATTCCGGCATCCATCACTTCCTCCCATACCCATTCAAGTTGTAGCTTATTTAGGATTATCAGTTTACGGGAAATAAGTGAACATGACAGGAATAGCCCTACAGACTCAAGAGGTGGCCCCCATGGGTTTCAAGAGGTGGCCCCCACCGTGTGGTGTGGCACTTTGTTCCATGTGGCACTTTGTTCTGAGGGAGTGGATTCTAGAGGTGGCCCCCGTGGATTCAAGAGGTGGCCCCCACCGTGTGGTGTGGCACTTTGTTCCACGTGGCACTTAGTTCCATAAAACAGGGCAGGGTTCCCGTAAATAAGATAATCATACAGTCAAGTGTATCATGCTTGGTTTAAGGGATAGCATGACAAGGTGGTGATGTATAGCAAGCAGTAAAACATAACAATAAATGTACAATGGGCCGGGTCAATCATGACATAACAATCGGCCTAACAGGGTGGTGGCATGTCAGTTGGTCAAGTGAGTACAAGTTAGGTGTTACGTGATATACATGTGTTAAAAGAGAATAATTAACTGACAAGGTTGTTATAAGGTAAGACAGGTGGAACATAGAACAACCTAGGATTCAACGACCTCGAAGGGTCTGCCACGCATGTTATAAAATAGGGAAGTAATAATATCGCGGCAATGTACAAGTATAAAAATAAGACAAGTAATAGCATGGGCATACATAAACATGACAAGATGAGTGACTAGAGTGATATACTACAAGAAATAGGTTATTAGGTACAAGGTTCAATCACATGACCCAAACATAAGATTCATCGTGAAACATATTATACAATACAAGTATGAAGCATGAGACAAGACTAAAACAGCACATATGCATCAATCAACAAGTCCTAACATGGGGATACATGATAACAATTTATGGAGTGTAAGTGGTGTAACCAACGGAGTTTTTATGATAACTTTCATTCTACGTATAGGAATAGAACGAGGAAAGATTTATTAGAAACTAGACTCCACTACCTTTCCAATGACCTATTACATGATAGGTTTTGATTAACCAAACTGCTCCAGAAATTCAAAAACCTATCAGCTGTGCTGAATTCTGCAGCATGACAGTTTTGACCAACCTTCAATGTTTCAGTCATAGCTTAAGTTACAGGTATCCGATGATGACATGGTATGAACCGTTGGAAAGTAGACTCGATTAGCTTTCTAACGGTATATTACATGACCTATTCCTTATTGAATATCCTTACGAAAGAAACCCCAAGATTCTGGTTTCAGTTTTGGACAGACATTAACAGATTGTATTATTAGGGCAGAAAAATCAGATTTTGATGGGGGTTGTTCTAATAGCTAAAAGGTAGGATTTTTATGGTATTAGGTGACCTGATCTACCAATACAAGCACACTAAAATAGAGAATAGCTATGGTGATTAAAATATTCACATGGGAGAGTTGGATTTGTGTTGTGATGCCCTAAAAAAGTGATTTTTATCTACAAGTGTACATGGATCTCAATCACTAGCATGTGGGGTGTTAAATAGGTCTTGGTGAGTAAGAAACTCACTAGGATGGGGTTCAATTGGAGCTTGATCCAAATGGAGGAGGTGATGACTCCAAATCCACAAGTTGTTGAAGCTTGAGTTGAAGGGGATGAACTTGAAGTTGCCTTGATGAAGCCTTGGTTGAAGATGGAGGTCCCTTGAAGAAAACCCTAAGATCTTGAGGTGGAAGTGAAGGGATTTGGGGTTCTCTTGAAGCTAGGGTTCTTGAGGAAGAAGAAGGGGAATTTTGAGAGGAGATTTCTTCTCTTGGTGAAGGAATGAGAAAAAAAAGGGCAACTTTGCAAATGGGAGTGATTTATAGCTTGGGATTTTTTGTAAAGGGTTTGGAAATTGGTTGGAAGTGAAGGGCTTTATTGCAAAAGAAAGGGGGTGAGGTGTCCCCTCCCTTGGCCACATGGCCGGCTGTGGTTGAGAGAGAGAGTGAGTGGGGGTAGGTAAGGGTTGAGTGGGAAATGAGGTGGCAAGTGAAGTGGAAAAAGGAATTTGCAAATATTGAAAAAATGCCCGAAATTCAAGTATTTCGGAATGATATGAAAATTTAACCAAAAATCAAGAATAATATAAAAAGACCAATAGTGAAATCCGTTCGAAGAAATACTGTATAGTTTTAAAGTTAAAAATCCCGGATCTGAGATTTACCGACTCCGAAAGAATTTCCATAAAATCATAAAATTCTCAGAAAAAGAATGTAGTCAGAAAATATGATTCCAAGAAAGAAAGTCTAAAGAACCATCATGAAATTCTAAACTGTTTGGGAACTAAAAATACTGGAATCAGTCTCCTACCGACTCCGGCGGAAAATCCATAAATTCGTAAAATCTTTTAAAAAAGTATATAAGTAAGAAATATGATTCTAAACAATAAAGTCTAAAGGACTATCATGAAATTCCAAACAGTTTGGGAAATAAAAATCCAGGAATCGGTCAGCGGCACTGGCCGACACCGGTTTTGAAGAAATTCAATTTAATCCGAGAAAATCCAGAAAATCACAGAAAGTCTAATAAATTGGAAAATAACATTTAAAACTGAAATCGGTCAATTCTACATGTCAGAAATACCAAATCGAAGAATACACTATGATCGGGCCCTTGGCTCAGACTAGGGCTGACTCCGAGTCCACGAATCCAAATCCAACATAAAATAATCGTGTAAAGAATTCATGATACAGAATAAATACAGGAAACAAATCGAAAATACGATCGAAAATCTGAATACGCAACTAAGTACGTATTCCGGGAACGGGGTATTACAATCTACCCACCTTACAAAAATTGCGTCCTCGCAATTTCATAAGGGGTAAATTGAACACAAAAGGGGACGAAGGCACGAATAAAGGCATCATAAAACCAAAACAGGGAGGAAGATAAATACGAGAAGGACCAGAATTAACAATGATAGAATGACAATGGAAATAAATATTAAGAATGATAACCAACTCAAATACAAGAAATGGGGTAGTGGTTACCATGATATCCTAAGGCTCCTGCCCCGGATACTGATCTTCCCACTCTGCTACAACACCTGAAGCCTCTGCTGCCATGCTGTGAACTTGGCCTCTACCCTGATCTGCTCTAGGCCTCAATCCTCTCTGCTGATGAGCATACTGCTGAGGCGGAAACGGAACTCTTCGATCCACAGGTTCTGGGTACCTCCTCAGTGGCGGCGCTGGAAGTGCTGGGGCTGGATGAGCTGGAGCTGGAAGAGCTGGTCTGACTGGTGCCGCATGCATAAACTTTCTGTGTGGGCAACCCCTTAGCATATGACTCCCTGACCCACATGCCATACATAATCTCTGGGCTACTCGACAATCTCTCTTATAATGCCCGGGCCTGTGGCAGTAATTGCATACAATCTGAGAAAGAGGAGTCTGGAATGGCTTCTTCATCATCGGGCCCTGGGTTGCCCTATCTGTATCCTCCTCATCCATCAACTCAAGAGGCCTCTTCTTGGCCGGGCTCCTCATCTGATCCTCCTTCTTCTTCTCCAGTCCACGCTCTACTTCTCGAGCTATGGAGAGAATCTCAGAATATGTCTTCAACTGCTGGGGTATCAAGTATACTTGTAGGTCCATCTGCAGGCCCTGCTGAAATCTGCTTGCCCGCTTCTCTTCATCCGTCACCATGTACGGGGCAAAGCGGCTCAATCTGAGGAATTCCGCGGCGTACTCATCCACGGACTTGCTCCCCTGCCGAAGTCTGATGAATTGATCTTCCATGTCCTTCTGAGCTGTGACAGGGAAGAATCTGTTGTAAAAGCTCTTGGAGAAGGTGTCCCAAGTGACAGGCTTCTCCAGTCTGGCCTCCTCTGCTAGCCACCAAGTCCTGGCTATGTCCTTTAGCTGAATCTTGGCAACTTCCACTTGGTTCTCCTGTGGAACCCTGGCTGCATTCAACAAGTCCGATGTGTCCGTCAGCCATTGCTCAGCATCCAAGGGTTTCTCTCCACCCGTGAATGTAGCTGGCTGTAGCCTCCTGAAGTCTGATATGTTCCCCGGCCTCCGTTCCTTAGGTGCTGCTATCCCTTGCCGGAGAAGCTCGGTCTGCTGCCGTTGATTCTCCATCTGCTGCTGCTGGTTTTCCATCATGGTCTGGATAATCCTCAGTAGATCCACATTCTCTCCCGCTGCTCCATTCGATGCCGATCCAGAGTTGCTGCGACCCGATCTCCTCTCCATCGACACTAGGAATGGATAGACTGGAAGGAGCTGGAAATGAAACGGAAGGATTTCAGGATATGAAGGATGGAATCAAGAAGGACCAGATAAATCAAAAGGACTAGACAACTTTGTACATTGATGTTGGCATCCGCAAATTTCTAGAATTTGCTACTTGTTTGTATTATGGAGGTAAGAGCCTAAGTTGAACCTAGGCTCTGATACCAACCTGTAACGCCCCGATTTCACAGATACGGGGACGTCACTGCGACGCATATACGAAGGTCAGAAAGTGCCCCCACGTATATACGCTAAGCATAAAAGCACAACAAGAAATCAGAGTGCACACGAAACGTGGCAAACATACATATGCCAACACGAAAGATACAGTACAAAGTCATCGCAGTATATGATAAACATTACATAACACATATGTCTTTTATCACAACTCAGTCCAAAAGTAAAAGGTACAGCAAAAATACAAAAGAGCTCACGAGTAGGATGGAGATCTCGTGAGTCAAGAGAAGTCAGGCACAAGGAGCTGAAGCTAGGATGCCCGCTCGCAAGAAGAGCTCGAGCTACGGTGGACAACCCCACTCTGATCTAGCTACAGAACCTGAATGTGCAAATCCAAGGGATCAAGACATATAATAAATAAAAGAACTGCATGCCAAATGGCTAGGACACATGAGTAGGGTCAAAACACGAGTATAGAATATAAGAACGGTATAATATAATAATCATGAAACGGGAAATCAAAGGTAATGCTAACTACGAGCAAAAGTGATTGTATATGCTTAAGTTACGGTCCTATGAAACTAGTACGTCGAAGGAATAATCCAAACAAGGAAACCCTCATAAATATACCCTTGTCTCATACCACAGCAATCCCAAGCATATAAAATCAGAATTTGCAAATCATGCGATAATCATAACGTGAATGCATAACAAGAAAGACGTGTGTCATAATGAGAAAGACACCAACCAAGTAACCGGAATCCTCACTGGTACCATAACAAGTAAAACAGGGGTCATAATGTATCATGAGTCATGATGGGAACTATAACAAGAAACACTAAACATAACAGTAACCATAACTGAACCTATTATTATTATTATTACTCGCCTAACTCATATATCTAGGTATGTGTCTCGGTATCGATCCCAACTCACATACATCCATATATAAGCTATTCGAGGTTTGTTACCGGAAGTAGATGGAGAACTGATATCTTTTCTTATAGAGGTACGTAGAAGTAATCATGTAACATATTCCCAAGCTATAAGCGAGATATCTATCTCTACTTATAGAGGTACGTAAAAGTAATCAGGTAACATATTCCCAAGCTATAAGCAAGATATCATTCCGGCATCCATCACTTCCTCCCATACCCATTCAAGTTGTAGCTTATTTAGGATTATCAGTTTACGGGAAATAAGTGAACATGACAGGAATAGCCCTACAGACTCAAGAGGTGGCCCCCATGGGTTTCAAGAGGTGGCCCCCACCGTGTGGTGTGGCACTTTGTTCCATGTGGCACTTTGTTCTGAGGGAGTGGATTCTAGAGGTGGCCCCCGTGGATTCAAGAGGTGGCCCCCACCGTGTGGTGTGGCACTTTGTTCCACGTGGCACTTAGTTCCATAAAACAGGGCAGGGTTCCCGTAAATAAGATAATCATACAGTCAAGTGTATCATGCTTGGTTTAAGGGATAGCATGACAAGGTGGTGATGTATAGCAAGCAGTAAAACATAACAATAAATGTACAATGGGCCGGGTCAATCATGACATAACAATCGGCCTAACAGGGTGGTGGCATGTCAGTTGGTCAAGTGAGTACAAGTTAGGTGTTACGTGATATACATGTGTTAAAAGAGAATAATTAACTGACAAGGTTGTTATAAGGTAAGACAGGTGGAACATAGAACAACCTAGGATTCAACGACCTCGAAGGGTCTGCCACGCATGTTATAAAATAGGGAAGTAATAATATCGCGGCAATGTACAAGTATAAAAATAAGACAAGTAATAGCATGGGCATACATAAACATGACAAGATGAGTGACTAGAGTGATATACTACAAGAAATAGGTTATTAGGTACAAGGTTCAATCACATGACCCAAACATAAGATTCATCGTGAAACATATTATACAATACAAGTATGAAGCATGAGACAAGACTAAAACAGCACATATGCATCAATCAACAAGTCCTAACATGGGGATACATGATAACAATTTATGGAGTGTAAGTGGTGTAACCAACGGAGTTTTTATGATAACTTTCATTCTACGTATAGGAATAGAACGAGGAAAGATTTATTAGAAACTAGACTCCACTACCTTTCCAATGACCTATTACATGATAGGTTTTGATTAACCAAACTGCTCCAGAAATTCAAAAACCTATCAGCTGTGCTGAATTCTGCAGCATGACAGTTTTGACCAACCTTCAATGTTTCAGTCATAGCTTAAGTTACAGGTATCCGATGATGACATGGTATGAACCGTTGGAAAGTAGACTCGATTAGCTTTCTAACGGTATATTACATGATCTATTCCTTATTGAATATCCTTACAAAAGAAACCCCAAGATTCTGGTTTCAGTTTTGGACAGACATTAACAGATTGTATTATTAGGGCAGAAAAATCAGATTTTGATGGGGGTTGTTCTAATAGCTAAAAGGTAGGATTTTTATGGTATTAGGTGACCTGATCTACCAATACAAGCACACTAAAACAGAGAATAGCTATGGTGATTAAAATATTCACATGGGAGAGTTGGATTTGTGTTGTGATGCCCTAAAAAAGTGATTTTTATCTACAAGTGTACATGGATCTCAATCACTAGCATGTGGGGTGTTAAATAGGTCTTGGTGAGTAAGAAACTCACTAGGATGGGGTTCAATTGGAGCTTGATCCAAATGGAGGAGGTGATGACTCCAAATCCACAAGTTGTTGAAGCTTGAGTTGAAGGGGATGAACTTGAAGTTGCCTTGATGAAGCCTTGGTTGAAGATGGAGGTCCCTTGAAGAAAACCCTAAGATCTTGAGGTGGAAGTGAAGGGATTTGGGGTTCTCTTGAAGCTAGGGTTCTTGAGGAAGAAGAAGGGGAATTTTGAGAGGAGATTTCTTCTCTTGGTGAAGGAATGAGAAAAAAAAGGGCAACTTTGCAAATGGGAGTGATTTATAGCTTGGGATTTTTTGTAAAGGGTTTGGAAATTGGTTGGAAGTGAAGGGCTTTATTGCAAAAGAAAGGGGGTGAGGTGTCCCCTCCCTTGGCCACATGGCCGGCTGTGGTTGAGAGAGAGAGTGAGTGGGGGTAGGTAAGGGTTGAGTGGGAAATGAGGTGGCAAGTGAAGTGGAAAAAGGAATTTGCAAATATTGAAAAAATGCCCGAAATTCAAGTATTTCGGAATGATATGAAAATTTAACCAAAAATCAAGAATAATATAAAAAGACCAATAGTGAAATCCGTTCGAAGAAATACTGTATAGTTTTAAAGTTAAAAATCCCGGAATCTGAGATTTACCGACTCCGAAAGAATTTCCATAAAATCATAAAATTCTCAGAAAAAGAATGTAGTCAGAAAATATGATTCCAAGAAAGAAAGTCTAAAGAACTATCATGAAATTCTAAACTGTTTGGGAACTAAAAATACTGGAATCAGTCTCCTACCGACTCCGGCGGAAAATCCATAAATTCGTAAAATCTTTTAAAAAAGTATATAAGTAAGAAATATGATTCTAAACAATAAAGTCTAAAGGACTATCATGAAATTCTAAACAGTTTGGGAAATAAAAATCCAGGAATCGGTCAGCGGCACTGGCCGACACCGGTTTTGAAGAAATTCAATTTAATCCGAGAAAATCCAGAAAATCACAGAAAGTCTAATAAATTGGAAAATAACATTTAAAACTGAAATCGGTCAATTCTACATGTCAGAAATACCAAATCGAAGAATACACTATGATCGGGCCCTTGGCTCAGACTAGGGCTGACTCCGAGTCCACGAATCCAAATCCAACATAAAATAATCGTGTAAAGAATTCATGATACAGAATAAATACAGGAAACAAATCGAAAAATACGATCGAAAATCTGAATACGCAACTAAGTACGTATTCCGGGAACGGGGTATTACAAGCATCGTCGCCCTCATCGTCGTCATCATCTTCGTCGTCCTCTGATGAGCTCTCCACAGTAGTGCCTTCAGCCATGGTCTTATCTCCATCATCGTCTTCCTCTGAAGAAGAAGAAGAAGAAGTAGCGGCCTCCTCTGGATCAACGCCGACCACCTTTGGCCGAGGTGGGGGAACAGAAGTAGGAGCTCTGGTAGGAAATGGAGGGCCGGTGGAGGGAAGGGGACGAGCAATGGAAGTGGGATCAGGAGAAAACATGTCGAATTTCGTAAAGAGTGCCTCAAATTGCGTATCCATGAATCTCATGGAGTCAGCAAAATAGGACATATCGTTGCGAATTCCTCGGATCTGTGAGTTCATCTCCGCACGGAAAGCGACCTCTTGTTGGAAACGGGCATCCATCTCCGTACGAAGAGCTGCCTCTCGCTGCTCAATCCAGGACTGGTGCTCCTGAATCTGAGAGCGAATCTCAGAAGAAATCATGGCCTGAAAATCTGAAGGTAAGACAAGGCCAGGAGCAGAAGATATCCCTGGGGCCGAAGAAGACCCAGGTGCTGATGAAGATCCAGGAACAATAGGAGGAGGAACAGGAGGTTGCACAGGAGCATGACGACGCAACTGAGCTTCTATCCTTTTCAATAGAACTCCGTCAATGTCTATTTGAGGATCATCAGAAGTCTCAGAAGAAAGATCGAAGCCTAGAGTTTTGAGAAGACGGGTGATAAGCATGCCAAAGGGTAAACCCCTACCGGACATGCGAATCTGGTCGGATGCCATGTGGGAAGCAATGATACGGGGAAAATTTATCTTAATGCCTCGCAAAAGACAATAGATAATCAAAGGCACAGGACCCCTAGCATGGCTATATTCACCAGATTTAGGGACAATGTCATAGAAAATAATCTTGGCTAGGACTTGGGAAGTGAGAGTGAACCTGCTCACAACTTCGTTCCTGACCAAGCCGGGGTTGTCATCCCCGTGAATCAATGTGGATGCGGTGAGCGCAGACTCACCCTCCGGAAACTCATAATCATGAAGGTCATGGGAATATATATCAGCTCCACCAGGGGAGAGATGTAGGATATCAGCGAACTGACCAATGCTTAGGTCAATGTCCCTGCCTAGGACTCTAGAGAAGATACGGTTTCCATCAAAAGAGAGATTAGCATAGAAATAAGGCACGAGGGATGTATAAACTTGTTCTTTAATGGTTAAGAACTCGTTTAAGGAGTTGTTCTGCAAAATACGGGGGATATCAAGATGTTCAAAGTCTTGAATAACTACAAATCTCCCTGAAATGATGTTCCTCTTGGAAAGATTGATATAACGATTTCCAGCAAGCTCATTTATAAAGGTTCTTTTAGGTTTAGGAGTGTGGGAAGAAGTATGAGCTACTGATTTGCCTTTCTCAGTCCTAGTCCTTTTAGATGTAGATATGTTTTTGAGGAAAAAGATGATTTTTAGGTCAAGTATGTTAGGGCTTGATCTAGAAAGCTTAGAGACCTAGAAATATTGACAAATAGGGGAAGATCTTAAAGCTAGATAGTAAGATCAGGAGAAAAAAATTGGATTTTTACCTGAAAGATGAAGAACCAAAACCCTAGATCAAGAAAACCTGAATATCTTCGAATCCAGCGGATGGGAAGACCTGAAATTGATGATCCAGCACTTGGAGATGGAATTTGAAGTGGGTTTTAAATGGATTTTGAAATGATTGAGAGATTAGAGAGATAGAGAAATTTTTGGAGAAGGGGAGAAAATGGGTTCGTCGGCTAAAAGAGTGAGAGAGAGAAAAAGTGAAAATAAATAGCAGTTTAGGGCTGAATACGACGAACGGTCGACCGGTCGGTCGACCCAGAAAACCCGAGAGCTCTGTAATCTCAGAGCGGTCGACCGGTCGGTCGACCCAAGGATCCCGAGAGCTCTGCAAACTTGCAGCGGTCGACCGGGTCTAAGGACGGTCGACCGATAGCAGATAAAAAAATAAAGGCAATTTATTTCAGGCGAAATCGGTCGACCGCGCCTATTTACGGTCGACCGTCTTTGCTTGAAAGACAGTCTGCAGCAACAGCCAGAAGGAAAAATTTAAAAAATAAAATTTTAATTAAATACAAGGATGATATAATTATACAAACAACATGTTTTAATCTTCATTAAGTCAACTTATCAACCAAAATTACATACAAGATATTTTATTTTGATTTTTCATATATAATACAAAGTTTTAGAGATGTTGAAGCTGAATACCCAGTGACGGGTTCTGAACTTCATCCTCTTGATTCCTCTTGAATGAGTTGAGGTGCGCAATTGCCATCTCTAAGGTATTTGCTTTAAATATGAAAATTTTTACAAAAAAAAAATAATTTTTAGTTTTTGAAATATGATGTGTACATAGATATATCATGAAGACTAGATATGTGGACATTCACAAAGGATATCAAACAAAAAATATGGCATATACACAATTGAGATAGAAATGTAACTCTTCATTAGCATATGTCTATAGAGCATAAAAATGAGCTAACACTTCTATACATTTGTATATATATCAAACAAAAAAAAATTAAACTTTTAAATGGAGAAGTTACCGAACATAGGCAATCTCCAAAATATAGGTGCCTCCACGATAGCGATGCAAGCTTGATGTGATCTTTGGGTTTTGTTGCATCCACCACCCGGGCACCGTTTCCCCCTATGTCTTGGAGGAAGTAGATCCACCTGTATCAACCAAAATAGGTGGGTCTTTTGGTACCCAAATTTTCTTGGGTCCTATTGGGTTAGTACCGGGGCGAACCCAAACATGTTTGTTATGTACATTATGCTTAGCAAAACAAAATTTTTCTAAATGGCCTTTGCGGCCACAATGCGTGCATACATAAATTTTACCACTACCATACATATGTGCATGCTTATGTGTGTGTGCATGTTTCCGTGCATGAGCATGGTGTGTATGTTTCCCTTGGGTTACTCCCTTAGGAAATCTAGATGCAAATTTATTAAGATCAAAAGCACACTTCTTTAAAGTGTTATCCAAATTTTCAACACGTTTTTGAATTTCCACAAATTCATTTTTATTACAAGAAACCATGGGGGTTTTTCCTTTATTAGCCAATTTATATTTATCAAAGTCATTTTTCAATTTTTCAAAAGCAATAGATAAAACATTCTTCTCATTAAGACAAGTATCAAGTCTATTCTTTAAATTATAATTTTCCTTTTTCAATTTTTTATTATGAGATTGAGAGATCTCATATCTATGTTGTAGTTCTTCGAAAAAATGTGCAAGTTCATCCATTGTAAGATCATCATCTTCTAAAGTGTTATCAAGGGTTACCTTAGAAGCATCCTCACCTTGTGCCATGAAGCACATATGAGCGGCGTCGTTCTCCTCTTCAGATTCCGACTCCGTGTCATCCCACGTTGCTACCATAACCTTTTTCTTCCTTGGTACATGCTTGGAGGTGGTTGCTTGGAGAGCGGGGCAATCCGCTATGAGATGTCTGATCTTCTTGCAATGGAAGCAAGGACTGGGTTCTTCTCTCTTCTTTTCAAACCTTCCTTGAGGTTTACCTCTTCGGAAGTTGCTTTGCCTCCCTTTCCTGTAAAACATTTTGCCTACCTTCCGGATAAGCATGGCAAAGTCCTCATCGCAATCCTCCGATGAGTCGTCCTCTTCAATAGTGGTTGGAGTGGCTTTGAAGGCGATTGTTTTCTTCTTGGGTGCCTCCCTTTCTTCTCTTACCTTCATCTCCATCTCATGGGTTTTGAGATTACCGATGAAGCCGGAGAAGTCCATCTCCTCCCGATCGTTAAGCTCTTTGAGAGTGGTCGCCTTGACTTCCCAAGCTTTGGGAAGAGCTCTAATGACCTTGCGAATCTTTTGGTCATTGTCGATTGTGTCACCTAGAGAAGATAAAGCATTAGTGATCTTGGTGAAACGAGTGAGCATGTCATCAATACTTCACTTTCAAGCATATAAAAATTCTCGTATTGAGAACGAAGCAAGTCAATCTTGGATCTCTTGACTTGTGACGTTCCCTCATGAGTTACAATTAAAACATTCCATACTTCATATGCAGATTTACAGTTAATAATGCGTGAGAGGTCATCTTCATTAAGGGCTTGGGTTAAAGCATATTGAGCCCTAGCATTAGCCTCATAGTCCTTGGTAGTGTCCTCGGACCATGATCTCTCATCGGTTAGAGGCTCTACAAATTCTTTAGTTATGGCCCTAGCTACCCTAACTCCTAGGGACTTAAGGAAGAGGTTCATCTTGACCTTCCAAATGGGGAAGTTCAAGCCATCAAATTTAGGTGGGGACTTGATGCTAGAAAAATCAAGTGAAGCCATAGATGAATAGTAAAATGCACAAAATATGAAGAATGCAACAAATAGTATAGCCAATAACAAGGATCTCCCTAAGGTGGTTAAACCAAATACTAGGGTTAGGCTCTGATACCAATTGAAATCACCTAGAGGGGGGGTGAATAGGTGATGGCTATATGTAAATGGCACAAATGCGGAATTTAAAATTTAACTAACACAATTAGCTCAAATAAAAGACTTGCAATAAATGAAGCAATTTATAGTGCAAGAAAATAAAGGAGTTGAGTTTAGAGAGATTTGAGCAAACGCAAACACGCAGATATGTTTCCGAGGTTCGAGCCACGCTCTACGTCCCCGCCTTCACACTTGAAGGATTTCCACTATTGAAGATCCCACTGGACCACCAATACAAGGACACACTTGTCCTATCTCTCGTGATGCCGCAACACCACCCGGAGCACACTAGCTCGCTTGAGGCCGATGCCTCTACAACTTCACTCAATAAGAAGATGATCACACTTGATCAAAATCGCTCACTTGCACAATCCTAGAACCAATATGTAGATGAAGAATTATGAGATTGTGTAGTGCAAAAGCTAGAGAGAAGTAGAGGTAAAGACTTCAAATGGGTGTCTAGAAATTTAGGGCTTTTGGAGAGAAAATCTTTTCTAAATGAAAGCCTTTTGAAAACTTGTAAATCTTTTGAAAATCTCTTGTAAAAATGTTCTTGATTGATTGTCTTATCATGTTGAAGTGACCTCCTATTTATAGGGGTCAAAAACAGCTTCAGAGATCCGTTGGGATCAAATCCCAAAAGAAAATCTGTCAGAAAATAGAGCTGTTGGAGTCTGTCAGAAAATCTGACAGCAGCCGGTCGACCGGGCCGGTCGACCGCCAACGGTCAAAAATCCGACCGTTGGGGATCTACGGTCGACCGCCCGGTCGACCCAAACAACCCGAGAGCACTGCACAGTGCTCGGTCGACCGAGGCGGTCGACTGACACGACATGCACAGAATTGCGCGCCGGTCGACCGGGACGGTCGACCGGTTTCTGTCATTTCTGAAATATCAGAACTTCCAGAAACCAGAAATTGGGATTTTTTGGAATTGGTCTTGGATTTGAAGTTTTGTACCTTGTAAAACTTAGAGTGTGAGCCTATGTCACTACTCTAACAAGTTTGAAACATTTTTATAAAAACTTCTTTGATAAAACTTGTTTTTCCAAATAAATGTTTTTCCAAAAACTTAAACTATTTTCCAAAAACTTAATCTAAACATGTTAACTCTAAATTGAAAATAGAAATTAAAAATCCTTTTTGAAGTCATGAACCAAATTAAAATGTGTGTGTAGGTGGTAATCCCATAACTCTACTTCTAACATCTAGGTTTTGACAAAATATCTAAAACGAAAAATACAAATACAAATCTTGGTATTCTTCATAGTCTTGATCTTGACTTGATCTTTTCTTCATCGTCTTGTTCCCGAAGCTTTCTATTGTGCTTGGCTTGGGAATGCAAATCTTTGGCGAACTCCAAACTTGTGAGTCTTGATTGTGGAGCCGTCAAATCAACCTGTTTTAACCTGAAATGCTTTTAAACAAAAATTGTTAAATACATAACTAGATATGGTTTGTTATCATCAAAATATCCATCAAGATATAGGGCTAATGGCCTTTGGGCCAATAGAACATTATACCCCGTCGGGTCATGCAGCACTTGGGGATCCCCACCCACCAATTTAGCGCCACCCAAACTACCATCTATGGTTTTAACGCCAATGGTATGCACCTAATAGGGAAGATTAACTCAAATGTTAAATTGGGGACTTGAGATCTGAAGTGACGTGTTACGTTATTAACGCCGACATTTCATATAATTTGTTACTGGGATGACCATGGATTCATCGCAACACCATCGTCCCCTCTACGCTCCATCAAGTCATGAAATATATATTGACGGGGATGGAAAAGTCTGAGTTTTGATCGCCGAAAAGCATCTGTTCAAGGGGATAGAGAACTACTCCCTCTTGTATCAGGATTCTCTGGAGATGGACAAGAATCCCCAGCCAGAGGAACCAGACTCTGGTAATGAAACTGATATTGAACCAGAGGCAGAGGAAGAATACCTTTGGGAGCTGAACCCACTTGTAATGAGCATTAATAAGCTCGATGTCAATAACACCGCCAATAATGTAGGCGAGTGGTATATTAATGAAGAATTAGATTTGGCTTACCTTTCTGTGTTTGCTTCTGATTCTGTGCTATCAGAAACTAGTACCGATATAAATAATGACCCCTGGTAGGCAATAGATGCCTGGACATCATTGCATGTACCTGTGAGGTCATCTCTCACGGTATATCAAGGCGTCAATGAAGCACAAGGGTCTTTATTCAAGGTCCCAGCAAGACGTTAAGGCCAAAAATTGATCCTCTTCGGAAGAGTCGAGTCCGAATCAATGACTCGCGAAGACTCAGAAAATGAAAATGAACCCCCTTAGTTCTCTCATCATGAACCAAACGTACTCAGAATGATGGAGAACAAGGGGTATGACCTAATAAGTGGTCCTGACTTGAACTTTGGCAAAGGAAGAGAGCACTGCTTTGATCCTTCATTCCAATAGAAAAACCCCTGATTATTATCATCAAACTCGTAGGGGGTTGGGCTATGTGTCAACTCCAATCCTATCAGCCTCTGAGTCTGAAGATTCATTATACCATAATCACTCGTCAGGCACGTTATTGTGGGAGTCAGATGTCAGTGTCGGCAACATCTTCAAAGAACTGTCGGTAAACATGGTTTCAACAAGCCACCCAGAAGATTGAGATGAAGAAATGATCCAGTCAGAAATAGATTCTTCGATAACATACCTAAATACTCTCTAAGATATTCGATTCGAACAATGCGAACCACCCAGAGAGGATAAGGTCACCTAGATCAATCTGGGAGATGATGCTAATCCTAAGCCCATCTTTATAAGCGAAAGCTTATCACCCTCTGAGAAGGAAGATCTAATATCTCTTGTACGAGAGTATATAAATGTTTTCACATAGAACTACAAAGATATGCCTGGGCTTGATCCTCAAGTGGCTATACATGGACTCAACATCAATCCAGATGTGAAACCCATTAAGCAACAGCAACGATGGTTCCGTCCTGAAATAATGGAAGTAATCCAGTCGGAAATCAAGAAGCTTATAGACTCTGGTTTTATCAGGGAAGAACAACACCCTGATTGGGTAGCCAATATCGTCTCTGTCACTAAGAAGAATGGGAAGATTAGAGTTTGCATTGATTTTCGTGATTTAAATGAGGCATGTTCTAAAAATGAGTTCCCTCTCCAATCACAGATGTGATGATCGACAACACGCGTGGGTTTGAACAGATGTCTTTTACGGATGGATTCTCGGGATAAAACCAAATTAAGATGTATCCTGACGATGAGAAGCATACATCTTTTAGGATACCATTAGGGGTGTTTTGTTATACTGTCATGTCCTTCGGATTGAAGAACGCAGGGGCAACATACCAGAGAGCTATGAATGCAATTTTCCACGAGCATATACGTAAAACAGTAGAATGCTATGTTGACGACATTGCAGTGAAAAGCCATGCCAAAGGCGATCACATAGCAGATCTGAAGATAGTATTCAACATCATGCGGGCGCATCAATTGAAGATGAATCCCGCTAAATCCTTCCTGGGGGTGGCCAGCGGTAAATTCCTAGGGGTTTGTTGTTACATCAAAAAGAATCCACCTCGACCCAGAAAAAGTCCGCATTGTTCAGGAGATGCAACCTCCAAAAAGTCTTAGAGAGCTTTGAGAATTGCAAGGGCGATTTGCATATATCCGAAGGTTTATCTCAAATCTCTCAGGATGATGCCAACTCTTTACCAAATTGATGAAGAAGGGTGTTTCATTCATTTGGGATGATGCTTGTCAAAAATCTTTCCTGATATACGTACGATCGATGGATCATTCTCTAGGAGCTTTACTAGCCCAGAATAATGATAAAGGACATGAGCTGGCAATCTACTATCTGAGTAGAACTATGATTAGAGCCGAACATCGGTACAACCTAATCGAAAAAGAATGCTTGGCGTTGGTATTCGCCATCCAAAAGATGCGACACTACTTGGTGGGCCAAACCATACACATCATAACAAAAGTTAATCCTTTAAGATTGCTTATGACGAAGCCATCGTCACTAAATGTTCGATTGAAAAAATGAGCCATATTGCTCTCCCAATATGAGATGCAATTCCTGTCACTAAAAGCTATGAAGGGACAGGCGGTGGTAGATTTCCTGGCTGAGCATCCATACCCAAGAACGACCAAACTTTATGAAGATCTCCCAGATGAGGTCGCTGAAGTTTGTTTGACCCAGACATCTTTCGAAGGACAAGTATGGCAACTCTTCTTCGATGGCTCATCGAGAACGGGTCCGCGAGAAAATATCGTAGCAGGAGTGAAGGTAGTACTTGTCTCCCAACAGAACTACGTAATCCCTCGTGCATTCTCATTAACTGTATCGTGTTCCAACAATGTAGTGGAATACAACACTCTCTTGATTGGGATGCATATCGCTGATGAGATTGACATTAAAAATCTCAAATAATACAATGATTCGAAGCTCATCATTAACCAGGTTCACGGGGTGTACAAAGTCAGACATGAAGATTTGGTACCTTATCATAACACAATTATCCACATGGCAGAGAGGTTCAGAAACTTCTACATCGACCATGTACCTCGCCAGCATAATGCGCATGCAGATGCACTGGCATCTCTCGCTACTTTCTTGGCTCTTCCAGTCGGAGTGGCAGAGAAAATACTCTGTATTGTCCATGATTCACTTTTGAAGACAACCAAAACCAACAAGAGACCTTCAAGTCAAAGAATGTCAACAGGTCCAGAGTTTAGGGATTGGCGATTCTCGTACATTTACTACGCATTGTACGGTATTCTGCCTGATAACCCTAAAGAGGCAGCTGCCATTAGTAGGAAAGCCTCTAAAGTCTATTATAATGCGATCACAAGAATGCTGTATCGCCGATCACATGATGGAATCCTCCTCCGCTACCTGTCACACAAAGAGGCACAGGAAATACTTAAAGAGGCTAATGATGGTATGTGTAGAGCTCACCAACCTGGTCCAAAACATTGAGACTGACTCTGAAAACTCAGATATTATTGGCCAAAGATGATCTCTGATGCTATCACTCACGATAAATGATGTCACGCCTATCAGGTCCATGGTGATTTCATTCACCAAGCACCAAGATATCTTCTCCCTACAACTTCTTCCTGGCCATTTGAAATATGGGGAATGGACGGGTTGGCCCTATCAGCCCTCCTTCATCCAAAGGACATCGGTTTATCCTAACCATAACTGCTTACTTCTCTAAGTGGGCTGAAACTATCCCCTTGAGAGAGGTAATACATCTGACGTAATCAAGTTCATTAAACTTCACGTGATCTACCGCTTTAGCGTACCATGATGGATTGTCAATGATAATGGGCCTCAGTTCATCAGCCAAGACTTCCAAAGATTCTGCAACAAGTTCAGGATCCAGAGTGTGTCTTTGACGGCATACTATCCAGCTGCAAATAGCCTTGCAGAAGCTTTCAACAAGACCATTAGAAAATTTCTCAAGAAATTGATCTCAAAGAGCTAACGCGACTGGGATGATAAGTTAGGTGAATGCTTATGGGCTTATCACACAACAGTGAGAATCCTGACAAAGGCTACACCGTTCTCTTTGGTATACGGGTGTGAAGCTATACTTCCATTAGAGATCTAGATCCCATCTCTATGCGTCGCCTTGACAACAGAGATGACAAATGAGGAGAAGCATTGACTGCGACTCTAGGAGCTGAAAGCTTTGGTCGATAAACGTCTGCAAGCTCAACAGCAAATCGAGCTCTATCAAGCTCGAATTACCAGAGCCTTCAATAAGAAACTCAAGGAGCGGACTTTCAAGAAAGATGACCTTATCTTAGTTCTCAGAAGACCCATGGTGATAACGCATAAGACCAACAGAAAATTCCAGCCTAAATGGGAAGGACCATTTGTAGTGGAGTTGGTCTACTCAAATGGAGCATGCCGTCTTATAACCCCAGACGATGATACGCTCATAATACCGATCAATGGCAAATTCTTAATGAAATAATGCCCTTGACAGGATTCTTCCTATGATAAGGTTAACATTACACCTCTGATCAAAACCTCTAGATCCAAGATGTTTGGAAGAGCGCCAAAGAAAGGCTTCTTTCTGTCTTCAATAGATCACATCACAGTCGATCAGTGTTGAGCCAATTGAACGCAGATTACATCATGATGCATGATATAAACATCGAAGAAGAAATAAAGCGCGAAACTTCAGTTTTAGGCTTCTTACTCTTCTCTAGTTCACTTATGATCAGGTAACATTACACCTCTGATCAAAACTTTTAGATCTAAGATGTTCGAAAGAGCGCCAATGAAAAGCTTCTTTCTTTCTTCAATGGATCACATCACGGTCAATCAGTGTCGAGCCGATCAAATGCAGGTTAAATCATGATGCATTATGTAAGCATCGAAGAAGAAACAATATGCAAAACTTCAATTTTAGCCTTGTTACTCTTCTCTAGTTCACCTATGATTAGGTTAACATGACACCTCTGATCAAAACTTTTAGATCCAAGATGTTTGGAAGAGTGCCAAGAAAAACTTCTTTCTGTCTTCAACGGATCACATCACGGTCGATCACTATCGAGCCGATCCAAGTTGGTTACATCATGATGCATGATGTAAACATTGAAGAAGAAACAAAGTGCGAAACTTCAGTTTTAGCCTTGTTACTCTTATCTAGTTTATCTATGAACATCGACGCATCCGACGGCTAAGGATAGAGGGAAATGTTGGCTTTTAAGTTCAACATAAGTCCTCGATAACTCATCATGCTGAAGGGAATAACATGGCTAGCCCAACTCAAACGCTAGTTTGTAAAGGCATACCAAATCCGTTGATAGCTGAGGATTTGCTAAAAATCCTAAGGGGCTTGGTCCCATCCTTTCTCCCAAAATCTCTTACCAATTCTCACCCACAGAATTGTAAGACCATAAAAATATCTGTTTCCATTTCTTCGATAAAATGAGCAGAGACTTGTCACGTTAACAGTAAACCTCTGACAAACCATTTTCTCTCGATCTCTAGTGGAGTCAGTCAAGTTAACATTAAAACTCTGATAACAAAACCCAATCAAAATCTTCGCTGTTATGTTAGTATTACACCTCTAACGGCAAACCTCTCATGCCCCTAGAAAATCAATGTTTGTCACGTTAAATATTACACCTCTGACAATTGATTTTATTTTCCACCAAAGTCCCTTACCAATTCTCTCCCACGAAGTGGTAGGTCCACAAGCTCAATCACTACTATGTTAACATCACACCTCTAACAGTGAGAAAGTTTCAATACTCCCCAGGGAGTATGAACTTTTACTTGTCAATTCTCATCCATAGAATGTCAAGTCCTCAAAATTGCTCATATAGTAAACCAATTCTTGTCAAGTTAACACTACACCTCTGACATTCTAAATTTCACTTGTCAATTCTCGTCAATAGAATGACAAGTCCTCAAAATTGCTCATATCGCAAATCAACTCTTGTCATGTTAACACCACACCTCTGACAAATTACTGTTAAGTTTAACACTACATCTCTAACAGTAATTAAGTTGCTGCCAAGTTTAACATTAAATCTCTGACAACCACTTTCCTCAGCCTTCCATATCGAAGCTGAGATGAGCGATGCTAAATTTAACATCACACCTCTAGCATCCAGTTCATTGTTAAGTTCAACAATACACCTATGACGATGACTTTTCCTCGAACTTCCGTATCAAAGTCGAGATGACTAATGCTAAGTTCAAAATTACACCTCTAGCATTACCTCCACTGCCAAGTTTAATACTACACTTATGACAGTGGTATTTGTAGTTTTCCCAAACGAAACTAAAATTTTTGTGGAGCTAAAGTAATATCACACCTCTAGCTCGCATCCTTGTTAAGTTAATATCACACCTCTGACAAGATTTATTCCATCCTTGTTAAGTTAATATCACACCTCTGACAAAATTTAATCCAACCCGTTAAGTTAATATCACACCTCTAACGGTAAAATTTTCCTAGATCCTCAAAAGGTCTAGTCTTACTTGTTATTTTCGTCAATAGAATGGCACGTCCACATAAAATCTCTGTTAGGTTAATATCATACCTTTAATGGTGTTTCCATCAATTCCCAACTGAATCTACATTAATACTAAACCTCTGATGAAGACTCAGTCATAATCCTCCGTGGGGTAAAGACTTCACTTACCATTCTATTCCATAAATTGGCAAGTCCTCTATTCCACTCCTGTCAAGTTAATATCACATCTCTGATGGTGAGCTTAAATTCCTTAAATAGAATTTTTCTAACTTTGACTTGCTAAGTTAAAATGTTACACTTCTAGCAAATCAAAGGTAATCACTTCTACTTTTTTGATTTTAATAAAAAAAGGAAGTCAAGACATGTAAGAAGACAGAAAAAGTGTCACTTTTATTGATATTCAAAAATATGAAAGTGATACAAAACGCTCTCTTATATAATAAGATTAAGTGATACAATAGAGGAGTACAAAGAAGTCCCTCTTGCTCAGCGAAAGGTTGCACTCACTCATCGAAACATTGAAGATACATGAAGCTCGTTCTCATGACTGTGGCCGGGAGCAGCAGATCAACTTCCTCTCCCCTTGAGAACAATGGTGTTTCTGGAGGTCGAAATGCAAGGAAGCATTCTGATTCCACCCGACCAACTAGTGCGAAGGTCTTCACAAGGCAGTAATCCTTCGCTTAATAGGAAGCTCCACCACTAGAAAGTCATCTAATGAGCATGAGTTTTTTGTCGCTGTCACTTCTTTGAGTAAGATTGGTGAAGGGAGGATCTGAGACCTTACTGGTGACATTCTCTTTCCTGTGACCTTCAAATCCGCCATACTCATTGTGACCAGGAAGGATCCGAGACATTACTAGTGCATCATGTCCAATAAGGTCTTGATGTGTATCGACAACTGCGCGGATCTTCCTCGTCCTTAGATAGAAACTTTGACTTCCTGAGTGCTCGCCAATCAAATAAGCTGGTCGATCCAAATATTCTCCTATGAACAAGGCAAAGACGTTGGAACCAGCACCATCGATATGGCCAGGACTTGCAAGAAAAAAAAACAAGGGTTAAAATTCCGCAAAGACAGAAACCAGAAGCTAGAAGCACAAATACGGGGCTAAAGTCATGAATTCCAGACGCGTATGTTACAGATGCAGGGATAGAAAATATGGATCCAAACGCAGTCTGATATTTGACTCCCGTCTGATAACTGAGACATGAGGCACATATCAAAGATGAGGACTCAGGTCTTAAAGCTTTCTGAAGTTGCTCCAGACACAGACTCGCATCTAAAGCTCTAGAAGTGGAGCTTATCACATTCATATCCAAAGACCTCAAAAAAGCAGACTTAAAATTTTCTAAGTCATGAACCCCAAACCAGAGCTTCATATACAAAAGTCGCGTTTCAAGTCTCAAAACACGGGGTTCATCACGTTCGCGTCTGAAGAACTTGAGACTTGGACTTAGAAGTCAACAAGCTCGCGTTTCATCAATTAATGCGAAAGGCGTTTTTGCAGTGCATGGACGCTTGAATCTCAAGAAATAGGTTTTAGGAAGAGATCAAGAGACAGAGTCCCTTCATGGTCGAGGATGACAGAGCTTCAAGGAGACCAAGCTTTGTCATGGCAAAAGCCAGTTCTTACCTGGAGAAAAGTTCTCTAGAAGATTAACTTCATTCTGTTGGCCAAAAGGCCATTAGCCCGATATTTTGATGATAACAAACCATATTTAGCTATGTGTTTAACAATCTTGTTTAAAAGAATTTCAGGTTTAAAACAAGTTGATTTGACGGCTCCACAATCAAGACTCACAATTTGGACGCCGCTAAAGATTTGCATTCTCAAGCCTAGCACGGTAGAAAAGCTTCGAGATCAAAACATTGAAGAAAAGAATTCAAGATTTGTAATTTACTTTTATTTTTAGATATTTTGTCAAAACCTAGATGATAAAGGTAGAATATTTGGGATTGTCACTCACACACACTTAGTATTGCTTCATGGCTTCAAAAGAATTTTTATATCAGAATTTCTAACTTAGTTTTTAGAAATACCATGTTTTGAAAAAATCAGTTTTAGAAAAACATTTTATTAAAAAGGATTTTTACCAAAAATGATCTAACATGTTTGGGTGTTGATATATGATCACACTCTTAGTTTTATTAGGTCTAGAACCTTATTTTCAAATCCTTAAACCAAAAATGTTTGAATCAAAATTTTTCTTTTCTTTCTTTCCAGACTCTGTTTAAACAGATCTGACTGAGTCCGGTCGACCGACCCAGTCGACCGACGTGCACGGCTGTGCATGTGTGCACGTCGGCCGACCGCTCGGGTCGACCGGGCACTTGTCAGTGCTCTCTGTTTATTTCGGTCGACCGAGTCGGCCGACCGTTTTCCCCAACGGTCAGAAATATGACCGTTGGCGGTCGGCCGACCTCTCGGGTCGACCGGGCACTTGTCAGTGCTCTCTGTTTATTTCGGTCGACCGAGTCGGCCGACCGTTTTCCCCAACGGTCAGAAATATGACCGTTGGCGGTCGACCGACCCGGTCGACCGGTAGCTGTCAGAAAGTCTGACAGACTCCAACAGCTCTATTTTCTGACAGATTTTGTTGGGATCTCACCCCCAACAATTTCTCTAGCTGTTTACCCTGTCTTTCATCCACTATAAATAGTGGGTCATTTCAACATGATAAGACAACAATTTTACGATTAATTTTTACAAGATTTACAAGTTTTCAAAAGCCTTTCATTTTAGAAAAGATTTTCATCAATGCCAAAATTTCCAAACACCTACTTGAAGCAAATTCCTCTACTTCACTCTAGTCATTTTGCACTTCACAATCCCAAGTACTATCTCTACATATTGGTTATAGGATTGTGCTAAGTGAGCTTTTTGTGATCAAGTGTGATCAATTTTCTTCTTGAGCGAAGTTGTAGAGGCATCAGCCTCAAGCGAGCTAGTGTGCTCCAAATGGTGTTGCGGCATCACAAGAGATAGGACAAGTGTGTCTTTGTATTGGAGATCCAGTGGGATCAACAATAGTGAAAATCCTTCAAGTGTGAAGGCAGGGACGTAGAGCGTGGCTCGAATCTCGGAAACATATCCTCGTGTTTGCGTTTGCTCAAATTTCTCTAAACTCAATCTCTATCTCTTTTACTTGCTCTTCATTACTTGCTTTACTTATTGCTTTTTATCTTGCAAGCATTTTAATTTGAGCTTATTGTTTTAAGTAGATTTTAATTCCGCATTATTGTCATATTTCATATAGCCATCACCTATTCACCCCCCCTCTAGGTGATTTCAATTGGTATCAGAGCCTAACCCTACTATTTGGTTTAACCACCTTAGGGAGATCCTTGTATTTGGCTATATCATTGTGTTGCATTCTTCATTTATTGTGCATCTTATTCATTATCCATGGCTTCAATTGATTTTTCTGGCATCAAGTCCCCGCCCAAGTTTGATGGCTTGAACTTTCCTATTTGGAAGGTCAAGATGAACCTCTTTCTTAAATCCCTAGGAGTTAGAGTTGCTAGGGCCATCACCAAAGAATTTATTGAACCCCTCACCGATGAGAAATCATGGTCCGAAGATACCACTAAGGACTATGAGGCAAATGCTAGAGCCCAATATGCATTAACACAAGCCTTAAATGAAGATGACCTATCACGCATCATAAATTGTAAATCGGCATTTGAGGTTTGGAATGTTTTGATTGTGACTCATGAGGGAACGTCCCAAGTCAAAAGATCCAAGATTGACTTGCTTCGTTCTCAATATGAGAACTTTTATATGCTTGAGAATGAATGCATTGATGATATGCTCACTCGTTTCACCAAAATAAAAAATGCTTTATCTTCTTTAGGTGACACGATCGACAATGAACAAAAGATTCGGAAGGTCATTCGAGCTCTTCCCAAAACTTGGGAAGTCAAGGCAACAACCCTCAAGGAGCTCAACGATTGGCAGGAGATGGACTTCTCCGGCTTCATCGGAAATCTTAAAACGCATGAGATGGAGATGAGAGTAAGAGAAGAAAGGGAGGCGCCGAAGAAGAAAGCCCTCACTTTCAAAGCCACTCCAACCAACCATGACGAGGAAGACTCATCGGAAGACTGCGATGAGGACTTTGCCATGCTCATCCGGAAGGTGGGCAAAATGTTCTACAAGAAAGGGAGGCAAAGCAACTTCCGAAGGGGGAAACCTCAAGGAAGATTCGAAAGGAAAAGAAAGGAGCCCGGTCCTTGCTTCCATTGCAAGAAGATCGGACATCTCATTGCCGATTGCCCTGCTCTCCAAGGTACCACCTCCAAGAACGGCCCAAAGAAGAAGAAGGCTATGGTGGCCATGTGGGACGATACGGAGTCGGAATCCGAGGAGGAGAACGACACCGCACACATGTGCTTCATGGCACATGGAGAAGATGCTTCTAAGGTAATTCTTGATAACTCCATAGAAGATGATGAATTAACTATGGATGAACTAGCACAATTCTTTGAAGAACTCCAACATAGATATGAGATTTCGCAATCTCATAATAAGAAATTAAAAAGGAAAAATGATTCCTTAAAAGATAAAATTAATATTGTTGAAAAAGAGAAAAATGATTTAGCTAATGCTTTTGAAAAATTAAAATTGATTTTGATAAATATAAAATATCCACTAAAGGAAAACTTCTATTTCTTCATGCAATAAAAATGATTTTATTGAAATTCAAAACGGGTTGATGTTTTAGATTCAACTCTTAAAAAATGTGCATTTGACTTAAATAAATTTGCATCTAGGTTTCCCAAAGGAGTAACCCAAGGGAAACACACTCACCATCAACATGCATGGAAACATGCACACACACACAAGCATGCATTCATGTATGGTAGTGGTAGGATTTATGTTTGCACACATTGTGGCCGCAAAGGCCATTTAGAAAATTTTTGTTTTGCTAAGCTTAACATGACAAATAAACATGTTTGGGTTCGCCCCGGTACTAACCCTAAAGGACCCAAAAGGATATGGTACCAAAAGACACACCGAATTTAATTGATACAGGTGGGTCTTCATCCTCCAAGACTTAGGGGGAGACGGTGCCTGGGTGGTGGATGCATCAATGCTCAACGATCACATCGCGCTTGCATCGCTATCATGGAGGCACCTATTTTGGAGAATACCCTCGGTTTGGTAATTTCTCCATTTAAAAGTTTTTATTTTTGTTTATATACATATGCATAAGATTGTTAGTTTACCTTTGTGTTATATTGATATGGGTTAGTGTAAACTTACATTTCCATCATGCTTGTGTATATGCTTTGTTCTAATTCATGTTATCTCGCTTTATGTCATATTTTTGTTGTGTCCACATGTCTAGTTTTGATCATATATCTATATACACATTTTGTCAAAAAAAAACTAAGATAAATATTTAGAATTCATATTTAAAGCAAATAAATTAGAAATGGCAATTGCGCACCTCAACTCATATTTAGAGGAATCTCGAGGATGAAGTTCAGAACCCTTCACCGGGTATTCGGCTTCAACATCTCTAAACCTATGTTTTTATATGAAAAATAAAAATTAAAAATTTTTGTGTAAATCTTGTTTGATATTTATAACTAATAAAATTTAAATCATGTTTTAAAATTTTGTATGTTGAAAATATTCTTCTTATTATTTTCAGACAATTTTAGATTTTTTTTTTAGGGTCTTTGCTGCTGACAGTTTTTGGGCAAGACCGGCCGACCGGAGCTGAGATCCGGCCGACCGACCTTGCCTGGAAGAATGTTTTTTATCCTTCTCTGTAGCCGGCCGACCGGTGCGGTCGACCGTTTCATCTTTCAG
This sequence comes from Agave tequilana, assembly GCA_038442645.1. Taxonomy (NCBI): domain Eukaryota; kingdom Viridiplantae; phylum Streptophyta; class Magnoliopsida; order Asparagales; family Asparagaceae; genus Agave; species Agave tequilana. The sequence goes on from JAVJIF010030531.1 coordinate 65,932, forward strand.
AGCTCTCAGGTATTTTCGGCCGACCGCTGAGGTCGACCGTTTAGTCTGTCAGTGGTCTCGGGTATTTTCGGTCGACCGGGCGATGGGAATCTGCTTTTTACCCACGCTATTTAAAGCCCTAATCTCTCATTTCTCTCACTTTTCCACCGCCGACTCTTCACTTCCTCTCCCTCAAAAACCCTAACTACTCCATTCCACCTCAATCCAACCTAAATCCAAGCCTAGATCTCTCAAAAATTTCCTGGATCGTCAGTCTCAGGCCTGATCTACGTATATTTTCAAGAAATTTCAGATTTTGGCTTCTTGATCTTCAATCCTTCAAGGTAAAAAATTGTTTTTTTATCTTGCATCTAATCTTGTTATTTTATCTAGATCTTGTCTTTCATCTAGCTTAGATCAAGCCTTTACCTTGTCTATTTCTTGAATTTTAACCTAGATCTAATTTTTAACCTAAAAATTATGCCTAAAAGATCTAGAGCCGAGAAGGGAAAATCAGTAGTCCCTTCTTCTTCATCGACCAGGACTAAACCTCCATTTGTCTCCGATCTAGCAGAAAATCGGTTTATCCTCCTTTCGAGGAGAACTATTATTTCTGGGAGATGTGTTGTCCTTCAAGAATTTGAGCACCTCAATATCCCACAAATTTTGAGGAACAACTCTTTGGATCAATTCATGTCTATTAGAGAACCCGTGTACACCTCACTTATTCCATACTTTTACACAAATCTGGCTTATGAGGGAAACCGGGTTAGGTCTAGGGTTCTTGGAAGAGACATTGATATCTCTCTCCAAAAATTTGCTGATCTTCTGCATCTCTCTTGTGAAGGAGTAGATGTCTATTCTTTTGACCTACATGACTTCGAGTATCCGGCCGGTGAGTCTGCGCTCACCGCGTCAACTTTACTCCACGGGGATGACAACCCCGGCTTAGTGAGGAATAAGGAGGTGAATAAATTCACACTCACCGCTCAAGTCCTTGCTAAATTTGTATTCTATAACATTCTGCCCAAATCTGGTGAATACAGTCATGCCAGGGGTCCTGTTCCTTTGATTGTCTATTGCCTTCTGAAAGGCATTAAGATAAACATCCCCCGCTTCATAATTTCTCACATGACCTCCGATCACGTCCTTGTCCCCACAAGGTACTTGCCTTATGGGATGCTCATCTCGTATCTCCTAAAACAACTTGATTTTGATCTATCCTCTGAGATACCCACCGAACCCTCCGTGAACCTGAACTGCACTCTTTTGAAGAGGATGCAAGTTAGGGTGCATCATGATGCACCCAATAGCCTGCAGTTCCTCCTTCTTCCTCTGTTCTAGGGTCTTCATCTATTCCAGGGTCTTCTTCTGCTCCAGGGCCATCCATTCCTTCAGACCTTCAGTCCTTCATTTCTTCTGAGCTTCGTACTCAGTTTCAGGAGCATCAGTCTTGGGTGTCCGCTGAGATCCAGCAGCGACTGACCCAGATTTCTGCGGAGCATGCGGCACATCGCGAGGAGATGGACTCTCGCTATCAGGGACTTCGCAATGATATGTCCTATTTTGCTGATTCCATGCGATACATGGATTCGCAATTTAGTGCACTCTTTGTGAAGTATAACATGCTTGGTCCAGACCCCACGCCATTTGCCCGACCGCTTCCTTCCTCCGGCCCTCCATTTTCAGTTAGGGCCCCTTCTGCTTCTTCAGCACCACAGCCAGGTGTTGCAGCTATTGATCCAGAGGAGGAGGCTTCAGATGATGATGAGGATGATGATGATGAGGATGTGGAGATGGCTGCAGGTGATGATGAGGACGACGATGATGAGGACGACGATGATGAGGAGTGACTTCCCCTTTTGATGATGTTAAAAAGGGGGAGAGATATTCATGAGAGACTTCCTTGGGCTTGTATTTTGTATTTTGTATTTTGTGTGTTGGACATATTTTGGTATTTTGGACATGTATTTGATGGTTGTGTGGACATGTGCTTTCTATATGTTTTTGTCTTGTATGAACATGTGTTCTTATTTGACATGAGTTATCTTTTCTGGCATGGACATGTGTATGGTTGTTTATTATTTGTGCCATTTACCCATGCCTGAGTATCTTCTTATTATATGCATGTGTTGAGGGGGAGCTTCACTTGAAGTCTCTACCCAAAATATTTGTAATAACTATGTATGTTTTGTCATCATCAAAAAGGGGGAGATTGTTGGCCCAAAGGCCATTAGCCTGATATTTTGATGATAACAAACCATATTTAGTTATGTGTTTAACAATCTTGTTTAAAAGAATTTCAGGTTTAAAATAAGTTGATTTGACGGCTCCACAATCAAGACTCACAATTTGGATGCCGCTAAAGATTTGCATTCCCAAGCCTAGCACGGTAGAAAAGCTTCGGGATCAAAACATTGAAGAAAAGAATTCAGATTTGTAATTTATTTTTATCTTTAGATATTTTGTCAAAACCTAGATGATAGAGGTAGAATATTTGGGATTGTCACTCACACACCTTAGTATTGCTTCATGGCTTCAAAAGAATTTTTATATCAGAATTTCTAACTTAGTTTTTAGAAATACCATGTTTTGGAAAAACCAGTTTTAGAAAAACATTTTATTAAAAAGGATTTTTACCAAAAATGATCTAACATGTTTGGGTGTTGATCTATGATCACACTCTTAGTTTTATTAGGTCTAGAACCTTATTTTCAAATCCTTAAACCAAAAATGTTTGAATCAAAATTTTCCTTTTCTTTCTTTCCAGACTCTGTTTAAACAGATCTGACAGGGTTCGGTCGACCGACCCAGTCGACCGACGTGCACGGCTGTGCATGTGTGCACGTCGGCCGACCGCTCGGGTCAACCGGGCACTTGTCAGTGCTCTCTGTTTATTTCAGTCGACCGAGTCGGCCGACCGTTTTCCCCAACGGTCAGAAATATGACCGTTGGCGGTCGACCGACCCGGTCGACCGTAGCTGTTAGAAAGTCTGACAGACTCCAACAGCTCTATTTTCTGACAGATTTTGTTGGGATCTCACCCCAACAAATTTCTCTAGCTGTTTACCCTGTCTTTCATCCACTATAAATAGTGGGTCATTTTAACATGATAAGACAACAATTTTACAATTAATTTTTATAAGATTTACAAGTTTTCAAAAGCCTTTCATTTTAGAAAAGATTTTCATCAAAGCCAAAATTTCCAAACACCTACTTGAAGCAAATCCCTCTACTTCACTCTAGTCATTTTGCACTTCACAATCCCAAGTACTATCTCTACATATTGGTTATAGGATTGTGCTAAGTGAGCTTTTTGTGATCAAGTGTGATCAATTTTCTTCTTGAGCGAAGTTGTAGAGGCATCGGCCTCAAGCGAGCTAGTGTGCTCCAAGTGGTGTTGCGGCATCACGAGAGATAGGACAAGTGTGTCCTTGTATTGGAGATCCAGTGGGATCAACAATAGTGGAAATCCTTCAAGTGTGAAGGCGGGGACGTAGAGCGTGGCTCGAACCTCGGAAACATATCCTCGTGTTTGCGTTTGCTCAAATTTCTCTAAACTCAATCTCTATCTCTTTTACTTGCTTTACTTATTGCTTTTTATCTTGCAAGCATTTTAATTTGAGCTTATTGTTTTAAGTAGATTTTAATTCCGCATTATTGTCATATTTCATATAGCCATCACCTATTCACCCCCCCTCTAGGTGATTTCACATTCGTCAAAGCATGACCATGAATGCACCTAAAACAATGCATTTTAATCTTGAAATCACTTAACAGTGATAATCTTCGAAGAAGATTGAAAGAAAGCATTGAAGCTTTGAGTTCTTTTTGTTCTTTGGAACATATACCCATGAAGGAGGCCCTTGAAAGGGAACAATCAAGACAAAGTTTCTCAGAACACATGCTCGCGAAGGAAAACAATCAAGATGAATGACTGTTAAAAGGATAGGGCCTATTTATAGGCTCGCTAAATAGCCCTTAATTAATGGCATAAAAATCAAAGTCATTCTTAAAGACCAAAATTAATAGCCTTAATTCGCTACGTGAATATCAAATCCAGTCTGGATGAGACACATGGATTTTACTCCAGGAAATCCCAACGACACGTGTCCCCAACTGTCAATGCCGACTTTGCATTGAAGGATCCAGCATGCGACGTTTTCGCATCCCATCACGAGCCTGAAGGCTGCGTCCCCTCATTAAACTGATGAACGCAGGCTTGCGGTTTAGGGCCACATTCTCTCAATGGTTCAGAGTCGCGTCGTCTCAATGATCCAGCGCAGCATCCTCTAACATATCAGAGTTGCGTCTCTCAATAACTCAGAGCCACGTCCTTTCAACGATCCAGAGTAGCATCCTTTCAACATATCAGAGTCGTGTCTCTCAATAACTCAGAGCCACGTTCTCTCAACAATCCAGAGCAGCGTCCTCTCAACATATCAGAGTCGCATCTCTCAATAACTCAGGGTCACGTTTCTCTCAACGGATCAGAGTCACGTCTCTTCTACAAGTCAGGGTTGCGTCTCCCTTACAACTCAGTGTTGTCTGAGTTTTCTCTCTATAACTCATAGTCATTTCTCAATAAAGGACTAAATACTGCGTTTTCACAATAGTCAAGGGTCACGTTTATGAGAGTTGCGTTCTCCCCATACAACAAAGAGTCCGTCTAATTCTCAAATGCAAAGAAAGAATAAAGACGAGACAAAAATCTGATAACTTTATTATTTATATCAAAATGATAAAAGTGATACAAACACTCTCTTATTTAACAAGTAGAGTGTTACAAAAAAAAAGGAAGATACAAAAGAAAAGTGGGCTAATCCTGCTCCACTAAAGAATAGATCCGCTCTCGGAGGCGCTGCATCTCGTGCTGGCGTGCCTTCTCAACTTCTGCCTAAGCTTGAACCCACAATTCTTCCTCTAATAAGAATCTCTTTGTAGCCAGTTGCGCTTGAAGGGACTCCAACTTGAAAGAATGGGCAGTAAGTTCTTCATGGACCAGCTTCTTTGCAGTTTCAATTCTTTCAGCGTTTCTCTGGCAGCAGCAAGCTTCTGCTTGTTGACTTGATCAAGACTTGCGCCTTGGCAATAGCTGCTCTAACGGTGGTAATGACTTGCTCTGCATTCTTGGTGACGACCTCAGATTCCCTAAAATCGTCAACCAAGCTTTGGTAACTGGCTTGGAAGTTAAGGAGATGACGGGCCTCTTCAGCCATCTGCTCCTCCATTTCTATCCTCTCATGTTCTTGAGTAGTGAGGAGCTTATTCAGCATCGACCAAGCCTCATCCATCAGACTAGCCTTCTCCAGGGTCTTTGTTCCCTCAGGCATATCCCCAGCTGTTCGACCAGAGTCAGATACGCCCTAGCTTGCTCCGAGCTTACAGTGTGATGGATGTTCTCAATCTAATTTTCAAGAAGCATCCAGGTAAACTCAAAGGAACTTCTCTCAGAGAGGACCAGTTCGATACAAGATTTCATGGAGGTGAAGAATTGTTGTACCATCTGATGCGTCAATTCTTTCGTGATGTCTATGGCTGGAGATAACCCTTCAGGTGTGCTCCCGGACCCCCTTTCTACGATGGTATGTGTAGTGCCCACAGAGGGGGGAGCCAACTCGCCAGGGGTAGAGACAAGGCCGGCAGCAGGTTTTGTCGTTACTGAAATCATGGCCGACACCTCCAGAACCGTTATCGTGGTAGCCTCCGCAGCAACAGGAGCAGCAACAAACTCCATAGCACTGGATTCACCGGTCGAAGTCTGAACTGCGCTGTCCTCTACGCTGATGCTCGCCACTAGATCCTCCACTTAAGCTAGCCCAGTACTCTCTGCAACCATAAACATCAATGTTAATAATAACAATAAAAACAAGAGTATATGGTATATCTTTGTTCTCTTACCAAGTTGAGGATCTAAAGACAGTAAGTCCTCTAGCAGACTGCTTGGATATGAGGGTTCCCCGGTCACAGTGGTTGTACCCTCGTGAAGCGTCTCGGTAGTAGGAACTTCAAGGCCCTCCAGCTCGACTAGCTCCTGGATCATCTCCTCAATATGGGAGGAAGTCATAGCCTCACTACCGATAACCGTTCCTGTAAAGGAAATTCAAATGAAGGGTTAAAACATCTCACCAATTCGACGGAGAAATAGTCAAGGAGGATAGAAGAAATACCCTTAGTCGTAGTAACCTCTCCCGATGGCGGAACCATCACAGGGACGTACGCCTGCATCTCTTCCTCTGAGATATGCGAAAATTTGCTGGTATCAGGAAGAGCGGGTTCATCGCCGAAGTCAACTTCTTCGCCGAATAATAGTCATGTTCTTCAGACGACGAAGATGACACTTGAACCAAGGAAGGCTCAGTGATCAGGGCTTTATCACTAAGAATCCCGGTGGTAGAGCTAGGCTCCACAATCTGAGAAGTAGGCATCAAAACATTTGGAGAACTCAGCTGCGGCACCTCTGTCCCTCTTCCCTAAGCCGAAGAAGTGGCAGGATGAATCGAAGCTCCAGGTTGTGACAAAGCTTCAACTTCGGTGCTCTCAATCACTTCTTCAGGCTGTTCAGCCCCTTCAACCACGGCAAATTGGCATGCAGGTCATCCCTCCGCCAGGATTACTGGACCCCTGTTGTGCAAACCTCGGGGACAAAGTGTTGGGGTTACCTCTTTTTCTTCTTCCTCCTCCTGCTCCTCAGCACCAGGAGGGATTATTTCGGGCATCCGGGCTAAAGCTTCAGCCTCAGATCCCTTTCTGGCCTTCTCTGGGCTGGGCTCGTCTTGAGAAGCAGAGGCTCGAGGAAGATTGGACACAACGTATCGAGCCCTCCGAATGAGGTATTCCTCTGCGGCTCCTACTACATGCTCAGACATCAAATCCACCCCTGTCCTGCTGGTCTCTCTCATTTCCTCCCTTTCCGCTTCCCTCTCAGCCTCTTGGTGCTTAGTCATCCCTCGCATGCGGCTCTTGGAACCCGACTTGACCTTATATGATGCCTTAATACTCTTGATACAAGAAGTATTCATTCCAAAGCTGGGTACCCTGCTGGCAAGGAAATACCATGTACAAAAGCCAAGGCTTGTGTAGCTGTTAAGCGTCCTGTGAGGTAAATTGAAGATGACCCTTGTTCCCCTAGCTACACTATCATACCACACTCAGGCGCTTTCAAATAGGTTACCGCTGAAGCGAAGGCCAGTGTTGGGGTTACCGACATATAGTTGATCATAATCGAACTGCCTGGTAAAACGACTTGGCATGTAAGGCTCAATCGTATACAAATTATCTTGTCGAAAGACCAAATATCTGGGGCGGATGTTGATAAGCCACCAGAAGACTCCAGACAGATAACTGCGTGAAATCATCCGGTCCTGCAAGGTCGGCAAACTTATCCCCATAGGATGCACCAGAGATCTTGGGGAAGAATCTATCAAGCTGATAATTTGAGCTGCTCAGAATAGCTTTTCGAACATAGTGTATATAATACTGTGACCAGCTCGAATTCTCCAGCCTCCGGACAAAAGGGATGAAGCCTTCTGAGGGAGACACTGCCGTCATCAGTGACGGGCAGTGCATGATGTACTAGGCCATCAGGTATGTGTATGGAAGCTCGACTCTAGGATTGAGAGTCTTCACTTCTAGCATCCCATATGAGTCCACCATTTGCCTGCCCTAGGAGTCTACAATAGCCTCCACTTGGTACTGGCTTTTTGTCAACACCCGCAAATCACTCTGAATGCCTGCTACCATCGCTGGAAGAAGAGAGATTGACTTCCCATGCTCTAGCAGGACCGCCGAGTACATCACATCAGCGACAATCACTTCATGCGGCAGCTTGGTACAACACAAAGCTTCAACCACAACATGAGAAAGCCCGCCAGTAGAGCCCAGTCAGATATTGGAATCCGGGCCTGATGGTGAAAACTTTCAAAGACCGTATCAGGCTTAAAATTATCCTCGTTGGACTCTGTCGTATATGAGCATGTGGAGGCACTGATCATCTCAACAATCTCTTCATCAGTGCAAGGAGCTAGACTAGTCACTGGGCTAGACTTTTCATTTATGTCATGAAAAAGGTAGCTCGCCCAAGACATCTGCTTAACAGCCCTGTTCCTCCAGACAGCCGTTTGCCCGCAGATATGAAAGTGGCATAACACTTCCTAGTAAGTCTCGTATACATGAGGCTCCTTCTTCAATAGGTGAAGCTTCTCAGTAGTCGGGACATATTCTTCATATGAAGCATCTCTAATTACTAACCCTGAATCCTCATATAACTCATGGAGAGCAAGCCCCATCTCTCCAACCGGGGTAAAAAATGTGCCCGTCAGAGGATTATAATGCTCCAAGACATCATAAAAGTGATTGGAGCTCTGCAGAAGGGCATACTGAATGGCCCTAACAGTATGGTATAATCCCACCTGCTGCAGCAAGTCCCCGAGCTCTATAAGAACAAAGCCTACAATCTTGCCCCACCATGACTTGTCGATAGAGTGGACCCACCCGAACGACAAAAGTCAGTGGGAAAATCACCTCTCACCTTCAAGAACTGATTGATAAAGGTTGTGGCCAAGTGAGTGGTTCCTCTCGTCGGATACTCGATCCTGACCAATCTGGGATATAGCCCAAATACATCTTTTCCATAGCCAGCAGGATATGCTTCATTTGCATCCAATTTTACCGAGGGACACGCCAGAGATAGACTTAGAGATGTACCACTCCATTACTCGGCGTACCAACGTATGCTGCAGATATGCTAAGGGGTACATCCTCTCCATATTGGGAAGGAAAAACCTCTTATCCCCGATCTGGTGGAGATATTTGTAGTCTCCGTGATACAAGACCCTATCATCCTCAATGATAGCATCACCAAAAAAGAAGTCAGGTTTCTTTAGTACGATACGGTATCAAACTCGAACCGCCCATTGGTCATAATCTCTCGGAAGGTCAGCATACTAGGGTTGTTGAGCCTGTCTTGATGCCTTGATTTCAGAGCAAACACTGAGGGAGCCTCCTGAAGCACGAACGTAAGGTTCGGATCAGCGCCACCTACATGTCCAAAATAGCACTTCTTGGACAGAGGATTGGAGGAATATCGTACTGCAAGAGGACAACACAACAGTCAGAATCTGAAAAATGTCCAAGTGTTGAAACTCAAATGCAAAGTTCACCTCAGATCCGCGTCTAAATGACTATGACGCAGAGCTCAGCGACACTTGCATCTAAAACTCAAAGACACGAGGCTTACACGAAGCCTGCGTTTGAAACTCTACAACTTAGAAATTTCTCTAAGTGTTGGACTCAGACGCGAGACTCAGCGAAACCCTCGTCAAACGTCAGAGACGCGAGGTTCACATGAAATCCACATCTGAACTTCCCCACTAAGAAAAATTCTCTAAGTGTTAGAATCAAACGCAAGGCTCAATGAAACCCGCGTTCAACAAACAGAGATAGACTCAAGCTAAAGAAGCGAAGACGTGAAGGTAGTCAAACCCGCGTCTTAGCTAACAGTTCAAAAGCCGCATTTGAATATCAAACACGGGCGTGAGCCTCGCGTTGGCATTTTAATTCAGAAGAGACTTAAGAGTTAAGACAAATCTTCAAGTCTCTTAATGGTGAAAACCAATTCAAATGGTTCTTACCTGAAATGGGGACTTCCTGCGTAGAATAACCGCCCATTTGGACCTCCGGAGTGACAGCGCTAGAGGATAAAGCCACAGGTTTTATTTTTGGGGCCATTTCTACCGTGAGTTCTGTGTTGAAGACGAGAGAAAGAAGAAGAAGCTTGGAGATTTCCTTAAGTTCTAAAAATTCTCGACACAGGGCTCAGCGAAGGAGAAAAGAGTCTAATGATGACTCTTGAAAGACTGCTGTCTTTTTATAGACACAGTAATCCACCGATATACGCGGCCTGTATCTCGAGACGAATCATCACCCGACGCGTGGCAAAGCGCCTCGAACGCGAAACTCACGTGTTAAGAGTACGGCGTCTCTTCAAGCTCCGCCCGACACGTGGCACCGCACCTTGAACGCGAACCTCACGTATTAAGGGAAAGGAGTCTCTTCAAGCTCCACCAAACACGTGGCAATGCACCCAGAACACGAGTCTCGCGTTTCACAGAGCCGCATCTCCCCAGCATAGAGAGGTATGCGTCTCCACCTTAAAGTCTGTGTTACTTCAACCAAGTGAGAGCTGTGTCTCCGCTTCGATGTTCCCATCTCCCCGATGAATGAGAGTCGCATTTCTATTTTAGACGAGTTTCGCGTATCTAAGTCAAAATGACCTTTACGTCTACAAGACCTGCGTTCAGTCTTTACTTCTGCAATCAGTTCAATAGTTCACTGGCGAAAGCAGATGACTATTTCTCCTGATTCAATAGTACAACCAACAATCAGCTCAGAGCACCGAGGAGGTTCGGACTGCATATCCAGATGCTCACAATGATCATTTTTGGTGGCTTCAAAGAGTTCATAGTACGCTCACGAAGACCAAGATTCAGACAAGATCAAGCTTAAGATATTTCAGAAGATTGCTTGCCCAGTCCTGAGAGCATTGCTACCAGAAGAAAAATCTAAAGTATTTCGAAACCCGTCCTAGTCAACTGCGGAGTTTTAAAAACTTTGGAGGGGATTCTGTAGACTGTCTAAAAATCACTTAGGACAAGTCATCAAAAAGCAGAGTCTATACTCCAGACGTGAGGCTATCATAGCCACTCGTGTAGTACCAATACGTAAGGGTCAAAGCCCGCATCTCGGAATCACTGTAATGGTCAAGACGCAGAGCTTGAAGCCCACGCCTTAGCATTACTGCAGTACCAAGACGCAGAGCTTTAGGGCCACGCCAGCATTACTGTAGTACCAAGATGCAAGGGTCAAAGCCCGCGTCTCAGCTTCACTGCAATACCAGGATGCAGAGCTCGAAGCCCGCGTCTGCCAGAGTTCGAAGCCCGCGTCTAGTAAGGTTCGAAGTCGACATCCAACAACACTATAAGGCCAAAATGCGAGGCTCAAAACTCGCGTTTCAACTGCAGAGATGCCCTGCGTTTTAGTTATAACTGCTCTCATTACTAGGTCAATTACAGCCCTTGTAATTAGGGGAGTTAACCCCTATCATGGAGGGTTTTAAGGGGACAGTTTTACCCCTGAAAACTTTAAAATAGCTTAGTTTGCTATTGAAAAGAAAGATTTTTTGGTCAGAATTTTTAGCTGAGGAATATTGATAAAGAGTTAAACTCTTCTACCAACGTGCTGAGTTCAAGTTTTTGTCCAAGTCTCTTTGAGATTACTTTTGGACAAGAGCTGTGCTACTCCGTCCATAATCCGAAGAGAAGGCTCCTAGAAGATACTGACGTTCACCCGATCAACGGAAAGCAAGATCAACTTTTCATGGCCATATCAAGAACCCAACTTTAAACAAAGAGAAGATTTGAGCTTGAATATCTTCTCTTTCTTGTAATCAAAATTTTTGAGATTGTTGTAATCTTTCATTGATTCAAGTAAATTTTACTTAAACTTCTCCTCAATTTTTTCTGAGTAAACAGCTGGCAGATATGAAGCGGCCCAAGAGTTAGAGCATGGTATAAAGACTGTTGATGAACGCTTAGCTAGAAAATCTCTCCAAAACATGGCGAAGCATGCCCAACCATCTTCCTCTGAAGGTGGTTCAAGTCGAAAGAAGGCACGCAAAGGGCCCAAAGCTGAAATTCCATCGTAGGGAGCTTCTCGGTCAGAGATGGGCCTTGAGAAGATTATCTGAGGTAATGTAGATTTCGAGGAAGAGGAAGAAGTGGCCCCTCCGCTCATTCGGAGTCGGCGTAGTAGAGGCCCTGCCATTTCAGTAAGGATAGAAGTTATGGAGAAGCCTCAATTGAAAGTTGCATTAGCATCTTTGATACCTCAGAAGAAGGAGCAGAAATGCGATCAGGCTCCCCAAGCGTTATGATGCCGACCTTGAAGATCCCTACATGCAGTCCGACTACTGGACTAATTGGTGGCAAAGCTCCAATTATCGAGGCTCTCTCAGTTCAAATATTATCTTTGTCGTTCGAAGGAGACGAATATGATATTGGTTATGAGCCTGCTCCAAATGATGCTAGAAAATTCTCCCATATGACAGAAGAGGAGATGCAAGAAGCTACCCTTGAGATGGAACTGCCGTCCAGGGAAACCGCTACCACTGAAGGTATTCTTTCTTTTCCATCTTAAGGCTTTTCTTGTCAAACATATTGTTATTTTAACACCTGCCTGGATGACACTCTATAGATGAAGGCGAAACCTTCTCAAATAGTGCTGAAATGATTGAGGAACTGACCCAACTAGAGGGTTCAGAAGTTATCAAGATAAGCACTGAGGCAGTTGCAGGTCACCTAGAGGGGGGTGAACAGGTGACAAGCTAATCTAATGCTAACTAATGCAGAATTAAAAACTATTTATGCAAACTAAAACTATTAGGCTAACACACAAAGTATAACATAAGAGTGTAGCTGAATTTTCGGTGAAGGGTTCTAGACTATCTCCTTAAGATTCCTCTAGAATAAGAGTTGAGGTGCCACTATGGCTCTCTTGGTTGAATACTAGTGTGAGCAACACACGCAATCCCACACATATATATATATACATACATACATACATACATACATATAAAGATAAAAGTAATTTAAGCATGCAAGATATTAAACACAAGTGAGTTAAGAGAGAGATGAGCAATCACAAACACGGGAGAATTGTTTTGAGGTTCAAGCCACTGCTCTAAATTCCCGCCTTAACCACTAGGAAGGATTTTCACTATAATCGATCATGCAAGATCACTCGGTGCCACAACACCTTTAAATGAGCTCCCTCAAGAGCTCTTGGACCTGGAAGTCCCTCACTTGTTCCTGCAAGAATAACACATGCGAACCTGCAAGCTCGTCGAGGCCGCAACCTCTATAACTTCTCAAATATAAGGGTGAAACACTTGTGATCATTTCTTTTGATCACAAAAACAAATTCTCACAAAAAGGATTCTACAGGATGAATATAGCAATGGAAAGCTCAAGCTTGTGTAAGAAAAACTAGACATATGTTGTGGTGAAAAACTCAAGAAATCTCTTTTGAAAACTCAAAAAAGTATTCTTAATAAACACTCTTTTGATATGGAAGTTTAGCCCAAAAACTTGTTGAAAAACTTCTATTGGAGATGGAAAAATGACTCTTGAAAACTCTCCAAAAATCTTGCCAAAAACAAGCCAAAAGATCCCTTATTTATAAGGGATCAAAAACTAGCCGTTATGGCTTAAAATTTGGCTAGAATGGCCTATCGGTCGACTGTCAGGTCGATCGACCAACGGTCAAAATTTTGACCATTGGAGTCTGGCGGTCGACCGGGCAGTCGACCAACCTCAGACCCAGTCTGTGCAATAGGTCAATTTTGAGCACAGCTTTGAGACCTAAAATGTTAGAATTTGGAAATAAGTATATAGGATGAATTTGTACATCTTGAAGTCTTCTTTCCAATTCAACTTAAATCAGATCAATATCATTTTAGAGTAGAACGTTATCAGCAAATTACTAAACAGTTTCAAACCAGAAACTGTAAATTGTTTTCAGAACATGAATAGACTTCAACCCAATATTTGACATCTTTAACATTTGAATCAAGAAATGATTATTGAATAAGAAATGTAGCCCTGAAAGTTATCTTTAAAATGCAATTTAAATCCCAAAAATAGTTTTAATATTTTTTTAAAATACATCTTAAATCCCATAAGATCTCTATCAAACCCCACAAAATTAAGTTCATTAAATACTTTAAAGTACAAATATGTGTGATCAAAAATCAACACATATTACAAACATTTGAACTATTTTTGAGGCATTGAATTTAAAGCTTAAAACAAAAATCGTATTTTCTGAAAACTAAACTTTTTGTGTGTATAAACTTGAGCAATCCATAACTAATCTATCCTTTACATTTTATCTAAAAACAAAATTCTTAACACTTACAAATATGACTCAAGTCTTGAAAATCTTCTCTTCATCTTGACTTGGTCCAAAACTTTAATCCAAAGAGCTAGACTCCTTTTGAGTACATGATGCGATTTTTGAAGTGCGAGCTCTTGAATCAACACGTGCTAGCTTCAAAACTTGAATTCGAATCTTTCGTTGAAGCTAAACACCGGCTAAGATATTGATCAAATATCTGAAACTAATTAAGTATAAGATCATAGTACTATAACTACATGAGTTAATCATCATCAAAACTCATCAAAACTAGAGTGATAGGCTTAGGGCCAACAATCTCACCCATTTTGATGATGACAAAGTCATAGAGTTATATATGTATAGATTAAAGATAAGCTTCATAAAAGCTCCCCCTTATCTCATGCATAGCAATAAGCAATAAAGATATTCAATAAAGTGCATAAATAAAACACAAACATATATGCATAAACAACAAATATTAAGCATGCATATATATAAACTCTCAAAATTCTTCTCCCCTTTTTGCTAACTCATCAACAAAGAGGTGAAGACAAATAAACAAGAAAGATGTATATGCGATATACATTCATGAAGAGGAGAGACGCTAAGTTAGCTCCCCTATATACACATTACATGGAGAAGGGATGACTAAACCCTAACTCACATTAGCATAATACACAATGCATAGACAGAGATGTTAAGCTCCCCCTACACACTTGTACTATATAAAGAAGAGAGATCAAATTCTTCAATATGTAAAATACACTAAACATGAATCTATATATAGAGGAGATGTTTAGCTCTCCTTGTATATAAGCAATACATATCAAACAAATTTTGAAAAAAATTTGAAATCACTTTTAAAACAAATTTTATATTTCTTAAAGTCAACAAAATGTATTATGATACCAATGAAATAAAATTGTAGTTGACAAAATAAATGTTGGTACCACTTGTAAATAAACAAAAATTTTAAGATACTAATAGTAGATTTTGATACCAATTGAAGGTGAAACATGAAGTACATCTTGATACCAGAAATACCAATTGAAATCAATGCCAAAACTTGTAAAGATGCCGATTAATATTTAGAATTAAGTCAAGCTTGGCATAAACATTTTATGCTTTAAAAAATGTATGGACATAGTAAAATAAGTACAATCGAAATCAATATATGTTTGTATGAAAAATGAAAATACCACTTGAAATTTAAAGCATAGATATATTGAAAACTAGTATGAGTATACAAAATTAATAGAACATAAAAATTATATATAACTCATAACATCCACTCTTTCATGCACATGTTAAAAGATGTTCAATAAGGCACATAAGGTATGGTCGCCCAACCAACCGCTCTTTGATGGTAGGGTTTTCAAAAAGTTGAAATTTATTTTAGCATAGTTTGAAAAATACTACCATATTGAAGAATAACAAAGCTAGTTTTAAAATAATTTTGAAAACTAGTACGAAATCCTTGGTATAAGGAATAAAAACATAAATATATCTCATGAAAATATGCTAAATACACAATAATTGACACTCAAGATCTATAAAGCATAAAACATGTGCTCATGAAGACAAAGTCATGAGTAAATACAAAATATGTGAGCGCACAAGAATTATGTAAATGATATATTCATGAAAATAAGCAATGAAGCTCAAATCATTAAAACATATTATCAAAATTAAACAAGCTTCAAGGTATATGTATGTTTTGTCGAAATTAAAAGTATATATATATATATATATATATATATATATATATATATATATATATATATCCCAAACATAAACGAGTCTATAATAGAATTTTGCATGAAGGCAAGTGACCCAAGGATATACATGTATATCTATTAGTTTTAGATAAAAATAATATATACATGAAGCTAAACATGTACAAAAATCGGGAAACAAGTATAAATGAAAAAATCATGAAAACTAGGTTATACATGTACATATAATGAGTACAAATGAATAATGAGGCACAAACATATAATAATCAAGTGTAGCTCACTACTTGAACAAGTATAAACATAAGTTTTAATGAAACTACATCTAAACAAGTAATCACCATATGAAGTATAAAACAAACATGATCATTAGGCTAAATGCACGTATTTTAGAACTAGTATATACATAGTAGTTAAACAATAGTGAGAACACAAAATATGAATTCATATGAACATGGGTGTATCTCAAAGACTATTTATGTATATCACATGTTTAATAACATTACATTTAACATAATGAGCATTAAAACCACAACATGCTAAAATTATCAATGTAAAAGCTTGTAAACAAAATAGGAGTTTAGAGATAGTTACCAAAGCATATGAACTATTCTATAAGTCTCCAAACCATGGTGGTCCTCCCACCAAATATCCTTGATAGCGATGCATTAATTAGATATGTCCATCTAGCTCTATAAGCATCCCCATCAAGGAACCATCCCTCTCACAATTTGTGAGAGCCCACACCTGCATCAAACATAAGTAGTGGAAATTTTGGTACCCTATCTTTTTGGGTCCATTGGGGTTAGTAAAAATTGGAACCCAAATATTTTTATTAGCAAAACTTAAATATATAAAAATAAAATTTTGCAAGATAGCTTTTGTGGCTACAATGTGTACATTTGTATACTCTAGCATACATGTGAGTGGTGTGAGCATGGTATGCTTGTGTATGCCATGGGGTATGTGCATGAGTATATGGAATTCGTTTCCTGCGAAATATAGATTCTAACCTATTATGGTTAAATGCACATTGGCTCAAAGTGGAGCCCAAATAATCAATTTTCTTCTTCACAATACAAATATCATTATTAATTTTGGAAGAAAAGACATGAGCATGAGAATCAACAATCTTTTTTCTTTTTAGAAATATTTTCTTTTCTTTTAAAACAATTTTCTATTTCAAAGAGTTATTTTCTTCCGAAACATTCTCTTTTTCTTTTTTCACTAAAATAATTTTATTTTTCAATGAATTGTTTCCTTCACAAATGTCATTTAATTTTGAAGACAGAAAATTTCTCTTTTTTCAAAAATTCATTTTCTTTTGAAACACATTCAATTTATCTTTAAAAGAATCATTTTTTTTTAACAAAGAAGTGTTTTCTTATCATTTTTAATTTTTAATAAATTATACTTTTCAAGAAGTTTTTGACAAAAAGATGCAAGCTCATCATAAGGCATGTCAATATCTTTTTCTAGCTCAGATTCAGAATTTACCTCAAGGGAGTCATCCCCTTAGACCATGTAGCACATGTTGGAAGAATCACTTTCATCATCCGAGTCACTCTCCATATAGTATTGCTTTTGTTCACCAAGGGAGACAAGTGTGTTCCATACTACAAAAGTCGAATCAAAGTTAGAAACCCTTGATAAATATTTATCACTTAGGGTTGATTTTAAAGCATGGATAACTTTTGTGTTAGCCTCAAGATGTTCGTCATTAATAAGATATGAATTCTTAATAGTGAAAAAATAATTATGAATTCCTAATGCCTTACCTTAAGATACACAAACATCTTAACTTTTCAATTTTGAAAGTCAAGAATGTCAAACATGGGAGGTGTTATGAAATCCATGAGTATGTGTAATAATATTGTGATTAGCTAAAAATAGGATCTTTAACTCAAGGTTATTAGACCCAAATTAAGAGCAGCAAGCTCTGATACCAATTATAGGTCACCTAGAGGGAGGGTGAATAGATGACAAGCTAATCTAATGCCAACTAATGTGGAATTAAAAACTATTTATACAAACTAAAACTATTAGGCTAACACACAAAGTATAACATAAGAGTGTAGCTGAATTCCTGGTGAAGGGCTTTAGACTATCTCCTCAAGATTCCTCTAAATTAAGAGTTGAGGTGCCACTATGGCTCTCTTGGTTGAATACTAGTGTGAGCAACACAAGCAATCTCACGCATAAATATATCAATGAAGCACAAGAAATATTAAGCATATAAAGATACAAGCAATTTAAGCATGCAAGATATTAAACACAAGAAAGTTAAGAGAGAGATAAGCAATTGCAAACATGGGAGAATTGTTTCGAGGTTCGAGCCACTGCTCTATGCCCCCGCCTTCACTACTATGAAGAATTTTCATTATAATCGATCCCATAAGATCACTCGATACTGCAACACCTATAACGAGCTCCCTCAAGAACTCTTGGATCCGCAAGTCCCTCACTTGTTTCCGCATGAACAACACACGCGAACCTACAAGCTCGCTGATATCGCAACCTCTACAACTCCTCAAATACAAGAGGTGGAACACTTGTGATCACTTCTCTTTATCACCAAAACAAACTCCCTCACAACAAAGATCCTAGAGGATGAATATAGTAATGGAAAGCTCAAGCTTGTGTGAGAAAAACTAGATAGATGTTATGGTGGAAAACTCAATAAATCTCTTTTGAAAACTCAAGAAAAATACTCTTGATAAACACTCTTTTGATATGGAAGTTTAGCCCAAAAACTTATTGAAAACTTCTACTGGAGATGGAAAAATGGCTCTTGAAAACTCTTCAAAAATCTTGCCTAAAACATGCCAAAGATCCCTTATTTATAGGGGATCAAAAACTAGCCATTATGTCTCAAAATCTGGTTAGAATGGCCTATCGGTTACTGCCCGGTCGACCGACCAATGGTCAAATTCTGACCGTTGGAGTCTGTCGGTCGACCGAGCCTCAGACCCAGTCTGTGCAATAGGTCAAATTTGAGCACAGTTTGAGGCCTAAAACGTTAGAATTCGGAAATAAGTATATAGGATTAATTTGTACATCTTGAACTCTTATTTATAATTCAACTTAAATCAAATCAATATCATTTTGGAGTTAAATGTTATCAACAAAATACTAAACAGTTTCAAACCAGAAACTGTAAACTATTTTCAGAACATGAATAGAATTCAACCCAATATTTGACATCCTTAACATTTGAATCGAAAAATGATTATTGAATAAGAAATATAGCCCTAAAAGGTATCTTCGAAATGCAATTCAAATTATGTTGATTGAATTTAAAAATAAAAAGTTATGACTAGAAATCTATAAGAGTGTCGAGCAGATCAGCAGAACGGTTAGCTGCCCGGTCGACCGAGAAAACCTTAGAGCTCTGCAAACTCAGTCGGTCGACCGGTCAGTCGGCCGATCTCTACTGCGGTCATCCGATCGGTCGACCAAGCTCAAGTCACATGGGCTTATGTATGTCGGTCGATCGCTCGGTCGACCGCAAGTAGCCCAAAAACAATTTTAACAACTTTTTAAAATACATCTTAAATTCCATAAAATCCACAAATTTAAGTTCATTAAAATACTTTGAAGTACAAATATGTGTGATCAAAAATCAACACATATTACAAATATATGAATTATTTTTTAGGCATAAATTTTAAAGCTTAAAACAAAAACCATATTTTTTGAAAACCAAACTTTTTGTGTGTGTGTATAAGCTTGAGTAATCCACAACTAATGTATCCTTTATATTTTATCTAAAAATAAAAATCCTAACACTTACAAACATGACTCAAGTCTTGAAAATCTTCTCTTCATCTTGACTTGGTCCAAAACTTTGATCTAAAGAGTTAGACTCCTCTTAAGTACTTGATGCGATTTTGAAGCACGAGCTCTTGAATCAACACGTGCTATCTTCTAAACTTAACTTCAAATCTTTCATTGAAGCTAAACACTGACTAAGATCTTGATCAAATATCTGAAACTAATAAAGCACAAGATCATTAGTACTATAACTACATGAGTTAATCATCATCAAAACTAGAGTGTAGGCTTTGGGCCAACAGCGGTCCCTGTAAGCACATATATGGCCGAGGAATCTTCTCAGCCATGAGAGCTATGGGAGGGTTTGCCATCTCCATCTCCTCAACCTAGTAAGATATCAGAATTTGACATTCTTACTCTTAGAATTTTTATTGACATCATCATAATGACTACAGGTGATGTTGCACCGGCTCAAGCAGCAGAACTTATCACAGATATCAGTGTAAAGGACATTCCTGAGACTTCAACAGAACGGGCCCTTACTGTGGGGCCTGTTCTTGAGGTTGCTTCACAGGAAGCTATTACAGTTCCTGATCCTGAAGCTTCTGTGGTGACCCTCAGAGATGTAGCAACTTCTAACCCAACTTGCTCCTATACTTTTGGGAGGGACAAGTACACCATCCTTGACTTCTGAGAGCACTTCTATCATGATCGTAGAGACTGGATCAGGAAGTGCTCCTCCCGCACCGACATTGGCTATGGACATCCTGAAAGAACTGACCCTCCAGATGGTTGAGCAATTCTTCACCACGATGAAGTATTGCATTGAATTGGTGCTTTCTGAGCGAAGTTCCTTTGAGTTCGCATGAACACTTCTCGAGAACTAGGTCGAGAATATCCAATAGACTGGGGTTTCTGATCAAGCGAAAGTGCATCAAGTGTTGGTGGAGCAACTAGAAATGTACTCAAGGGATCTGAGGAACATGGAAAGCGCAAATCCAGTCAGTGAAGCTCAAAATGCGTTGAACAACCTCCTCGCCACTTAAGAATGAAAACAAAAAGAGGTTGAGGAGCATATAGCTGAGGAAGCACGTTGTCTTGATAATTTCAAGGCCAGCTATTAAAGTTTAACAGACAACCTTAAGCGATATGATATCTTCATCAAGAATGCGGAGGGTGTGATAATAAGTGCTTGAGCTGCGATTGCTAAGGCGCAAGCCGTAATCCATGACAATGAGCAGAAGGTTACGAACGATAAGAAGAAGGTGGAGGAGCTCGAGGCCACCAAAAGTCAAGTACAACAGGAGCTTGATGTCCACACCTCAAAGTTGGAAGCTCTTCATGTTAGCCTAAAGGCTCTTCATCTTAGTTTTGATGATGACTAACTTAAGAAGTTAAGTTACTAATGATCTTTTATTGATATAGTTTCAGTTATTGATCAAGATCTTAGTAGGTGTTTAGCTTCAACAAGGATTCAAAGTAAAGATTAGAAGCCAACATGTATTGATTTAAGAGTTCGCGCTTCAAGATCGCATCTAGAACTCAAGAGGAGTTAAGCTCATTTGGATCAAGTTTGCATCGAGTCATCATGGAGATGGAGATCGACAAGAAGGCTTCGGTTTAGGTTTGTTTGGTTAAGTGTTTAGATCTTGTGTAAGGATAGTTTAGTTTTGATATGCTCAAGTATACACACACAAGTTCAAAAGTTTTCATTTCAGTTTAACCGGTTTATTGAGTTTCAGGAATATACATCTTTTCGGTTTCATAAATAGATTTCATCAAAAGTAGTTTACATGGTTTTTGTGTATATTGGATTTCATTCATATATATTGATGATTCATATTGTTTAAAAAAACTTATTTTGATGTATCTAGTTCATGCTTTCAAGTTTTATTTTTATCAAAACTTATTTTTAGATTTAATGTCAAAAACAAAGATATATCATTTCTATGTGTATTGGATTCTATTCATACACACTATACTTTAAATATGTTTCTATATCTTGGTTTTTTATTTATACAAGCTTTAAAGAAAACAAATTTCCATTTCAAAATCTAAGTTTTGAAAAATATGGTTTGTGGTTTAAGCCTTAATTTTTATACCTCAAAAATAGTTTAAATTGTTTATAATATGTATTGATTTTTGATCACACATATTTGTACTTCAAATATATACATGAACTTATTTTTGTTGAATTTATGAAGTTTTATGGATTTTATAGGTATTTAAAAGCTAATATTTCCTAACCTATAACCCAGTTTTTGGGCTACTGGCGGTCGACCGATCGGTCGACCGGATTGGAGCTCGGTCTACCGACCGGTCGATTGATGTGCACAAGATGTGTATATAGGCCTTGCCTATATGGCCGGTCTACCGCACGGTCGACCGACTGTAAGAGACTTAGTCTCTGTTTGGCACGGTCAACCGGGTGGTTGACCGACTTGGCAATTTGCCTAAGGGCGATCGACTGACAGGCTCAAACAGTCAAAAATCTGACCGTTGGGTGGTCGACCGGGCGGTCAACTGACAGCCCATTCTGGGCAGTTTTTGACTCCAACGGCTATATTTTCTAGGCCCTATAAATATGGGTTTTGGGGGCTGTTTCACATAAGATTTTCAAGAGCCAAAATTTTCACTTCTCTAGTGTTTTCAGTAAGTTTTAAAAAGAAGTTTTTGAGCCAAAAATTCTTTATCTTTTATAATTTTCAAAGTTCTAGAAAATTAAAGAAAATCAAGCTTTGGGAATTTTAGTTTTGTTCTTCAATTTCATATCTATCAAGAAGTTTTTTCCAAGTGTTTTCTTTATAGTTTATTTTCCAAATACTTTGATTTCTCACATACTTGAGCTATTCAATTCAAATATATCTTTAGGATCTTTGTATTGTGAGAAAAATTATTTGTGATCCTTTGAGATCATCAAGTCTTATTTGTGATCATTGGATCACCAAGTTTTCATTTTCCCTTTGCATTGTGCTTGGCTTTGTGCCTACCTCTTGTGTAGAGGTTCATGAGAGAGTTGGAGTTGTGTACTCCTTAGTTGTAATTCCTCGATGGAGGTCCCTTTTGTGGAAAATCTAATAGTGGATAGTTGAAATCTTTCTATGTGAAGGCAGGGACGTAGAGCAGTAGCTCGAACCTCAAAACATATTCTGGTGTTTGTGTTTGATCTTCTATCACTCAACTCTCGTCTCTCTTTATATCTTGCATTGCTTTTATTGCTCATACATATACATGTTTGATATTATTTGTGTGCCCACACTTGTGCTCAATCAAGTGAGCTACTGAAGCTCCTCAACTCATAATTCAGAGAAATCTTGAGGAGTAATTCCAGAGCCCTTCACGAAAAATTTAGACACACTCTTGATCACACGTTGTGTGTTATCAATTAGTTTTTAAATTCCGTATTATTTGTACACCTATTCATCCGCCTCTAGGTGTACTTTTAATTGGTATCAGAGGTAGGGCTCCTGATATTCAGTTTAACCACCTAGGAGTGAGATCCTCATTTGCTAATCTAGATATTTGCTTTGCACACATACTTATTTACACTCATGGATTATCTTGCACCTCCTATATATGATGTTTCCAACATTGACACATAAAAATTTAAGATGAGTACTTACCACAAAGCCTTAGGATTGCATGTTTTATCTTGTCACTACCAAGAAATCTTATTTTTGATAATGACAAGTACTTAGAGGCTAATACACAAATATTGCATGCACTTAGACAAACACTAAGTAAAGAATATTTATCTATTGCTTCTCATTGTGATTCCTCTTTTGCAGTATGAAACATATTGACTTCTCTCAAGAAACAAACAATAAACTTTTGAAGAAGGAATCCATTGGAGATGAGTCCGACCAAGCTTGCTTCATAGTCCAAGGGAATGACTCCCTTGAGGTAAAATCAAACACTCATCTAGATGATAGTGCTAGCTCTTCTGACGATTATGAGAGTAATATGGATGCCCATGCTTTAAATGAAAAGCTTTCAATATTTTGTGAAAACTTGCTTTTTAAATATAAAAATTTGAAAAAGAAGAGTTTGGATTTGAAGAAAGAAAATGAGAACATATTTTTAAAACTCGATTTGGTTTTACAAGAGAAGGTTGAGGCTTCTAATGAAAGAGATTCATTAAAAATTCAACTTGATCTTGTTTTAAATAAAAATAAGATTTTGAAAATAAAATTAATTTTAATATTGTTTTGAAGAACAATAATGCTTTATCTTCAAAACTTGAATTTGTTTTAAAAGAAATGATTCTTTGAAAAACAAAATTGTTTGGTTTTCAAAAGAGTTGGAATGCATTTCTATTGAAAAAGAATTTATGAAAAATGATTTTGCTTCCCATTCTTGTCATGATTCTATTGTTATACCTCTTATTGATAAGAATGCATACTCCACTTCTTCTTCAAGCATTGATAATGATATTTTCATGTTGAAAAAAGTGTAGATTGTTTGGGCTCCACTTTGAGCCAATGTTTCATAAACCATGAGAGATTGGAATCTATATTCTGCAAGAAACATACTCCACATATGCATGTACACTCTTCACGACATATACATGCTCATCATGCTCACACTCATGATTCTTTATATGCTAGTGTGTACACTTGTACACATTGTGGTCGTAAGAGCCACCTTGCAAAATTTTGTTATGATAGGTTAAATGCTTCTAATTTTGCAAGTAAATTTGTTTGGGTTAGAAAAGATACTAACTCCCATGGATCCAAGAAAGTTTGGGTACCAAAATCTACTCCTATTGAATTTGATGTAAGTGTGGGCTCTCACAAGACGTGATAGTATTGTTGCCTTAATGGTGGATGCGTTTGAGCTCAAATGAACACAACAATAGATGCATCGTTATCAAGAAAGTTTGGTGGGAGGACCATCATGGTTTGGAGACCAAGAAATAGTTCATTTGATTTTGGTAACTATTTCTAACTCCTTATTTATGTTTACATGCTTTCTTATTTATGATTTTTAGTATGTCTTGGTTTTCTTATTCATTATGTTTAAATGCAATACTTATTAGACTTGTGATATATATAGAGAGAGTATTTGAGATATACCCATGTTTATATGAACTTATATCTTTGTGATCTCACTATAGTTTAGCTATTGTATATACCCTAGTTCTAACAACACTTGCATTTACACTAATGAGTATATTTATTTTTCAATCATATTTTGGTGTTTTTATGCTTCATGTGTTGATTACATGTTTAGATGTAACCTCTCATTCAAACTTGTGCCTATACATATACAATTAGTGAGCTTCACTTGCTTATTATGTTTGGGGGTTTTATTGTTCATGTGTACTCATTAGATGTATTTATATAGCCTAATTTTAATGATTCTTGTATTTACACTTGTATTTCCCATTTTATACATGTTTTTGTATTTAGCTTCATGTGTATGTATTTTTTTGCCAAAACTATTAGATATACATGTTCTATCCTTGAGTCTCTTGCACTTTATGCTATATACTCATTTATGGACTAAATTCTTGTTTGGATAAATATGTATGTTTTAGTTGTGATAATACATACATATGCCTTGAAGTTTAGTTTTGATGATTTCATGTTTATAAAAGGAAATTTATTTATTGAGCTTCATTGTTTTATCTCCATTTATATATTTCATACATGATTCTTGTGCACTCTATATTTTGTGTTTGCTTATAATTTTAGTTTCATGAGCTCTTATATGCTTTATGGATTTTGAGTGATAATTATTATGTATCAAGCATGTTTTTATCGATATAAATGTATTTTATTTCTTGCTTAAAGAATTTCATATTAGTTTTCAAATTTACTTCTAAACTTGCATTTATCTTCAATTGGTAGAGTTTTCATCCTATGCTAAAACTATTTTCAAAATAATTTTTTTAAAAATTTCTACCGTATAAGGGCAGTTGGTTGTGCGACCATGCCTTGTGTATCTTATTGAACATTTTTTTAAACATGTGCATGAAATGGTGGATGTT
This sequence comes from Agave tequilana, assembly GCA_038442645.1. Classification (NCBI taxonomy): domain Eukaryota; kingdom Viridiplantae; phylum Streptophyta; class Magnoliopsida; order Asparagales; family Asparagaceae; genus Agave; species Agave tequilana. The sequence continues at coordinate 91,363 of JAVJIF010030531.1, forward strand.
ATGAGATATACATGATTTTAATGAAAATTGATTTTTGTATACTCATGTTTTCTTATATATGTATGCATCATATCTCAATTGATATTGTATTGCTCTGACCATGCATGCATATATATGATTTCTGTGCTAAATTAAAAATTATTCATACATATTCTTTATAGCACAACTTGTTTTATGCTAAGTGAGGCATGTGGATGGATTGCTAGAATAATCTCTTCGCTGCCTTCGGTGGGGGTGTCTCCATCTACAGGGCAACTGAGTGGATGTACTGTTGGAATAATCTTGTCGCTGCCTCCGAGTGGGGGAGTATCCATCTATGGGGTGACTGGGTGGATGTACTATTGGAATAATCTTGTCGTTATCTTCAAGTAGGGGAGTCTCCATCTATGGGGCGACTGGATGGATGTATTGTGGTGGATAGAAGTACTGCAATGGAGGGATGTAGTATCATGGTTAGGATAATAAAATAATATTTTATTCAGAAATAGAGTACATGAAATTGAAATTGGAAGGAGATACACCCGTGTTTTCATGATTCAAGGAGTCAGTCGATCACCTTGTACTAGGTGATCATATGATGTTCTCGCAAAGATTGAGTATTCAGATGTTCGTATGCGGCTTCACGAGTGAGGATATACTCTTTAAGGAATCCTTATTTTACAAGCTCCTCCAGGTACTTCCGGAGGGCCCAGCAGTGGATGGTCTGGTGTCCCTTGCCTTCATAGTATATCAGTATTCCTCCGACCTGGGGAGCGAAGGATTGTGTTGGAGTGATCTCAGGCGCCTTACCCATGATTGGTTTTAGATAGTGTTGAAGATTTCATTGATCTAGAGCTTCAACAGAGTGAAGCATTCTATCAATCTGTCGCCTTGGAGTAAACTCGGGGAGAGGATTGAGAACACTTGCTTCTTGTAAGCGGGCTACCCTCGATGTTGGTCTTGAGTGTAGTCAAAAGCTTCGCGAGAAGACTTCCTAGTTTCACAGAGTGGTTGGATAAAGCCTTCATCACCTCTTCAAGATAAATGTAAGGCTGAGCTTGGGAAATGACTTCGCTCATATTGGCAGCGTTGTGCCTCAGGAGGTGTTGTACAGGGTGCAACACCCCGTTCCTAGAATACGTACTTAGATATATGTTATGATTGTATAATCGTATTCTTTTAATTTTTCTTCATATTTGTTTTGTTTTATGATTATTTATATCATCATTTGGTATTTGGATCCGGATTCCTGATTTTAGAATCAACCCAAATCTGAACCGAGGACCCGATCCCAGTGTATTGATCAATTTGACCTTTCTAATAATCAAATTTGACTAATTTTAGTTTCAAACATTATTTTCTAATATTTTATATTTTTTATGATTTTCTAAAATTTTTCTGAATTAAATTGTAAAATCTTCAAAACTGGTATCGACCGGTGCTGCCGATCAATTCTTAGATTTTTAATTTATAAATAAAGTTAAATTTTTAAAAATTGTTTTCATATTATTTCTTAAAATTACATTTCTACCTAAACACATTTTTGGGGATTTTTCTGAATTTATCGAAATTCGGCCGGATTTGGTGTCGGTCGGTATCACTAGTAGATTTCAATATTTTTTTATTTGAAAACAAGATTAAATTTCTAAAATTCAATTTTACCATGTGTCTTAATATAATATTTACTATTTTTTTAGAATTTTTGGGGATCATTCCGAGTTACTTCATTTTTTGGGCTTTTTCAGAATTTTTGGTGCTTTCCCAGATTTCGGAATTTTATCCAGATGTTTTCTATATTTTCTAAAATTTTCTCCTCCACGCATTCTTTTGCTTTCCTTTTCTATTTATTTTCTTCCCTTTTCTTTTCGTAGAGTATTCTTAGCCTCACAATAAATATCCCAACCACTATTTCTCTCCTTATTTATGACGAGTACCCAGCTCGTACCGGACACGGACCTCGGTCCCGCGTCTGGGATCAACCCAGTTAGACACGTTTTTGATTCTTATGAGACACGGGTCTCTGAAACGTGAAGTTCATCTCTTCTTCTCTCTGGCATTTAATTTCTCTCTAAATCAATCAACATCAGTCACATCTCCACTCTTTTTCTCTCCTCTGCAAATGCGGAGCTCCAGCATCTGAGACACAAACCTGAGTCTCACGTCTGGGCTTTAATCAAGCCAGACACAAGTCTGTATTGCATGGGACGCTGGTGTAATTAAACCAAATACGCTTTCTTTCTCTCTCCCTCTTTCATTTCATCCCTTTCTTTTATTCTTCTTCAAAGAACCAGTGGCAGCAATAGCAGCCACCCATGCCACTCCTTGGAATGGTGAGCTCCAGTGAACTTCACGCCTCCAACCACCACCTACTCTCTCTCTCTCTCTCTCTCTCTCTCTCTCTCTCTCTCTCTCTCTCTCTTTCTCTCTCTAACAACTCCTCAAACCTTAACTCCAAACCACCATCACCACCTTCTTCTTCATCACCAAAACCCATTCTCACCACCACCTTCTCCTCCATCTCCACCACTAGTAACACCACCATGACCACCACCAACCCTGATAATCTCTCTTCCCTGGCGAACGCTACCATTCCCGCACCTCCTCATTCGAAACGATGCTTCGCCAGCCCCTATTTCCACCCCTACAACTAGGGTTGCACCACTCTTCTTTGCCTTGGGCATGGGCTGCCGCCCATGGCCGCCGGCTACCCCTGGCTGCTGGCGCCGTCGCCTGGCCGGCCCTAGGCCAGCGGCTATCCCCCTCATTCCTTCCTCCTCCTTCCTTTATTTTCTTCCTTCCTTCCTTTCTTTCTTTCCTTTTCTCTTCTCTATTTTTCTGCACCCTCTTTTTCTCACTCTCTTCCTATTTTCCTCTCTCTCTTTATCTCACTCTCTTTCATTCTCTCTCTCAATCCCTCTCTCTCGCGTTCCTCTCTTTCTTTCACTCTAGCTCACTCTCCCTCTATCTCTCACGCACTCTCTCTCCCTAGCTGTCCTCTCTCTTTCTGCTGGACACGGAGGTCACCCTCGCGTCGAGGCACTTTCATAGTACGATCCTTGCGTTCTAGTGTCAATGTAACACGGAGCTCATGCGCGCGTTCGAGTTCTTCTCGTGTCCTGGCTAGACGGGATCTCGACCCCCGCGTTTGTGTCATTTGCGTAACACGACTCCCGCATCTGCGCCCCCCGCGTTTTCATTCTCTCTCCTTCTGGATCCTTCTCTCTCATCCTTATATATTATATTATATTAATATAATTGACCGCGATCACGAGTTTGTTACTTGGAGTTTCAGAGTTCGAGATTTTCACGGTGTTTTCCGTATTTAGGCGAGTATCCTCGCCTCTTTTCCAGAATACCCTGCTTCGACGGGCATTTTACTGTATTTTCTGGGACTTTGTATTGTGTTTCCTAACATTTGTATTTATACAGTGTGATGTATCTGTATTCTGTGAACTGATGCTTGTAATAGTGTAGACAATATTCTATATGTGTGTTGATCAATACTAACACCTTCTGCAGGTACTCTTGCCTTCGGGTGCAGCGTCCAGGGTTAACTGCTCTGCAATTTTACTACATCTGTCACGCCCCACTTCCCAAAATACGCTGGAGCGGAGACGCGACATGAGTCGGCGACGCATATACGCAAGGAAATCCCTCACGTATACGCGCTAAGCCTTAAGTAACCCAAAACAAGCTATAAATCTAAAATGTAATAAATCATGATTACTGCAATATCACATATAAGCATCCATGCATGATATCATATAAATAAAGACTGGAATAACAACTGAATCTGAGATAACGAGAATCAGAAAATAATATGAAGGCTAGAAAGATAAGAGTACTAGAATAGAATAGGGAGAAGCTCCAGCTATTCGAGAAGCATCTGGTCCCAACTAACACCTGCATAATAGAAACAAAGCGTCAATATCTGGACGTGAAAATCCAGGATCGTCAGAAAGCGACCTGGTGAGTGTGTGTGTAAAAAGGAGAGCTCGTGCATATAAACAATGTGCACAGAATAATAATAAGATAACTGCAGTCATAAGATAACTAAATAACATGATAAGCAGACAACTGAAGGATAACTGCATAACAATATAAATGAAGATAAAAGTCAACTATCACAACTGTAAACTAATAGCTGATGTCTGAATGTGTAACCTAGCATATGTCACTAGTCTGATTGGTTATTATTAACCTAACTAATATAGTACTTAGCTGTGTCCCATACCACAGCCGTTTTCCCACATATCAAACAAAGTTATCGTTGTTGTAACTGCCTGCCAATGTAGAGCATGTGTTTTGGAAGAGTACCATGCATGTCCGGTACCATGGTCTAACACCCCTGGCACTGAACCAGGACAAGCCGCAAGGCTTTGACAACTGAAGACCACAGCCCCACACGAAAAGACAACTAGTGTGGCGCCGTAATCTGGGCATAGCCCTGACAACTGACAACTGAATAGGTAGCCAGTACTACCTTGGTTCCCCATGGTTGGAACCCACAACTCGGTACCATAATAAGTCCTTCCAAAATGCATGACATGCATCATCAGGCAATTACCCCTGTTCCCCCGGGTTATGATGTCTTTTATTAATAAGCAATCAATGTGATTTAATATGTAGTAGTAACTGATATCTCCAACAACTGCCAATGTCAATACTAGCTGATAATCTGGCAATTGATAACTGAAAACTGATATCTGACAACTGTGATATCTGACAACTGTGATATCGGACAACTGAGTATCTGACAACTAATATCTGACATCTGAAATAAGATACTGGAGATATAGCCACTAACACGGTAGTGTCACAAACAACTAGTAACTGGTACAGATACCTGACAACTACTATAAGTTCTGAACACGTCATATGATCACCAACAAATGATCTCACCAATAACTGATAAACTGATAACTGGTATCTGGTAACTCTGAAGTACAAGATCAATGATATCAAATAGATCACTATCACAATAGCTCAATCTCTATTATTGAAGTAATCAATAATTAATCATGAAGCACATGATATGTCCTCGAGATCAACAAGTCAACACACACCATAATCATATCTAAATAAGAAACAACCTCAAAGAACTGCAATCTAGAATAGTTCACTTATAAGTCAATATAACCAACTCGTAATTCCAATAGTCACATGATCATAATGTATCAATTCATATCGAGTAATCTGATACATTAAACTGCCATTTCAATATATCAATAATCAGTGCCCAATTCTCTCACTTTATCAATCAACTCTGATCTCCAAGTCCTCACAATTCTCACTTCTATCAAGGTCAATCATAAGATCCCAACACTCGGTAACATATCATATATATGTATCTAAGATCTATCAAGTCGGTCAATCCAACCAATCTCTATTCCTCAAAATCATACTCATCCATCTATAGCCAATATCATAGCTCAAGGGTAGAGTCCTCAATCCATAAAAGATCTAAAAACAGCAGCCAGACTAAAGTTAGTCGACTAGGGGGAAGGATCAAGTCGACTAGGGAAGGGGTTAGTCGACTAACAAAATGGGCAAGTCGACTATATAAGGTACAAGTCGACTAATAGGAGAGGCAAGTCGACTAGGGTAGGTTCCAGTCAACAAACAGAGGCTACACAACTTCCAGAACAAACAACTAGTCGACTAAGGCTATGATAAGTCGACTAGTATAGGAGTACTAGTCGACTAATAGGGAAGGCAAGTCGACTATAGTGCCTATGGTCAACAAACAGAGAGTGCACAACTCTTCTAAACAAGCACCTAGTCGACTAGAGGGCTATAGTAAGTCGACTAGTATTAGTCGACTAATAAAGGGGCAAGTCGACTAACAGCATGCAACCTGATATTGAAATGAACCTACATATATTTCCAATCTCTTCAAATGTACACATGCTACACTCACGCACACATCACCCAAGCATACAGGTTCTACATTACGTCTATACACACATTAAGATATAAACTTAATCAAATGTACATTATAATGAGAGGAATAGAAAGAGGGAGGGGGAGTACACTCACATCATGGGGGGCTGTCGGGCTGCTGTTGGCGTTGGTACGCTAGTCTGTAGGAGACGCTGGAGATAGTTCGGCCTGTTGGATTGCCGTCGGAGTGGCTGTACACGCAAAAAGGAGAGATCCAGACTGCTGCTATTGCGCTGGATCTGCAGATCAGGGGGCAGCTGGGGTTGTTGCTGGTGCTGCTGTGGGGGGAAGGAGCAGCCACAGGGGTAGATGAGCATGACCGGCCTGCTGCTCACGGCCTGGGCTGTCGTGGATCTGGGGAGGCGCTCTGTGCTGGCCTGTTGGCGCGCCAGGGCAGGAGGGGCGCTCCGAGGTGCGTGGAGAAGAAACTCCGGGCTGCTGTTGCCAGGTGAAAGGGGGCGGCCTGGGCTTGAGATGGGGAGTGCGGTGGTGATGGTCGTCGCGCGCCGAGGGAGGAAGAGCAGCCAGCCAACGCTGCGCTGCCTTGGTGCACGGAGGGGAGAACGGGCTGCGGCCAGGGGTGGTTGGCCTGGGTGCTGCTGCTACTGGTGCGCAGCTGCGCTGCCACTGCTGCCGAGGAGGGGAGGGCAGCCTGAACGAGCTTGCGCGGCTGCTGGCAGGGGCCCGGATCTGCTGGAGGATGGGGAGGGGATCATGGTGATGGCGGCCATGTGGAGAAGAAGATGGGGATGGCCATGGTGTGCTCACGGCTCCGACGACAGTCCAGAGAAGAGGGAAATTGTTTGGCTGTGGCTGGGTGTGGGCGCAAATCAGAGGGAAACCCCAAGGCTACTATCAACATGGAGGTGTGCGGCGGTTATGATGAAGAAGGAGAAGGATTATGTTAATTGTTAGGGTTAGGTTATGGATTAGATGATAGATTATATATGGTGGGTTGCGGTTTAACGGGTAGCGGGTTTGGGGTCGGATCCAAATGTGTAAATGGGTATGAAAAGAGTCAAGAATCAAAGGGAGATGGAAAAGATACTACTACTAATAATAAAACAAATAATAATATTAAATAATTAACACTAATAACAACAACAACGATAATAATAATCACACTAATAATACTAATTAGTATAATAATAATTTAGAAGCATAGTAGCAATATTAATTAATATTGATCATAAGAATAACAATTTAGAAAGAATAGAACTAGTAGCTATTACTAATAATAATTATGACCTATACATGTAACAAAATGAAATTATGAGGTACAATAATAGTTTAATAAATAATAATAATCATAGCAATGGCAAAAATTACTAGTTAGCAATTAAAATGCTAATAAGCCATAATGGTAAATATAAAATGTCAAATCACCATTTACTATCTCAAAAAAAATAATTTGCATATTCAATAATAATAATCACAAGAAGAATTAATAATTTAAGTTGATTAATAATCTTAATAAAATAATTAATAAAGCAGAACAATTACTGTAGGAAAAATAAAAATACAGTATTTCTAACTAGGGACCTTACAACATCCTCCGGACTTAACCTCTCCAAGATTTATTAAAGTCCACTGGACTTTCTACCATCGCTTGAAAAGACATCTTAGCGCTCAGCGTTTTACCACTAAACACGCCAGGCGGGACTCTGCCGCATTTTAGGCTTGCATCTTAAGCCAAGTCAGTCCTGAGTTTCACCGGGTGCTCAGTGATTAAACTCTGTTTGCTGATCTTATCCCCAGCTTGTTTAGCTTCTCTTGCATGTTCGCTTGCCTACTTACTCGCTTGCCTACTCGATAACTTAATTAACATTTATCTGATGATTGTAAATAGTTTGAAACCTTTACTTGAATAGTTTTCCAAAATCGTATTGCTTTCCGGTATTCGAACCGATCTTCTAAATTGATAATGTTTTCCTGTATTCTTACTAATATCTAGTATCGGTACCACTTTCTTGCATTTGTATCGATTCCCTGTATTGGTACTGTTTTCCTGCATTATGACATATGATAATGATATCTAGTGTGCTTATTACTTGATATGCTATCACCTTCCTGTGATCACCTGACTCCTGCTTGTTATCACTTGACACCTGTTTGATATCACTTATCACCTGCCACCTGATACATGTCTGCTTGACCTGTGATTATCACATTTACGGCAATCCTGTCTTGATATCCTCTATTATATATTGTGACATGTCTTTATAGTACTTATGTTCTCCTGTAACTCCTGAACCTGTCCTGCTCCTGCCATTCCTGTAAATTGATAATTACATAATAAACTATAAAAAGGACAACCCACATTGGGTAACCGAAAACTGATGGACTTCAAGTACCGAATATGTTTATCGTGGTATTAGGTATGTTATGCAACTCAAACTTCTGGATTAATCTGAGGGCCTTTAGGTATCCGAGGGGAGCGCTGACTCTTTACCTCCTATTACATTCCTGAATGGGCATAATATAAGACCCACCTTCCTTTTTGTCTAGCGGCAAGTTCTGGGTCAGCTCTGGAACATCCTGGGCCGTAGTCTCAGGTATGTACGGGACTAACCCATGTCTCATCATCAGTTTTCAATAACAAACTCGGTTTACTCATATATGGATGTATGTGTACTAGTAACATATACTTAGATATATAGGTAGGATGAGTAATAATTCGTTGTGTTTTACAATTCGGGTTGTATACATTCAGATTACGATAACATGAAATATAAGGTATATATGTGGGTTTTCTTGTTTGGATTATTCCTTCGACATACTTATCTAATGAAGTCATAATCTGGATTGTACTGCTGGTTTTTTTCGTATTTGCTTCCATCGAGTTTTTATTCGGATTTTCAGTTTTACTACTATTATTGTTATATTATATATTCCTGACTTTACCACCTGTGTACTACTTCACTGATCACCTGCTATTATTATATTTTACACAGCCTCTTTCATGCCTACTATTACGCTTGTATTATTGTTCACCTCCTGACTTATTTATTCTTGGTTTATACGGATACCCAGTTACCGTATAATTTCCTGATGATTCATATTGTTCTATTTATCTGTTATTATGGACAACCTAGATTATGTGTACTCAGTCGATGGAGACATGAGGTATATGGTATATAGATGAGGTTTCCTTGTTTGGACTATCCCCTCGAGGTATCAATCTCATGAATCTGTCTACTGAGCCTGTACAACTGGTTTTGTCACATTTCTTCTCTTGATGCCTCGTTCATGTTCATGTGTGTGCTTGTGCTCACGATACGGTTTTCAATACATGCTTTTTGATTCAAATTTATCGATATACGTGTGTCTATCTATGCACACCATTTGGTATTCATCACACCACTCGTTAGAGAGTTTCTGACTCCCCTGGATCTGCACGTTCAGATCCTGAAGTTTGGACCGTGATGGACATCTTGTTGATTAGAGTGGCGTAGTGAAAGCGTAGTGGACCATCAGAAGACTAGTCTAGGACTCTATCTTTCCAGGCCCCCTTACTCGTTTCTCGAGTTTTTCTTTTGTAACTCGTGAGCATATTTTATACTATACATACTTGTATATCTCTTTGTATTCTCGTAATTGCGCCTAATGGTGATGTAATATTCTTGTAATTGTTGGCCCAAAAGGTTACACTCTCCATTTATATACGTTTTGATGATAACAAAACATATAAAAGCTATTTGGTACTAATAAGTTGTTTCTAGAATGAATTTCAGGTTTGTACTAATCTTGATGGCTTTAAGCATATTGCAAGGTTAATGGCGCTAAAAGCATGTTGATAGGTTGATGGCGCAAGAGGACTCTTTCATAGGAGAGGAGACTCTAGCTCGGCATCGCGGTTCAGAGACTTCTTTCTATATAGTTTTATATTTTGGTTTGTTAAAGGATAGTATATAGTGTTGAAGCTCAAATTCCCCACACACACAAAATTGCACATTTTTTTCAAAGATTATTTTGTCTCTTGTATAAATATTTTAATAGACCTATTTCAGTATTTGCAAACTCAATTTATTGTAGTTTATAAAGTCTTAACAAAAATCATTTTTGAAAAATAAACATATCTTCAAAAATATTTCCTCAAAATTCTGTTTTGACCTGTTGCGATCGACCGGACGGTCGACCAGCTTTATTTCAGGTCAGAACGGTCAACCGACCAGTCAACCACAGTACTGACCGTTAGGTGCGTGCATGTGTACACGTTATCCGGTCGACCGGGCGGTCGACCGGACCCCATGTCGCGCGACCGAGCGTCAACCGACTGACTGCACCCAACTCTCTGTTTGGGACAGTCGACTGGGCGGTTGACCGGGGCCTGCCAATGGTCAAAAGATTTTGAAAACCGGTCGACCGGCCAGTCGACCGTGAGTGTATTATCAGCCTAACGGCTAGTTTTTTAAGCATGTTTTAAAACGTATTTTTATTCTCCAAACGAAGTTTTAGGCTGGTTTTGGGTCTTATCTTTCCTGATTTGTCAAAATTATTGTTTACCCTTTAATCCCTACCTATATCCTATAAATAGGGGTGGATGGAGTTGAGGAGAATTACAACAACATTTGCAAAAGAAATCAAAGCTTGAGTATTTTTGAAAGAAGTTTTTATTCTCTGTTTTTGTGCTCTAATCTCTGATTTTTTTCTGAAGTTTTTGAATCAAAACTCTCTTCTACTTTGTTTTATTTTTCACTTACAAACCTTGAGCTTCAATCTTATACATTATTCTTTAGGGTTTTGTAAAGTAAAGTTTTTCAAAAGAGAGTTTGTGGCCTTTTGATCACCAAGTGATTATTGTATTTGTGGCTCCACTACCTCTGGACTAGAGGAGTGTGATTGAGGAGTTGGGTACTCCCTAGTGGTTGTAATCCTTTGTGGAATTTCTAGTGATCGAAAATCCTTCGGGGTGAAGGCGGGGACGTAGAGCTGAGTGCTCGAACCTCGAAACAAATCTCTGTGTTTGCGATTGGTTTACTTGTGTTATTTACTTGCTTTTCATTCATTCTTATATTGTCGATCTATACTCTCACAACAAGATTGCATTGTGTACCTCAACTCTTATTTAGAGGAATCACGAGGAAGGAGTTCAGAACCCTGTTGGCCCAAAGGCCTTCCACCTTAGTTTTGATGATGATTAACTCATGTAGTTATGTTTACTAATATTCTTGTGATTTTAAGTTTCAGATCATTAGCAAGATATTAGTTGGTGATTAGCTTCAACAAGGAGTTTAGAAGTTTTTCATGGTGATTCCGGTGCCAAAGCTTAAAGATCATTCATTTGCACTTTGTGGATCAAGGTTTGGGAGCAAGTCATCTTGAAGATGGAAGGTCATCAAGAAGACTTAGGTATCCTAGTTTAATTAGTGTGTTTAGATCCATTTGTAAAGCTTAGTATAGTTGATATGCTCAAGTGCACAAACACACACGTTTCCATGTTTTGGATTTGGTTTTCATGAATAATAGATCAAAACAAGTTTAATTTGTTTATATGTATAGTAGATGGTTTCTATTTATACATGCATGCTTAAACTTCTTAAACAAACTTATTTTGACTATCTTATTCATGTATTGAAAAATCAAGTTTGATAAAAATACAAGTGTTGGTTTTGATAAAATTTGCAAGACTCAAAAATGAATTGATATGATTGATATATGTCTTGAAATTTTTATCACTTGTTTGTGTTTCAATATAAAATGTTAAAACAAGTTTTGTGGATTTTTAGAAGTGTTAAAAGATTTTTCAAAAATATTTTTAAACTGGTTTTCTGACCCAGAATTCTGTTCCAGGCTTCAACCAGTCGACTAGTCAACTGACTTAGTCGACTAGGATGAAGTCGGTCGACTGGGCCGGTCGACCGACGTGCACAGATCTGTGCACGTTTGGCAGGTCTGGACGGTCGACCCGGGCGGTGTAGGCTGTCTAAAAATGTCCACAGACAAGCCACTAAGAAAGCAGAGTTCCAACATCTAGACGCGTGGGCCCGAAGCCCGCGTCTCAGCATCAAGGCGCGTCGGCCCGAAGCTCGCGTCTCAGCATCAAGGCGCGTTGGCCCGAAGCCCGCGTCTCAGCATCAAGGCGCGTCGGCCCGAAGCCCGCATCTCAGCATCAAGGCGCGTCGGCCCGAAGCCCGCGTCTCAGCATCAAGGCGCGTCGGCCCGAAGCCCGCGTCTCAGCAACAAGGCGCGTTGGCTCGACACCCGCGTCTCAACACCATGACGCGTTGGCTTGACACCCGCGTCTCAACACCATGACGCGTTGGCTTGACACCCGCGTCTCAACACCATGACGCGTTGGCTTGACACCCGCGTCTCAGCACCAAGGCGCGTTGGTTCGACACCCGCGTCTCGGTTACAACTACCTGGATTGCGGGGCCAATCACCGCGCATGTAGTGGGTAGTGGCCCCTCATTGTGGAGCGTTTTCAAGGGGCACGTTCACCCCCTGAGACCCCTATAAATAGCCTTGTTCGCATCAACAAACGGAGGACGACGACGACAATTATCGGGCAAAGGGACAGACGCACGGTCGTTGGGCAAGAAGATCATCAACAGAGAGAGAGAGAAGACTCTTCAGCGAGCTTACTGAGTACTAGCCGCTCTTTGCCTACCTCCTCTTCTAGAGTTTTGGTAGACGGAGCTGAGTTACTCCCTCTACCTGCCAAGGAGAAGATCCCTCGACGGTCCAGAACGGTCATCTGGTCAACGGAGAACAAGATTCACTCTCCACCGCCACCCGAAGAACCCAGCACTAAACAAAGGGGGAATTCAAGATTCAATATTCTCCCTCCCTTGTAACCGGAAGATTTAGCCTGTTGTAATTTTTCATCTGATTCAAGGAAATTTTACTCCAGCCCCTTTTCCGTGTCAAACAAGAGATGGCGACTCCGCTGGGGAATCTGTTTGTTACCGACGAACATGTTGTGGCGCAAGATGACGTCCACCACGAGGGAAAGATGGTCGAATCGCTCGTTGTCGAGTTCGACCAGGCGAAGTACGAAGAGTTCCTCTCTTCTGGCTCCAAGAGCCCAAAGACCCGCGTCTGCCGCCGGGTCTCGACAGGGAATGGCCTCGAAGCCCGATCGGTGGCTTTCTCGAGCTCCTCTGCTGCCCACTGTGCCCAGCAAAGTTCACGCGTCCACGCCTCTCAGCAGGCCCGCGTGATCCCAAGCACAGTTGCTGTTGCGACCAACTCCGTCGCACAGAAGACCCGCGTCAGCGTCTCTCAGGAGACCCGCGTGGTCAAACTTCCTGGTGCCCAGCATCAGGATGTTGTTGGTTTCTCTCCACCTCCTCGACGCAATCGAAACGCTGAGCGTCGACAGAGGAGACGTGCGCGTCAGCTGCAAGTCGGAACCGTTGGTTTTTCAACTGAAGCTGAACGCAACGTACAGTCTCGCGCCTTGCCCGCGTCACGTCCAGTACGTGAAATCCGCGTTTGGCGGCCCAAGCGCGCAACTCCTCAAGTTGTGTCCTCTGAGGACCAACTTACCAAACGCCAGAATGAAGCTTCTGCGTCTCGTCAAACGCAGGAAGCACGCACCCAGAGACGAGGCACCCTGCAGCCCATTCTCTCTCACGCGGCTCAGCCCGGACGCACCAGGCAGCAACGCGATACTCGCGTCTCATCTCAACAGAGACGCCAGACGCGCGTTCCACAGTCACGACGCGGAAACCGCGTCCCTGAAGTCTGCGTCCATTCTGCACAGCACATGGATGCCTCCCGTCTTCGACGTTGTGAGGCTAGTCTCTTTGATCCCTCTTCCATGGATTTGAGGGATTATCTGACAAAGAAAAGAAGTGCCCACCAGGTCACTTCATCGTGCTGCTGTCAACGGCTTATCTCCATGCTCTCGGAATGCCGTTGCGGATCAGGCGTATACCAGCAGTCTTTGGTCAGACAGCTGACCCTGATTCCTCCGTCAGCTAAAAGAAGACGCTCCCACAGAAGGAGAACCTTCTCTGACATTGAGTACCCGGAGCTCACTGCAAATATGACTAGCAGGAGCAAGGGAAAACAAATTGCAGTCGGCTCAGATGACTCTGAATCTGACTCTGAACCGGAAGGAGTGTATCGACACACTCGTACCCGGACGGGGGCCATTCCCCCAATTGACTACAACGCCTTAGCCCACGGCGTTAAAGTGAACGATTCCCACTCCGCTGTAGTGGAATCAGGGGCTTCAAACTCATCCGTTGAGAAGGAGACCTCTGCCTACATGACAGGCACTCCTGAGGAGACGGCAAGACGTATAGAGCAGGTCCAGAAAGCACAAATGGACATGATTATTTCTCAGCAAGCGTCGATTGACTCCCTCAAGCAGGCGATTACACAACTGCTGGAAGACAAGAGGAGATCTCCTCCTCGAAAGTCAAAGGGCAAAGGGAGAAAGGGAGAAGCTCATCTTCCGAACCTTCTGAGGAGGCGCGACGATCTACTTCGAATTCGTCCAAATCTTCGTCGCACGACCCAGAGAAGGCTCATACTAAAAGAATGAGTCAACTGGAGCAGCGCCTTGAGGCCCTTACCAACCGCAAAGGCCTCCAAGAAGCGAGAGTGGTCCGGCCCTATCCGGCTGAGTGGGATTCAGTCTCGTACCCTCCTAAGTTCAAGGCTCCAACCCTCCAAGCATTTGACGGGAAGGGGTCCCCCAACCAGCACATCTACTACTTCAAATCCCAGACCGGGAATGTAGTAGATAATGACGCCATCCTGGCGCGACTGTTCATCGGCACCCTGAAAGGGTTGGCTTTTGAGTGGTTTATGAAGCTCCCGGAGGGTTCTATCAAGAACTGGGGGGATCTGGAGAAGCTGTTCTTAACACGCTTCTTCGAAGATGACTCCGAAGTCACGATGCCCACCCTTTTAGCTACCAAACAGCGGAGAGGGGAGTCCGTCAAATCTTTCGTGGAAAGATTTCGGAACACGGCACTCCGGTGCCCAAGCGGTATGACCCAGGCCACCCTGGTGGAAACATGCCGCCACAATCTCCAAACCTCACTCCTTGCTCAAATAGGAGTTGCTGAAAGCCGCACCTGGAAGCAGTTAGTCCAACAAGGTGAACAGGCTGAGGAGATTGTTGCCCGTGTCAGGGCAGAGAAAGGCAAGCTGCGGCCGGAAAGGTCGACAAGGCGTGCACCGGCACCAGACACATCCCTCCAAACAAAGCGGAAGGATAACTTGGCGACGGAGACCAAATCCCCCGCCAAACCTCAAACAGGCAGGGCAAGTGGCTCTTCAAGCCAGCCACGCCCCAACAAGCAGTATTCCTTCAAGGAGGAACATGTCGATTCGCTCTTCAAGCTACTCAACAAGAGCAATCGGCTGAAACTCCCTGAAGTTAGACGCCCAGAGGAAGTCGGCAAGACCGACAATCCCAACTACTGTATGTACCACAGAATGTTGGGACATCCTACCAAAAGCTGCTACGTCTTCAAGGACATTCTTCAGGCTCTGATTGACGCGGAGGTGTTAAAACTCCGACCAGAGCAGAAGAAGGTGACGGCCAATGTGACGTCGGTTCTCCAGTTCGGGAGACAACCTCCAGCGCCTGCGGGGGTAACTCCTATTCCAAGGGGAGAATTAAGAGTGGTCAACACAGACCCTCACCAGCAGCAGGAGAAGGGCTTGGTACCCGTCCCTACGTCTCAAGGGGAAATCATGTGGGTCCACCCTGACCTAGTGGACGGCCAGCAGTGGACTACTGTGACCAACAGGAAGTCCAAAGGCAAGGCAAAAGCTTCGTCCTGCCATGTGGTATGTGCCTCCTCCCGAGAAGCAGAGGATGATGTTCCCTCACTGACTGATTCAGAAGAGGAAACAATAGTCTTGGCCGCAGAACCCAATCAACCGATGACGGGAACTCGTTCGGGACAACCCTACTTGAAGCAGTACGGCGAAGTGGCGGTAAACCCTCCGCAACCGGCTGCAGAGCCAACTAGGCCCTCCACGAAGCCACCTGTGGAGAAGCAGAAGGAGACTCGATTCTCTCGAGCCCTTCAAAGAGGCATCGCGGAAAGGTCTTCGGCACCTTACCGCTTTGATGTCCTGGCTCAGCTGGCCAACATTCCGGCACGCATTACCTTGTATGAACTTCTTAGACTATCAAAGTCGACCAGGGAAGCTCTGCAAGAAGCTCTGGCAAATGCTGAGGTCTTCATGACCCAGGTGCCGAAGGAGGAAGATGTAGAGGATTGCCTCCACACTTCCCAGAATGCCCCCTGCATCACCTTCACGGCAGATGATATGCAGGTGAAAGGGAAGCATGATCGACCCCTGTACTTCACAGGTTACATCGGATCATCTGAGGTGAACCGCATTCAGGTAGATCCAGGGTCCGCATTGAGCATTATGCCCCGCCGAGTCATGCAACACCTCGGCATCCCTACCCACCGTCTGAGCCCTACACAGACGACCATTTACGGGTTCAATGCCAACGGTACCCGTCCGATGGGGAAGATCAAGCTCAAGTGCCAGATTGGGAGCCTCAAGTCGGAGGTGACGTGCTACGTCATCGATGCCGACACTTCCTACAATCTGCTGCTGGGACGACCATGGATCCACCGCAACTCCATCGTTCCCTCCACTCTTCACCAAGTCATGAAATACATTGACGCGAGTGGGAAGGTGCAAACGTTGGTTGCCGAAAGGTATCCGTTCAAGGGGGTCGAGAATTATTTCACAGATTCCCTCTTATATCAGGATCCGGTGGATGAAACCCCGCAACTGGAGGCGCCAGACTCTGGTAATGAGGCTGACACTGAGCCCAAGCAAGAAAAGTGCCTGTGGGAGTTAGAACCACTTGTAAAGAGCACTAATAAGCTCGATGTTGATAATACCACCGACGATGCAGGCGGTTGGTATATTAATGAGAATCTAGACTTTGAGTATTTTTCTGCGTGTGCATCCGATTCAATACCGTCGGATACTACTACCGACGTAGACGATGACATCTGGTCGGCAATGGATGCTTTGACATCATTGCATGTACCAGTAAAATCATCTTTCGGGACATACCAGGATAATGGCGATGCGCAGGAATCTATATTCATAGTTCCGACAAGACGAAAAGGCCAAAAACCAATTCTTTTTGGGCGAATGACGACTGAACCAACTCCCCGCGAAGAATCGGAAAGCGAGGAGGAATCCCCTCAGCTCGACCATTATGAATCAAAAGCACTCACAATAATGAAGCGAATGGGGTATGATCTAACCAACAAACCCGGGTTGAACTTCGACAAAGGAAGGAGAACCCTGCTTCGATCGTTTGTGCCGAAAGGGAAAGCCCCTGATTATTATCATCGGACGCGCAGGGGGTTGGGCTATGTATCAACTCCAATCCCATCGGCCTCTGGTTCTCAAGAATCATCGAGCAACGATCACTCTTCAGACACATCATCTTGGGAGTCAGATGTCAGTGTCGGCAACATCTTCAAGGAACTGTCAGTAAACATGGTTTCGACAAGCCACCTGGAAGATGAAAATGAAGAAATGATCCAAGCTGATACAGATCCTTGGATCAAACATTTAAACGCTCTTTGGGACATCCGCTTTGAACAGCGCGAGCCACCCACAGAAGACAAGGTTGTTCAGATCAACCTAGGAGATGAGGCTAACCCTAAGCCCATCTTCATAAGTGACGGCCTGTCGCCTTCAGAGAAGAAGGATCTAATATCTCTTGTACAAGAGTATATAGATGTCTTCGCCTGGAACTATGAGGACATGCCAGGGCTTGATCCACAAGTGGCCATGCACCGCCTCAACATCAATTCGGACGTAAAACCTGTCAAACAACAGCAGCGACGGTTCCGTCCCGAAATAATGGAAGCAATTCAATCAGAAGTTAGAAAGCTCATCGATTCTGGCTTCATCCGGGAAGAACAACATCCCGACTGGGTAGCCAACATCGTCCCCGTCGCCAAGAAGAACGGGAAGATCCGGATCTGCATCGACTTCCGCATCTGAACGAGGCCTGCCCCAAAGACGAATTCCCATTGCCAATCACAGATGTCATGATTGACAATACTTGTGGATTCGAACGAATGTCCTTCATGGACGGATTCTCAGGATACAATCAAATCAAGATGTATCCTGATGATGAAAAGCATACCTCCTTCAGGACACCTCTAGGAGTATATTGCTACACCGTCATGCCCTTCGGACTGAAAAATGCAGGGGCAACATACCAAAGGGCCATGAATGCTATTTTCCATCAGCAAATGCGGAAAACGGTGGAATGCTATGTTGACGACATTGCAGTAAAAAGCCGCACTAAAGAAGATCACATAGCCAATCTGAAGGTGGTCTTCGACATCATGCGGGCTCATCAGTTGAAGATGAATCCTACAAAGTCTTTCCTGGGGGTGGCTAGTGGCAAGTTCTTAGGATTTGTTGTAACGTCCACCGGAATTCATTTGGACCCAGAAAAGGTTCGCGCTATCCAAGAGATGCAACCCCTAGAAATCTCAGAGAACTCAGAGGATTGCAGGGACGATTGGCGTACATCCGCCGGTTTATCTCGAACCTCTCCGGAAGATGCCAGCCCTTCGCTAAGTTGATGAAGAAGGGTGTCTCGTTCATTTGGGACGATGCTTGCCAACAAGCGTTTGAGGAAATCAAACAATACCTCACCCAACCACCAGTCCTGGCAGCCCCGGTGTCCGGAAAGCCTTTCCTGGTGTACGTCCGGGCAATGGACCATTCTTTGGGAGCTCTACTAGCTCAGAATGATGAAGAAGGACGAGAACAGGCAATCTACTATCTGAGTAGAACAATGATCGGAGCCGAACATCGGTACAACCCGATCGAGAAGGAATGTTTGGCACTAGTGTTCGCCATTCAGAAAATGCGACACTATCTGGTAGGCCAGACTATAAATGTCATATCAAAAGTCAATCCTTTGAGGTTACTTATGACAAAGCCTTCTTCACTAAATGGCCGGCTGGCAAAATGGGCCATGTTGCTATCCCAGTATGATATGCACTTTCTGCCGCAGAAAGCCATTAAGGGACAAGCGGTGGCAGACTTCCTAGCTGAACACCCAGATCCGAGGGCAGCCAAAGTCTACGAGGATCTCCCAGACGAAGTGGCCGAAGCCTACCTGACTCAGACATCGTTCGAAAGTCAAGTGTGGCAACTTTTCTTCGACGGTGCATCAAGGACAAGCCCCAAGGGACACGTAGTGGCGGGGGTAGGAGTAGTACTTGTCTCCCCACAAAATTATGTGATACCCCGAGCTGTCTCACTAACGGAGCCTTGTTCCAACAATGTGGCGGAATACAATGCTCTATTGATTGGGATGCAGCTCGCCGATGAGATTGGCGTTAAAAATCTCGAAGCATACGGTGACTCTAAACTCATCGTCAGTCAAATTCGCGGGGAGTACGAAGTCAGACATGAGGACTTAGTACCCTATTACAACGCAACTATCCGCATGGCCGAGGGGTTTGCTAACTTCTACATCGACCATGTACCGCGCAGGCAAAATGCGCACGCCGATGCACTCGCATCCCTGGCAGCCTCCTTAGCTCTTCCAACTGGAGCAATGGAGAAGATATTCGTCTACAGCCACGACCTGTATTGCCCGAAAAATACTCTCAAGGACTATCATGAGTCAAAGGGAGATTATCGAGGCAAAGAAGTGCTGGAATTGTCGGCCGGTCCAGAGCTTAAAGACTGGCGATTCCCCTACATCGACTATGTCTTGTACGGCATCCTGCCTGAGGACACCAAGGAAGCGGCTGCCATTCGAAGGAAAGCCCCTAAATTCTACTATAATGCGATCACGCGAACATTGTATCGTCGATCGTATGACGGAATCTTACTTCGGTGTCTCTCACCAAAAGAGGCCCAGGAGGTATTGAAAGAGGCTCACGACGGTACGTGCGGAGCCCATCAACCTGGCCCAAAACTGGCACATCGACTCCAAAGGTTGGGTTACTATTGGCCCAAGATGGTTGCCGACGCCGTCGCCTATGCCAAAAGATGTCATGCTTGCCAAATACATGGAGATTTTATCCATCAAGCACCAGGGTACCTCCACTCTACGACCTCTACATGGCCATTTGAAATGTGGGGGATGGATGTGGTTGGTCCTATCAGCCCTCCATCATCAAAAGGACATCGGTTCATTCTAGCAATAACCGATTACTTCTCCAAATGGGCCGAAGCCATTCCTTTGAAGGAGGTGAAGTCGTCCAACGTGATCAAGTTCGTAAAACATCACGTTATTTACCGTTTCGGTGTACCTCGGCGGATTGTCCATGACAATGGACCCCAGTTCATCAGCCAGGCGTTCCAGAGATTCTGCGCTAAGTTCAGAATCCAGAGTGTGTCTTCAACGGCATACTACCCTGCCGCCAATGGCCTCGCAGAAGCTTTCAACAAGACCATTGGCAAGCTTCTCAAAAAATTCGTCTCGAAGAGTCAACGCGATTGGGACGACAAGCTAGGCGAATGCTTATGGGCCTATCGCACAACAGTGCGAACCCCGACAAAGGCCACGCCATTTTCCTTGGTGTACGGATGTGAAGCCGTGCTTCCCCTGGAAATCCAAATTCCATCTCTACGCGTCGCCTTGACAGCGGAGATGACGACAGAGGAGAAGCATCGACAGCGACTCCAGGAACTGGAGGCTTTAGACGACAAGCGTCTGCAAGCCCAACAGCAAATCGAGCTCTACCAAGCTCGAATCACCAGAGCCTTCAACAAGAAAGTTAAAGTACGAACCTTCAAGAAAGGCGATCTTGTCTTAGCCGTCAGAAGACCCATGGTGATGACGCACAAGACAAAAGAAAATTCCAACCCAAATGGGAAGGACCGTTTGTGGTAGAGTCAGTCTACTCAAATGGATCATATCGCCTCATAACTTCGAATGGCGATACACTCATGATGCCAATCAATGGCAAATTCTTGAAGAAATACTATCCCTAGACAGTATTCTTCCACTGATCAAGTTAAAAATACACCTCTGATCAGAAACATCCGACGCCTCCGACGGCTAAGGATAGAGGAAAATGTTGGCTTCTAAGCCCAACATAAGTCTTCGACAACTCATCATGCTGAGGGAAATAGCATGGCTAGCCCAACTCAAACGGTAGTTGGTAAAGGCATCTCAAATCCGTTGATAGCTGAGGGTTTGCTAAAAATCCTAAGTGGACTTGAGTCCACTCTTTCCTCCAAAATCCCTTACCAATTCTCATCCATAGAATGGTAGGACCACAAAATGCAATCATTACTACGTTAACACTATACCTCTGGTAATGAATACTCTTTGTCGAGTATAAACTTTGCTTGTTAACTCTGCATAGAGTAACAAACTCTCAAATTTGCCAAGTTAACACTATACCTCTGGCATTTCAAATTCCACTTGTCAATTCTCATCAATAGAATGACAGGTCCTCAAATTGCTCTTATCACGAGCCAATTCTTGTCAAGTTAACATTACACCTCTGACAAACTACTGTTTAAGTTAACATTACACCTCTAAGCAGTACATCGAGTGCCTGTCAAGTTAATATCACACCTCTGATAGTCACCTTTCTTCAGACTTCCGTATCGAAGCTGAAATGGACGATGCCAAGTTAACACTACACTTCTAGCATCCGAGTCATCGCTAAGTTCAACAATACACCTATGGCCATGACCTTTCCTCGACTTCTTTGTCAAAGTCGAGACGACTAATGCCAAGTTCAACATTACACCTCTAGCATTATCCTCACTGTTAAGTTAAACATCACACCTATGACAGTGACTTCCTCAGTTTTCCCAAATAAAACTGAGATGCTGATGAGTTAAGTTAATATCACACCTCTAACTCATGTCCTTGTCAAGTTAACATTACACTTCTGACAAGACTACTTCTAAACCGTTAAGTTAATATCACACCTCTAACGGTAAAGACCTTCCTAGATTCCCCGCGAGTCTAGTCTCATTTGATACTCTCCCCGACAGAGTATCAAGTTCATTTAGAAACATTGTTGGTTAACATTACACCGTTAACAATGTTTCCGTCAAACTCCCCAGCTGATCTTAAATCAAGTTAATCCCAAATCCTTGATAAAAGTTCATCTTCCCTGGGGGTACGAACTCCACTTGTCACTTTCTTTTACAAAGTGGCAGGTCCACCAAAAAATCATCCCATCCCTGTCAAGTTAATATCACACCTCTGACAGTATCATGAAAACTCCTGAAATAGGATCTTTCCTTACAAATCTTGACTTATTAAGATTACCACTATAATTTTGATAAGGTCAAAAGATTCCTTGCTTCTACGTGTCTAACTGAAGACAAAAAGTTAAGACAATGAAGGAGGCAAAAAGAAAAGTGTCACTTTTATTTATATATCCAAGCATATGAAAGTGATACAAAACGCTCTCTTATACAATAAGATGAGTGTTACAATTAAGGAGTACAAAGAAGTCCCTCTCTCTCTCAGAGGCCGTACTCACTCCTTGAAACCGCATCTGATCCCAGGTGCACAATTGGAGCCGATTGCGCCATGGCGATGACGCAAAAGTCGAAAGCGCCCTAGCTGACTAAGCTAAGAGCAATGGTGTTCTTGAGGTCCAGCGGCAGCAGAAAGTCCTGCAACCCTTCATTCATCACCATCCCTTTCCCCAGCAGGCCATCCAACGGAGTGTCCTCGATGTCACTTCTGGAGTAGGGAGAGGAAGAGGATCTTTCCGCCACCGCAACCGCCGGAACCTCCTCGCCGTCATACTTGACCTGACCATCTCTTGCCATCAGACATGGTTGGTGCAGAAGATCTGAAGAGACCTTGGCGAGATTTGGGTCCTCGTCGGAGATATAATTTACTCTCTCACAAACGACGAGGACCAAAATTTACTCTCTTACAAACGAACATTGAGCAAGTTCGCCCGCCGATATATTCTTTCCGGGGCCCAGCAAACCTGAAAAAGGACGAGCAAGCCTACCTGCAAAGAATAAACAAGAGAGTTAGAAAATCTGGAACTTAGTACACTTCGACAAAGAAAACTAAGTGACAGACGCGGCAGTCATTGAAGACTTCAGACGCGGGAACAACCCGCACGGTCAAACCACCGCGTCGGCAGAAACAGACGCGAGTCAAAACTGTGCCACGCACAGGATTCAAACGCGGCCTCAGTTTGCACCCGCGCTTAATGCACAAGACGCGAAAAACTTCAGAACGCCGAAAATTGCCATCTCTCTGTTGGGTGAACAGGAGTTGCAAGATTCAGGTCTGAAACGCGCCAAGGCAATGGCCATGAGCAAAGCCAGCGTCAAGAGCCCGCGTTCAGAGAAGTTCAAGTCACCGGCACAAATTCCAGAATAGGAATGCACCAGGATTTCATTCAGATGGCTATGCCAAAGTACAGGCTATGGACATCATCGGGGTGACATACCAGCAGAGGCCCCTGTCCAGAGTTGGCCACTCTGCATCCAAACGCGGGCGCGCAAGATGATCCGAGAGAGGATTCCTTCTGAAGAGACCAAACAGAAGCATGAGAGCTCTGGGTCATCTTCATCCACGGGGTCACCTTCACCCATGAAGACGGTTCTCTGAAAGATAACTCAAGGCGTGGTCTCTCAGAGCAAACAAAAGAAAACAATCCAAGTTTGGATTATTGAAAAGGGGGCACACCCTATTTATAGGCAATTCTCAACAACTGCCATTAATGGTGCGTCAATCGGAACCGTCGCGCACGACTGTCAAAGCCCAATCAAAAACGGACGCGTGGAACGCTGCTTTGGAAACCGTCGAAGTGCGCCGGTTTTTCAACCGCCAGCGTCGGTTCTGCATGCAAGAGCATTAACGCCTAAATCCATTGAGAGGCCGACGCGTGGATAACTGCCTTGGGAAGCAACGAACGACCCAGAATCCCAATCGACAGCGAAGACTTGACGTTCAAAGATCTCCTAAAATCTTTTAAGTCAGGTTGCATTAAACGCAGATGGGAAAGCCGCGTCCCTTCAGCAGACAAGGCTGCGTCTCTTGCGCCTGCCCGATCTGCGCAAAACATATTTGCGTTATTCAGAGCCGCGTCTCACCTTGAGATTGACGCTGCGTCTCACTCCATGGACTGACGGCCGCGTCTCACTTTATGGATCAATACCGCGTCTCATCTTTTGATTGACGCTGCGTCTCATCAAGAAGACCGCGTATCAATCTGTGATTGACGCCGCGTCTCATCAAAAGGACTTAGTGAAATCTAAGTTCCTAGTGAATGATGACCGCGTCTCACTCTGTGATTGACGCTGCGTCTCATCAAAAGGACTTAGTGAAATCTAAGTTCAGGTGGACTGACGCCACGTCTCATTAAAAGAACTTAGTCCTATCTAAGTTTAGTATTCACAGCCAGTGATCAAGAAGTTGGGTTCATCCGCAGCTAAGCAAAGAAGGTGGAGCCAAAAACTTCGAAACTTTTATATCAAAAGAATGATAAAAGTGGATACAAAACACTCTTGATAAATTGAGTGTCCTTTTCTTTACAAAAAGAAAAAGAAAAGAAGGCTAAATGTCCTGGTTCGCCAAGGAACGGATTTGTTCCCTAAGGCGGTGAATCTCGTGTTGGCGTGCCCTTTCAGCTTCCATAATGGCCTGGTTCCGCAGCTCCGCTTCGGATAAGAAATTTCTTGCGGCCAGCTGCGTTCGCAGAGACTCCACCCTGGAAGAATGTAGAGACAGACTCTCTTCAGCTCGCGCCTTAGCAGCCCGTTGCTCCTCTAGCTCCTTCTTGAGGGTAACAAGCTTCTCCTCATTGAGCGCAAGCACAGCTTCTGCCCTGGTAATGGTGTCCCGAGCCCTGATGATGACTTGCTCTGTGCTCTGCACGGTAAGCTCGGATTCCCTTGAATCGTCAGCTAGTTTCTGACATTCAGCCTGGGAATATTCGAGGCTGCGAATCTCTGCAGCGATTTGTGCCTCCGCCTCCTGTCGCTCTCGCTCTTGAGCAGCTAGGAGCCTGGTCAAGGTGGCCTGGGCCTCACCAAAAGAGCCAGCATCTTCCAAACACTCCAGCTCCTGCAGGCCGTCTCCCAGTTGCTCCACCACCCGCAGACACGCCTTGGCAAGTGAGGGGCCCCCGGTTAATTCGACATTCACAGGCAGATTTTTAAGAAGCGTCTGGGCAAACTGAAAGGTGCTGTTTCCACGTAAGATGAGATCAATACATGATCCCATCGAAGCGAAGAATTGTTGCACCATCTGACGTGCCAGTTCCCCCATGTCTTCACCACCTAGGAAGCTTCCCGACCCCTTTTCTGTCACGGGATAAGGGATATAGAGCGGATCCTCTCGCACCAGAGCCGTGCTGGCCGTCGATACGGCAAGAGCTAGACTGGCCGCTGACGCTTCCGGAGGTACTACCTCTGCAGGAGCCTCCACGACCAATGAGGGAGTAGTAAGCACAACCTCCTCAGAAACCTCCACCGAGACTTGAGCTGTATGGCCTTCTGGAAGGGTACCAACCATCGGACTCTCCACCTGAGCCCCCTCAGTCCTCTCTGCAAGTTATCGCAGCGTCAGCCACAATGATGGAAAAGCGAAACATTTAAAACGTCAGAGCTGCCTTACCAAGTTGGAGGTCCAGAGGTGTCGAATCCTGCGGGGTAGAATTCTCCCCGGCTTCAGCAGTAACCTCCTCGCCCGGCAGAGTGAGAGCCTCCTCAGCCTCAGTGGTTGCTTCCTCTTCTGGCAGAGTGGAAGGCTCCCCAGTTTCAACAGCTGCCCCCTTTGAGGGTATCTCAGCAGCCGAGACCTCAATCCCCTTGGGCCGGGTCAACTCTATCACCATCTCCTCAATATGCGAGGAGGTTGTAGCCTCAGCATCTTCGGCCGACCCTGCAACATAAGAGAAGAATGTTAGAACATCCTCTTCAAATATGTAAAGAGAAATTAGGACAGAAGATGGAAAGAGTACCTTCAGCAGGGATAATCGCTAGCGGTGATACAGTCGATGGCTCACCCTCATATTGTTCCTCCTCCGAGATGTGGAAGAATTTGCTCTGATCAGGAAGAGCGGGTTCATCGCCATAGTCGACCTCGTCTTCAAAGGTGCTTTCCCCCGATAACGAAGAAGACGACAGCGCAACGCGAGGAAGCTCCGCAACAGGAGCCTTACCTCCAATTACCCCGGTGGTAGGACTAGGGTCGACTGCCCTAGGACTGGAAATGAAGACGCTAGGAGACCCCGGCTGCTGTGCCTCGTCTCTCCCTTCATGAGCAGAAGAAGGCTCGGGTTGAGCTGAGATGCCTGCAATCTCAACATCCCCTCCAGTCATTATGTCGACCTCCAGTGACTCGTCCTCTTCGGCGGCGGTGGACTCGTCAACAAGCTCCCCTTCCTCCACGGTCTTGCTGTGCGACCTAGGAGCACGGACCAAGCTTGGGAAATCTTCATCTTCTGGCGGTTCCTCAACTCTAACAGGGACGTCTTCAGGAGGAGCCTCAACTCCAGCAGAGATGTCTCCGGATTGAGAGACTTCAGCCGTTAAGTCCCTCCGAGCCTTCTTTGGTGCAGGCTCAGCAATAGAAGCAGAGCGTCGACGACGCTTGCTCGCCACCTGCTTAGACCTCCTTGCCTGCGGCTCCTCCCTCGTGGCTGGTGGCTCCGCCCTTGTCGCTCGTGGCTCTGCCCTTGCCGGTCGCGGCTCCGCCCTCACTGCTGGGGGCTCCCTCCTCGATCGTCTCCCGACCTCCTTCTGAGCCTTCAGGTACTGGTTGATGAGTTTCGTCTGTTTACCAGACTCCGACCTCGCCTCGAGATCTGCATTGATGCTCTCAATGCATGAGAACTCCGGAACAAAATCTGGTGTCTGGATGGCTTGGGAGTACCAAGTGCAGAAACTGAAGCTCGTACGGCACTTGGGCCCCTCGATAGGTAGACGGAATGTTGCTCCCGTCCCTCCGGCCACACTGTAGTACCAGGCCCGAGCACCTTCAAACAGATTGCCTTCGAAGGCAAGTTGAGTATTGGGATTGCCGACGTAGAGTTGATCGTAGCCGAACTGTCGGGCGAAGCGATTCGGCATATACGGCTCAATAGTGCATGAAGTCCCTTGCCGGAACAGCACATATCCTGGCCGGATGTTGATCAACCACCAGAAGAGTCCCGCAGACAGTTGCGAGAAGTCATCCCGGCCAGCGACATCAGCGAACAGCTCCCCGAAAGCTACACCAGGAATCTCTGGAGAGCAGCGATTGAGCTGGTAATTCGTGGCGATTGATAGACACTTCCGAACATAATAGATGTAGGCGTCACACCATTCCGAACGTTCCAGCCGCTGCACAAATGGGACATGACCCACACCCCCACGCGCCGCCGTCATCAAGGAAGGGCAGTGCATCACATACCAAGCCATGAGGTACGTGTAAGGCAGCTCGATCCGAGGGTTGGGACACTTCACCATTGGATTCCCCTCTGAGTCAACATATGGCTTTCCATGGGAATCAACAGTCTTCGGGGGTTCGCAGAAACTTTTGGTTAACGCCCGCAGCCCGCTCTGAATGCCAGCCGCTACGGCCGGAAGAAGGGATATGGGGCTGCCATGAGCTAGGAGCACCGCCGGGTATACCACATCTGCAACAATAACTTCATGTGGCAGCGTGGGCACCACACATCTCTTCAGCCACAACATCAGGAAGCCCGCCAACAGTGCTCGATCAGAGATAGGGGTCCGGGCTTGATGGTGGAAGCTTTCAAAAACCAGGTCGGGGTCGAAACCGTCCTCATTCGACTCCGTGGTGTAAAAGCTGTCCGGAGCCGCGTCGATCCTGTCTTCGATCTCCCTGTCGGAACTGGGAGCCAGTCGGATTATCGGGAGGTCTTTCTTGTGGACATTGTTGAACAGATAACAAGCCCAGGACAACTGCTTGACCCCTACTGACCTCCAGGCAGTTGTTTGACCGCAGATGTGGAAGTGGCACATCACCTCCCAGTAGGTCTCGTACACCAGAGGAAATTCTTCTTTCAAGAAGTGGAGTTCCTTAGTGGTAGGGACATATTCCTCATAAGGAATGTCCCCTGACGCTAGTCCCGAGACCTCATGCAACTCGTGCAGTGCAAGGCCCATCTCTCCAACCGGGGTGAAGAATGTCCCCGCCAGTGAGTTATAGCGCTCCAGGATCCCAAAGAAGTTATGAGAGCTCATTGGGATACCCCACTGCAAGGCCCTGATTGCTGGGTACAATCCCACACGCTCTAGCAGCCCCTTAAGTTCGATAAGGACGAAACCCACCATCCTGCCCCACCAAGAATTCCCTGAAGAATGGACCCACCCATACGCACGGAACTCGACAGGATAGTCACCTTCCGCCTCCATGAACGCATTAAGGAAGGTAGCGCCAAGCTGAGGTATCTCCCCAACCGGAACCTCAGACTTACGCGACGCGGGGAACAGGCCGAGAACCGACCTGTCATGACTATCATAGCAGTATACCTTCTGGAAGCTCAAGGCACCGAGCGTGATCTCAGGGACATATTGGGAAACATCCCATTCCATCTTCCGAGGGACGGACATGTGCTGGAAGTAGGACATCGGGAACATCCTCTCCATATCCGGAAGAAAGAATCTTCCGCCCTTTATCTGACGGAGCCATTTGTAAATTCCTTCAGACACGCGACGGCCGTCGTCATGGACGTGATCCCCGAAGAAGAAGGCAGGCTTCTCCAGCCTGACGCCATCATCCGTTTTGAATGCGGCATCGGTCATAAGCGCCCGGAAGGTTCTCCTGTCAACATTGGAGAGCCTCTCCCTGCGATCTGGCGACTGGTCAGCAGTCACTGGGACACTCATTCTTTGCACGAAGGTCAAGCCCCGGTCGGCGCCTCCTACATGACCAAAGTGGCGTATCTTGGCGAGCGAGCCAGGAATATGTCGCACTGCAAAAGAAAAGGACACTTAGTCAGATACTTTACCAAAAGCAAGGAAAAATGCTAAGTGTTCAAAACTTAGACGCAGAAGAGATACTGGACGCAGGAATTGTCTAAATCCACGTCCAGACCTGCGAATCTGCGTCCAAACGCAGAAGAGATCCTAGACGCAGGAATTGTCTAAATCCGCGTCCAGACCTGCAAATCCGCGTTCTGCAAACCAAGACTTATGAAAATCCTAAGTACTTGGATTCAGACTCCAAATTCATCAAAATCGGCGGCTGAAGACACAGAACGCAAGGATCAAATCCGTGTTTTGCAAACCAAGACTTGTGAAATTCTAAGTACTTGGACTCAGACGCCAAATTCATCAAAATCGGCGCCTGATGGCACCAAAACGCGGCACAGAACGCAAGGATCAAATCCGCGTTCTGCAAACCGCGTCCAGAGACCTTCACAATTAGAAATATTCTAAGTGAAGGATCCGAAGTGCAGAGCTCACTGGCGTCGGATCATCAAACCCGCGCCCCGGTTATCATCTCAAGGACTGCGTCCGAGAATCAAACACGATTTTGTGTTAATGGTTCTTAGGGTTCTATGAACTTGTGTTAATGGCGAAACTCACGCCGAAGAGGCATTTTACCTCGGAAAACAGCCTCTTGCGCGGAGGAAGCTGCCCTCTCGGCCTCGGCGATGGTCGCCTTTGAGGACGATGCAGTTGGCTTAGTCTTGGGTGCCATTGATGTTCAGAAATCCGAGCAAGGAGATGAACAAGTTCGAAGATGAACAGAGAAGGAAATTCTTTTTCTCAGCGAGTGCGTTCGGAGAAGAAGATGCATCTCTCCAACTGTTACCTTTTATAGGCACAGGGATTCGCGAAGATACGCGGCGTGTGGCCCGGTAGACGCTGCAGCGAGTCGCCGCTTGACGCGTGTAACAAAATCGTTTCTGAACGGAGAAGATCATGCGTCGCAACCCCGCCACGAGTCAGCAGTCGACACGTGGAGCAGTTCATTTAATGAACCAGGAAATCCGCGCGCCAAAAGGCGAAATTTCGCCGGTTCCCTAGGCCAGCTGGCGGCGTAATCATGACATGGCACAGAATTCGCGCCCAAAGAACGCACCTCCTCGATGGACATGCCACGTCAGCCTCTCCATGAATGCATTCGGAAGGTCGCGTCTCTCTAAGAAATTCGCGTCCTTCCAGTCTGGCCAAATATCGCGTCTACCTCATGGGAGATCAGTCGCGTTCTTATCGCCAAAAAAGACGCACCCCATGGAAGTCGCGTCTTTAAAGCAGTTTCATCTCTGCTTTTCAAAAGGAACCTGCGTTCAGCTTCTGCGAATCAGTTCAACAGTACACTGGCGCAAACAGACAACCAATCGCTCCCGGCCAAAAGCGCACCTGTGACAGACTAAAAGCAATCGGGGAGGTCTAGACTGTGTATCTAGACACTCAACACGATCAACTCTGATGGCTTCAAAGAGTTCAACAGTACACTCACGAAGACCAAATCCAGATAAGATCAAACCCGAAGCATCAACAGTCCAGTCATAAAGGCGAACGTGGCTAAAATCCAAAGTATTTCGAAATCCGTCCCATTTAACTGCGGAATATCGGAAACTTTGGAGGGGGTTCTGTAGGCTGTCTAAAAATGTCCAACAGACAAGCCACTAAGAAAGCAGAGTTCCAGCATCAAGGCGCGTGGGCCCGAAGCCCGCGTCTCAGCATCAAGGCGCGTCGGCCCGAAGCCCGCGTCTCAGCATCAAGGCGCGTCGGCCCGAAGCCCGCGTCTCAGCATCAAGGCGCGTCGGCCCGAAGCCCGCGTCTCAGCATCAAGGCGCGTCGACCCGAAGCCCGCGTCTCAGCAACAAGGCGCGTCGGCCCGAAGCCCGCGTCTCAACACCATGACGCGTTGGCTTGACACTCGCGTCTCAACACCATGACGCATTGGCTTGACACCCGCGTCTCAACACCATGACGCGTTGGCTTGACACCCGCGTCTCAGCACCAAGGCACGTTGGTTCGACACCTGCGTCTCGGTTGCAACTACCCGGATTGCGGGGCCAATCACCGCGCATGTAGTGGGTAGTGGCCCCTTATTGTGGAGCGTTTTCAGGGGGCACGTTCACCCCCTGAGACCCCTATAAATAGCCTTGTTCGCATCAACAAACAGAGGACGACGACGACAATTATCGGGCAAAGGGACAGACGCACGGTCGTTGGGCAAGAAGATCATCAACAGAGAGAGAGAGAAGACTCTTCAGCGAGCTTACTGAGTACTAGCCGCTCTTTGCCTACCTCCTCTTCTAGAGTTTTAGTAGACGGAGCTGAGTTACTCCCTCTACCTGCCAAGGAGAAGATCCCTCGACGGTCCAGAACGGTCATCTGGTCAACGGAGAACAAGATTCACTCTCCACCACCACCCGAAGAACCCAGCACTAAACAAAGGGGAATTTAAGATTCAATATTCTCCCTCCCTTGTAACCGGAAGATTTAGCCTGTTGTAATTTTTCATCTGATTCAAGGAAATTTTACTCCAGCCCCCTTTTCCGTGTCAAACAGGCGGTCGACCGGGTCTGAGAGCAGTGCTCTCTGTTTGTTTGGGTCGACCGGGCCGGTCGACCATGGTTGCCCAACGGTCACATTTTAGACCGTTGGCGGTCGACCGGGCCGGTTAACCGTTAGCCTGTCAGGCTGCCACATCAGCCTAACGGCTAGTTTTCTGATGGGCCTATATAAACCCCAATTCTTTGGGATTTTGGCCAAGATTTTTAGAGCTAAAAATTCCTAACTTCTTCAGTGTTTTAAACAAGTTTTAAAAAGAGTTTTTGTGCTAAAAAGATTTCATCTTTATTGTTTTGTGTTTTTGGAAAATCAAAGAAAATAGGAATTTGGGATATTTGTATTGGTTTTCATTCTCTATCTTTTACAAGAGTTTTCCCAAGTATTTTCTTTGTTGCTTGTTTCCAAAAACACCTTGATTTCCACACTTGAGCTATATCTCCTATCCTAACCTATTAGGATCTTTGTTTTGTGGAAAAGAGAAAAGAAAAAGAGATTGTTTGAGGTTGTTGAACCTCTAAGTTGTAAACACCCTTGCTCTTGTTGTATCCCTCTTCGGTAGAGGTGATCGGGTGATTGGTTTGCTCCCTCTAGTGAGAGGTGGAGTTTGGTTTGTAAACCCTCTTCGGTAGAGGTGTTGTGGTTGTTTGGCTATGGGCCTACCCCTCGGTTGTGAGGTGGTGTTTGAGAGAGGAGTTCGGTACTCCTTGTGTTGTAACAAATCCTTCTCGGTGAAGGTTCCCTCGGTGGGAGTTCTCGGTGGACGTTATAGTGGATTGGAAATCCTACACGGTGGTGTAGGCGGGGATGTAGAGCAAGGTGCTCGAACCTCGAAACATATCTTGGCCTTTGCGTTTGATCCACTTGTCTCTCAACTCTCTCTCTCTTTATATTGTGCAAAGCATCATTCATAACATCATATCATATTTGCTTGTGTTGAGCATAATTCATATTGCCATATCATATCTATTTGCTTGTGTTGCCTTGCATCCTTCATATTGATATATCATCTTATATGCTTGGTTGTTTGTGTGTGCCTCACTTGTACTTAATCAACAAGAGCTTCACATAGCACCTCAACCCATTCAAGGGGAATCAAGAGGAGTTAGTCCAGAGCCCTTCACGGGGAATTCGGCTACACTTGTTGATTGTATTAAGTGTGTTGCAAAATTTGCATTAGCTTCCGCATTTAGCGCATTTAGTTCCTAGATTAGCACTTACACCTATTCAACCCCCCTCTAGGTGTTTTTCAATTGGTATCAGAGCTAGTGCTCCTGATACTTAGGCTTAACATCCTAGGAGTGAGATCCACTTGTTTGCTAATCTTGTTTGCATTTGCGTGTTTGCACACATATAGTTTTTACCATGGACTTCATGACCCCACCTAGTTTTGACCCTTCCAACATTCTTGTTTGGAAGATTAGGATGTCCGTTTATTTACAAACCCTAGGACATAAGGTTTACCTTGCCATTACCAAGGAATCCTTCCTTAGTGATAGCAAGCATATAGGGGCCAAAGCACAAGCCCTTGAGGCCATTAGAAGCACATTGCCTAAAGAATATCTTTTGCGTGTTTCTAACTTTGATTCCGCCTTTGCAGTGTGGAATTTGTTGACAACCACCACCTTCTCCAAGCTTCAATTGCCTATCCAACAAGAAGAGGAATCTAGTGGAGATGAATCCGAGCCGCAACAATGCTATACGGTCCAAGGGAATGACTCCCTTGAGGTACACTCGGATACTCAACTAGATAATGCTAGCTCTTCATTTGATGATCATGATTATATGATGCCAATGCTTTGAATGAAGAGTTATCTATTGTTTGTGAAAAATTATTTGAAAAATATAAGATTTTAAAAAGAAAAGTTTAGAAATTGAAAAGAAAATAAAAATTTGCATTCTAGACTTGACATTGTTTTGCAAGAGAAAGAGGAGATTTCAAATGATAGGGATTCATTAAAATCTCAACTTGAACTTGCATTAAAAGAAAATGAAGTTTTAAAATCTAAAAATGAATTTGAATCAATTTTGAAAAATAATAATATTTTGTCTTCAAAAATTGAATGTGTTTTAAGAGATAATGATTCTTTGGAAAGTGAAATTGAATTTGTTTCAAAAGAATTAGAAATTTGTTTAAATAAAAATAATTCTTTGAAAAATGATATTGCTTCACATGTTTGCCATGCTAGGGTAGTTTCACCTAGAACACCTATTGCATGTGCCACCTCTTCTTTAATTAACAATGATATATCCATGCTTAAGAAGAGTGTAGATTGTTTGGGCTCCACTTTGAGCCAATGTGTTGTGGGCCATACACGTTTGGAAACTTTGTTTCGAAAGAAACGTTCCATCTATTCATGCACACCCTCCACGGCATACACATGCTCCTCACGGACACACCCATCACATGTATGCTCATGTGTACACTTGTACACATTGTGGACGTAAGGGCCACCTTGCTAAATTTTGTTATGATAGATTAAATGTTTCAAATTTAGCAAAGAAGTTTGTTTGGGTTAGAGAAGGGACTAACCCCCATGGACCCAATAAGATATGGGTACCAAAGACCACCCCTCGTGTTTTTGATGTAGGTGTGGGCTCTCACATGACGTGAGAGTGATGACACCTTGGAGTTGATGCGTTCTGTACTTAAAGGAAATCAATTGGATGCATCACTTTCAAGGGAAGCTTGGTGGAGAGGACCACCTTGGTTTGGAGAACTAGAGCGGTGCCCTCCTTGGTTTTGGTATCGAATCTCTAACTCCTTATTTATTATTTTCATGCTTTTAATATTCATGCTTTATAGCATACTTCATTGTTTAGTGATTAGTATGAAAATGCCATGTTAATTAGATTATTGATATACATGTTTAGTTATTTTGAGACACCCATGTTTAATATGGATAAATTCTTTTGTGTTCTCACTATTTGGTTGCTATTGCGTATATCATATATCTAATAACATGTGGATATTCATAATAATCATGTTTATGTTTATCATGTTGATTTTTATTGTGTTTTGATGCTTCATGTATTGATTACTTGTTTAATTGTTAGTTTTCATTAAGACTAGGATTTATACTTTTGCATAGAGTGGGCCACAAATAAATCCATATATGTTTGTGCTTGAATGCTTATTTGTTCCCATTAGATGTATTAGTATAGTCTAGTTTTGATGATTCATACATTTTAAACTTGTATTCCTATCCTTGAATTTGTTTCATGATTGTATGTTTCACTTCATGTATATGTTTGTATTGCCAAACTTTAAGATATACATGTATACCCCTTGAGTCATTTGCCTTTCATGCAAATCTATATATGGACTCAATTGTGTTTAGGGATATGTATGTATACTTATTGTGTTGACAATTCATACATATACCTTGAAATGAAATTTATTTTAATGAAAATTTAGTTTTTCATGTTTCCATGTGTTTTTGTTTAACTTCATGTATATGTCCATTTTATCCAAATTATTAGATATACATGAATATCCTTTTGAGCCACGTGCCTTAATGCATATATCTTTGTCGACTCTTTGTGTTTGGATATGTATGTATACTTTAATTTGTATAAGACATACATATACCTTGAAGATTAAATAAGTTTTGATGATTTTCATGTTTTCATGTTTCAAGGAATTTTGAGCTTAACTGGATATTTCATAATGCCATGTCACACATTACTTGTACACTCACCATTTTTAAAATATTCCTCATAAATATGTTTTCATGAGTATGTATGAACTTTATTGAATATTGAGTGTTTTTAAGTGCTATGTGATTTACATGTGTTTTATGAAAATTATTTTTGTTGTATTCCTTGCTTGAAGGATTTCGTACTAGTTTAAAAGTTTTTCCATTTAACTAGTTACGGTATTCTTCATTTTGGTAGAATTTTTCAAACGTACTTTATTTTCAAACCTATTTTTGAAAACTCCTACCCTCTACGGGAGGTTGGATGGGTGTCCATGCCTTGTATGTTTATATTGAAAATCTTTTTAAACTTGTGCATGAGATGGGTGGATTAGTTATATGAATTATACCATGCTTTTATTATTATGTCAATTGGTATCATTGAACTCTTTCAATTGGTATCAATTTGATCCTTTTGTATACTCATATGTGTTTGTGTATGTATATTTTCTATTGGTATCATCTATTGGTGATTGGTACTCATTCTATTTCATACACATATATATGTTTTATTTGTGCTACTATATTTTTATATCTTAAGCACAAATCTTTTTATGCTAGAGCTTGAGCTACAACTTTATTTCAATTGATTTAGTTTTCAATTGGTATCTTATTTCAAGCCTATGCATAGCTTTTGTTGGTATTTCATAAAGGGGGAGAAAATTCGATTTTCATATTTCAATTGGTACTTGTATTTCCACTCCCTTACTTTATGATAGAAAATAGTCATTTCAATTGTTTATTTGACTTAAAAAGAAAAATACTATCTTTTGATATCAAGATGTCTTGTGTTTTAAATTGGTATCTAAAAATTTTGTTTAAAGATAAATACAAAAGTTTTGATTTATATTGACTATATGCAAGGAGAGCTTAACATCTCTTTCACATATAGATTCATGTTGAGTGTATCTTGTATTGAAGAGCTTAACATCTCTTCTTTATGTGGTACACGTGTGTAGGGGGAGCTTCACATCTCCTCTTATGCATTACATAATGTGTGTTATGTGAATTAGGGCTTAACATCCCTCCTTCATGTAATGCATATGTGTAGGGAAGCTAACTTAGCGTCTTCCTCTTCATGAATGTATATAGCATATAACATTTATTGATCTTTGTTTATTTTCAATTGGTATCAAGATGCTTCATTGACATATTTTCAATTGATATCCTAATTGATTGTCACCCCTTATTGACCTTGTTTTTGTTTTTAGTCAAAAAGGGAGAGAACATTGTTTTATTGTTTTGATTGACAAAAAGGGGGAGAAAGATTTTTACCCCTCATTTATTGTTTTGATTGTTTACCCCTTTGTTGATGATTGACAAAAAGGGGGAGAATAATTTGTGTTTTATATATGCATACTTATGTTTTTGCATATATTAAGTTTTATTGGTATCTAGAACATCTAGTATTTTGTTAATGTTTTATTAATTTAATTGGTATCTAGAGCTTCTAGAACATGTTGATGTGTTTTATGCATGTTGATGCATACATGTTTATGTACATTCATTGCATATCTTTTGTTTATTTATTTATGCATGAGTTAAGGGGGAGCTTCTTTGAAGCTTAACTTTAATCCATGCATATATAACTTCATGAGTTTTGTCATCATCAAAAAGGGGAAGATTGTTGGCCCAAAGGCCTTCCACCTTAGTTTTGATGATGATTAACTCATGTAGTTATGTTTACTAATATTCTTGTGATTTTAAGTTTCAGACATTAGCAAGATATTAGTTGGTGATTAGCTTCAACAAGGAGTTTAGAAGTTTTTCATGGTGATTCCGGTGCCAAAGCTTAAAGATCATTCCTTTGCACTTTGTGGATCAAGGTTTGGGAGCAAGTCATCTTGAAGATGGAAGGTCATCAAGAAGACTTAGGTATCCTAGTTTAGTTAGTGTGTTTAGATCCATTTGTAAAGCTTAGTATAGTTGATATGCTCAAGTGCACAAACACACACGTTTCCATGTTTTGGATTTGGTTTTCATGAATAATAGATCAAAACAAGTTTAATTTGTATATATGTATAGTAGATGGTTTCTATTTATACATGCAAGCTTAAACTTCTTAAACAAACTTATTTTGACTATCTTATTTATGTATTGAAAAATCAAGTTTGATAAAAATACAAGTGTTGGTTTTGATAAAATTTGCAAGACTCAAAAATGAATTGATATGATTGATATATGTCTTGAAATTTTTATCACTTATTTGTGTTTCAATATAAAATGTTAAAACAAGTTTTGTGGATTTTTAGAAGTGTTAAAAGATTTTTCAAAAATATTTTTAAACTGGTTTTCTGACCCAGAATTCTGTTCCAGGCTTCAACCAGTCGACTAGTCAACTGACTTAGTCGACTAGGATGAAGTCGGTCGACCGGGCCGGTCGACCGATGTGCACAGATCTGTGCACGTCTGGCAGCTCTGGGACGGTCAACTCGGGTGGTCGACCGGGTCTGAGAGCAGTGCTCTCTGTTTGTTTGGGTCGACCCAGCCGGTCGACCGTGGTTGCCCAACGGTCACATTTTAGACCGTTGGCGGTCGACCGGGCCGGTCGACCGTTAGCCTGTCAGGCTGCCACATCAGCCTAACGGCTAGTTTTCTGATGGGCCTATATAAACCCCAATTCTTTGGAATTTTGGCCAAGATTTTTAGAGCTAAAAATTCCTGACTTCTTCAGTGTTTTAAACAAGTTTTAAAAAGAGTTTTTGTGCTAAAAAGATTTCATCTTTATTGTTTTGGGTTTTTTGAAAATCAAAGAAAATAGGAATTTGGGATATTTGTATTGGTTTTCATTCTCTATCTTTTACAAAAGTTTTCCCAAGTATTTTCTTTGTTGCTTGTTTCCAAAAACACCTTGATTTCCACACTTGAGCTATATCTCCTATCCTAACCTATTAGGATCTTTGTTTTGTGGAAAAGAGAAAAGAAAAAGAGATTGTTTGAGGTTGTTGAACCTCTAAGTTGTAAACACCCTTGCTCTTGTTGTATCCCTCTTCGGTAGAGGTGATCGGGTGATTGGTTTGCTCCCTCTAGTGAGAGGTGGAGTTTGGTTTGTAAACCCTCTTCGGTAGAGGTGTTGTGGTTGTTTGGCTACGGGCCTACCCCTCGGTTGTGAGGTGGTGTTTGAGAGAGGAGTTCGGTACTCCTTGTGTTGTAACAAATCCTTCTCGGTGAAGGTTCCCTCGGTGGGAGTCCTCGGTGGACGTTATAGTGGATTGGAAATCCTACACGGTGGTGTAGGCGGGGATGTAGAGCAAGGTGCTCGAACCTCGAAACATATCTTGGCTTTTGCATTTGATCCACTTGTCTCTCAACTCTCTCTCTCTCTTTATATTGTGCAAAGCATCATTCATAACATCATATCATATTTGCTTGTGTTGAGCATAATTCATATTGCAATATCATATCTATTTGCTTGTGTTGCCTTGCATCCTTCATATTGATATATCATCTTATATGCTTGGTTGTTTGTGTGTGCCTCACTTGTACTTAATCAACAAGAGCTTCACATAGCACCTCAACCCATTCAAGGGGAATCAAGAGGAGTTAGTCCAGAGCCCTTCATGGGGAATTCAGCTACACTTGTTGATTGTATTAAGTGTGTTGCAAAATTTGCATTAGCTTCCGCATTTAGTGCATTTAGTTCCTAGATTAGCACTTACACCTATTCACCCCCCTCTAGGTGTTTTTCAAGCCCTTCACGGGGTATTCAGCTTCTAATCTTGCTTTGAGTGATCGTTGCATCATCTCATTTTTAAATTTGTGCATTGGTTAGCATAATCACCTATTCACCCCCCTCTAGGTGATTTCAATTGGTATCAGAGCTAGGACTCTAGTTTTTGGCTTCACATCCTTAGAGAGATCCTATAAATTGCTAATCACTATTTTCATACATTCATTCATACACTAGTAAAGATGGCTGAAAATATTAAGACCCCTCCCAAATTTGATGGACTCAACTTTCTCATATGGAAAGTTAGGATGAACATTTTTCTACAATCTCTAGGTAGCCAAGTAGCTAAGTCTTTGACCAAGACTTTTAGTAAACCCGAAGGTGAGGAGGACACTTGGTCCGATCTTTCCTCCAAGGAATTTGACGCTAATTCGAAGGCTCAAAATGTCCTACTTTTAGCATTGAATGAGGATGACTTAACACGGGTTATCTATTGCAAGTCCGCCTATGAGATTTGGCAACACCTATTGGTCACTCATGAGGAAACATCACAAGTCAAGAGAGTTAAGATTGATCTCTTGCATTCCCAATATAAAAGTTTTAAAATGCAAGAAAATGAATTTATTGATGATATGATCACTAAGTTTACTAAAATCACAAATGCTCTTGCTTCTCTAGGTGATGAAATCAACAATGACCAAAAGGTGCGTAAGGTGATTCGTGCTCTCTCTTCATCATGGGGAAATCAAAGCTACCACCTTGAAGGAATTGAATGACAAAGACGAGATGGAGCTCATAAGTCTTATTAGAAATCTGAAGACTCATGAGATGGAGAAAAAGGCTAGAGAAGAAGCGGCGCCTCGAAAGAAAAAGTGTATAGCTTTCAAGTCTACCTCCACCAACTATGATGATGAAGAAGATGAAGAAGATGATGAAGAGCAATCTATTTTTGTGAGAAATGTAAAAAGAATGTACCACAAGAATAAGCTCAATCATAGAAGGCGATGGGAAGGTAAGGAGGAGAAAAAGATCATATGTTACAACTGTCGGAAACCCGGACACATCATGGCCGATTGTCCAGATTTCAAGAGAAAGATATCTTCCTCGTTGAAGCAAAAGAAGTCGTTTGAAAAGAAGGTGTACAAAGCCACTTGGGACTCGAAAAGTGAATCCGAAGATGAAGTTGACACGACCAATGTGTGTTTCATGGCAAACACACCTAAGGTAACTACCGAACCTCAAGATGATAGTGAAATAAGTAAAGAATTGTTATTACAAGCTTTCATTGAACTTTCAGAAAGTTTTGTTGCTAAAAAGGAAGATTGTTTAAAATTGAAAAAGGAAAGTGAAATGCTTAAAAATTAAATTGCTATTTCTTCAAAAGAAAAGGATGAATTATCTTCTACTCTTATTTCAACACAAAGAGATTTTGATGCCTATAGAGTTGCTTGCAAGGTTAAATATCCTAAAATTAATGAAAATGAGTTTTCTATGTTAAAAACTAGAATAAATGATTTGGGAAATATTTTAAAAGAATGTGCTTTTAACAATACTAAATTAGAAGTAATGTTTTCAAAGAAGTACATGCATACTCCTCATGCTAAACATGATAAAACATCTCAGCTAAAACTCCACATGTTCATCATGCCAACACATCACATGTCAATCATGCAAAAACATCCCATGCTCATAAATCACATGTTCATAAACCACATGCTCATTATACTTTTAAATATGGAAGAATTTATAAATGTACTTATTGTGACCGAAATGGTCATTTAGTAAAATTTTGTTATGATCATATAATACCAATAATCATGTTTGAATTCGAAACACTAACGCATTAGGACCCAAGAAAATATGGGTACCAAAATTAAGGTTTAAATTATTTGATATAGGTACACACCAAGACTCCAAGACGTAAGGAGCGATGGTACCTTGATAGTGGTTGCTCAAGGCATATGACATGGGACATCAACAATTTCGCAACCCTATCAGGGTATGTTGAAGGTGGCACCGTCACCTTCGGAGATGACTCCAAGGGCAACATCATCGGTATAGGTAACATTAAGATTGGTGCATCTCCTTTAATTGAAAATGTAGTTCTTGTTGATGGGCTTAAACATAATTTACTAAGTATTAGCCAACTATGTGATCGTGGTCTCAAAGTTGTTTTTGATGAATCTTCTTGCAAAATTTTTGATTGTAAAACCAATGAATGTATTCTCACTGGATTTCATGAAAATAATGTCTATATTATTGATATGCTTAATTTGGATTGCACTACAAAATGTTTAAATGCTTTTGATGAGATTTCATGGTTATGGTATAGAAGATTAGGCCATGCCTCTTTTAATCATCTTTCTAGATTAAATTATAAGGAATTGGTGAAGAGTATTCCTTACTTGAAGTTTGAAAAAGACCGCATTTGTGGTGCGTGCCAACTTGGGAAATAAACCAAGTCTTCTTTCAAACCAATCAAGGATATCATGTTATCTAGGCCATTAGAATTGATTCACATGGATCTTTTTGAACCAACTAAAACTAAAAGCTTAAATGAAAATAGATATGTTTTTGTTTTAGTCGATTTCTCTCGTTTCACTTGGGTTTTCTTTTTGGAGCATAAAGATCAAACTTTTTCGCATTTTAAAATTTTTCGAAAAAGGGTTGAAAAAGAAAAAGGATTTTCGATTTTACGCATAAGAAGTGATAGAGGTGGTGAGTTTGTCAACTAACTCTTCATGACTTATTGTGATGAAAAAGGAATTAAGCATGAAATGTCATGTCCTAGAACTCCACAACAAAATGGAGTAGTTGAACGGAAGAATAGAACTCTTCAAGAAATGGCTAGGACTATGATAAGTGAATACGGGCTCCCTCAATACTTATGGTCCGAGGCCGTAAACACCGCATGCTACATATCCAACCGAATTTATTTGTGTAAAAATACTTTCAAAACTTCTTTTGAAATTTATCATTTAAGAAAACCAAATGTTTCATACTTTAAAGTTTTTGGATGCAAGTGTTTTGTTTTGAATACCAAAGATAATTTGGGTAAATTTGATGCTAAGGCTTATGAAGCAATTTTTGTTGGCCATTCTAGTACTAGCAAAGCATATAGAGTGTTCAATAAATCATCTCTTACTATTGAAGAATCTATGCATGTTAAATTTGAGGAATCTAATTCATTTGTTGAGAATGTTGTAGAGATTGACTCATTAGGTGAGAACATGGAGAAAATATCCTTGAAGGACTCACCCATCCAAGAAGACAAGTAAGAACCTAATGGTGAAGTTCAAAAGGATGAAGTGGAACCATCGCAACCACTTCTTATAGATTGGAGATACGCCTCAAATCATCTCAAAGATCTCATCATAGGTGATGTATCAAAGGGGGTAACCACTCGCTCCAAACTCCATGATTTGTGTGAGCATTATGCATTCATATCTCATTTTGAACCTAAAAAAATCCTCGAAGCTGAGAGTGACTCATATTGGTTGCTTGCTATGCAAGAAGAGCTCAATCAATTTGAGCGCAATCAAGTTTGGCACCTTGTTCCTAGACCCCATATAGACCAATAATTGGTATTAAGTGAATTTTTATGAACAAGTTGGATGAGTCAGGAAATGTTGTTAGGAATTAGGCTAGGTTAGTGGCCCAAGGTTACACTCAAGTTGAGGGAATCGACTTTGAGGAGACCTTTGCACCCGTAGCACGGCTAGAAGCCATACGGATCACACTAGCTTATGCATCCTATAAAAATTTTAAACTCTTTCAAATGGATGTAAAAAGTGCATTTTCGAATGGTTTTAGTGATGAGGAAGTATATGTTGAGCAACCCTCCGGTTTTGTGGATCATATACATCTAAATTTTGTTTTCAAACTAGATAAAGCATTGTATGGTTTAAAACAAGCTATAAGAACTTGGTATGAAAGACTTTCTAGTTTTCTTCTATCAAATGATTTTGTTAAAGGCAAAGTAGACACCACATTATTTACTAAACATGTTGGTAGTAACATTCTTATAGTACAAATATATGTTGATGATTTAATCTTTGATTTTACTAATGAATTACTTTGCAAGGAGTTTGAACAATGTATGCAACGTGAATTTGAGATGTCATTGATGGGTGAATTGAACTATTTTCTTAGACTCCAAATCAAGCAAATGCGTGATGGGATCTTCATATGTCAAGCCAAGTACTCCAAGGAACTCATCAAGAAATTTGGGCTTGAAGACTCAAAAATTTGTAACACTCCCATGGCCACCACCACCAAGCTTGATAAGGATGACCAAGGTAAGTGTGTTGACATAAAATTATATAGAAGCATGATTGATAGTTTGTTGTATTTAACGGCTAGTAGGCCGGATATTATGTTTAGTGTGTGTCTTTGTGCTAGATTCCAATCTTATCCCAAATAATCTCATTTAATTGTGGTAGAACGCATTATTCGTTATATTAAGGGCACTATTGGAATGGGTCTATGGTATCCGAAGACCGGAGAATTCTCAATGACGAGTTTTTCAGATGCCGATTATGCAGGTTGTAGAGTGGATAGGAAGAGTACTAGTGAAACATGTCAATTTCTTAAAAATTGTCTTGTTTCATGGTCTTCCAAGAAACAAAATTCGGTAGCCCTCTCAACCGTCGAGGCGGAGTATATTGCGGCAGGGGCTTGTTGTGCTCAAGTCCTTTGGATGAAACATACTCTCCTTGATTATGATTTGTATTATGACCATATCAAAATATTTTGTGATAATACTAGTACTATTCATATGACTAAGAATGCAAATTAACATAGTAAGACCAAGCACATTGAGATTCGATATCATTTTCTTAGAGATTATTTTGAGAAAGGTGATATTAATATTGATTATGTTTCTACTGATTTTCAACTTGCCGATATTTTCACTAAACCACTTGACTACAATAGATTTTCTTTTATATGTGGTGAACTAAATGTTTGTGTTGTTGAATAAGGAAGTTTTCTTACTATCATATCCCTTTTTGATGTATGACAAAAAGGGGGAGAAATATGTGTTGTTTTGTAGCTTGTTTTATGGAGTAGTGTGTTTTTCTAAATTCTCTCATAATAAGTTGTTTTATACTTGTTTAATATAGCATTATTTGAGGAAAAGTTTTCACCTCCCTTTTATATCTTGTGTTATAACTTATATGTTTTATCATCATCAAAAAGGGGGAGATTGTTGGCCCAAAAGGTTACACTTACCATTTATATATGTTTTGATGATAACAAAATATATAAAAACTATTTGGTACTAATAAGTTGTTTCTAGAATGAATTTCAGGTTTGTACTAGTCTTGATGGCTTTAAGCATATTGCAAGGTTTAATGGCGCTAAAACATGTTGATAGGTTGATGGCGCAAGAGGGCTCTTTCATAGGAGAGGAGACTCTAACTCGGCAACGCAGTTCAGAGACTTCTTTCTATATAGTTTTTATATTTTAGTTTGTTAAAGGATAGTATATAGTGTTGAAGCTCAAATTCCCCACATACACAAAATTGCACATGTTT
Source organism: Agave tequilana (assembly GCA_038442645.1). Taxonomy (NCBI): domain Eukaryota; kingdom Viridiplantae; phylum Streptophyta; class Magnoliopsida; order Asparagales; family Asparagaceae; genus Agave; species Agave tequilana. The sequence goes on from JAVJIF010030531.1 coordinate 135,612, forward strand.
TTCAAAAGATTAATTTTCTCTCTTGTATAAAATATTTTAATAGACCTATTTCAGTATTTGCAAACTCAATTTATTGTAGTTTACAAAGTCTTGACAAAAATCATTTTTGAAAAATAAACATATCTTTAAAAACATTTCCTCAAAATTCTATTTTGACCTGTTGTAGTCGACCGGACAGTCGACCGTCTCTATTTCAGGTCAGAACGGTCGACCGCAGTTCTGACCGTTGGGTGCGTGCGTGTGCACGTTATCCGGTCGATCGGGCGGTCGACCGGACCCCATGTCGGGCGACCGAGCGTCGACCGACTGACTGCCCCAACTCTCTGTTTGGGACGGTCGACCGAGCGATCGACCGGGGCCTGCCAATGGTCAAAAGATTTTGAAAACTGGTCGACCGGCCGGTCGACCATGAGTGTACTATCAGCCTAACGGCTAGTTTTTTAAGCATGTTTTAAAACGTGTTTTTATTCTCCAAATGAAGTTTTAGGCTTGTTTTGGGTCTTATCTTTCCTGATTAGTCAAAATTATTTATATACCCTTTAATCCCTACCTATATCCTATAAATAGGGGTGGATGGGGTTGAGGAGAATTACAACAACATTTGCAAAAGAAATCAAAGCTTGAGTATTTTTGAAAGAAGTTTTTATTCTCTGTTTTTGTGCTCTAATCTCTGATTTTTCTCTGAAGTTTTTGAATCAAAACTCTCTTCTACTTTATTTTATTTTTCACTTACAAACCTTGAGCTTCAATCCTATACATTATTCTCTAGGGTTTTGTAAAGAAAAGTTTTTCAAAAGAGAGTTTGTGGTCTTTTGATCACAAAGTGATTATTGTATTTGTGGCTCCACTACTTTTGGACTAGAGGAGTGTGATTGAGGAGTTGGGTAATTCCTAGTGGTTGTAATCCTTTGTGAAATTTCTAGTGGATCAGAAATCCTTCTGGGTGAAGGCGAGGACGTAGAGCTGGGTGCTCGAACCTCGAAATAAATCTTTATATTTGTGATTGGTTTACTTGTGTTATTTACTTGCTTTTCATTCATTCTTATATTGTCGATCTATACTCTCACAATAAGATTGCATTGCGCACCTCAAACTCTTATTTAGAGGAATCACGAGGAAGGAATTCAGAGTCCTTCACGGGGTATTCGGCTTCTAATCTTGCTTTGAGTGATCGTTGCATCATCTCATTTTTAAATTTGTGCATTGATTAGTATAATCACCTATTCACCCCCCTCTAGGTGATTTCAGTAATATTGTGTCACATCCTGTGATAACTTTGTAATTGTACTCATATGTTGGAATGTATAAAGCATTACGTAGTTTCGTACTTTGATTCTTACATGTACTAATGCTTAGCGTATATATGTGAGGGTATTTTTAACCTACGTATATACATGTCAGTAACGTCTCCGTACCCGCAGGATCGAGGCGTTATATGGGGTATCAGAGCCTATGCTCTTATATGCTCAGTAAACTAGTCAGTAAATTACTGGCAATGAAATTTGCAACTGGAATATATGAGTCCTGATTATACAATCCAATTACAAGTGCGGAGTTATCTATTTTTCTTGATCATCTTTCCTTGATTCCTATATCCCCTCCATTTTTCAACTATTCCAATTTTCTTAGTTTTTGGGTAGACTAGTGTGATAACGACAGGGCAGATGTGGTTCTCGCTCATCTTATCCTGGAATTCTTTGATTCTAAGCATGGTATGATCTTATACCCGACAGTTCTTCAGCTTCGCATTCTAATGTTATAAGTTTAAATGCTCTATTGGATCAGTACGGAGAATTGGGTAGTCATCACTTATTTTATCAAATAGACTGTATCACTGCACGAGAAATATTAGTATGATCAATTTTTCAGATTCAGAAATTCTGTCAGGTGGAGCCATGGTATATTCTATAGTATTCCAGTAGCGAGCATGATCTCTTCTATCAACTTCACTGAGCTTAGAGCTACAATACTTAGCAGTTCTTATGGATTTGATGAGTCACGGACCTCGTTAGCCTCGCCAAGCGAGAGTCGTATACTAGCCACGCAACCTCAACCAGGTGAGGGCTTTGCTGCACCCTGATACTGAGCATTTAGCAATGTGTTATGTGCTGGCTTCGCCGCATGAGCTTCGCCAAGTGCGAGCCTTAAAGAGTGTTAGCTCCACCACACCCTAGTGCTTAGCGTCTGACATTGTGTTATGCAATGGCCCCACCTGGCCCTAACTTCGCTCGTGGCTAGTTCCGTCAGAGTTTAATAACCTAGCCTTATTCTCCAGATTCCTCTCGCCTAATGTGTTGCATGAACTTAGTGAACCGAGTTTTCTTCTTGTGTCTAAACAAGCTTGTCATAATCTTCTTGATGATCTATTTGGCCAACGTTGCAGGACTTAGGTATTCCTTAGATATTTAATCTGCAGTGGGGTTATTCTTCAGGAGATGTTATTCTATATCCTTGTTTATGTCTTTCAAAGTGATCAACATCCAGTATTCGGAACTTGTTATTATCAGTCGGTTCTTCAATGATATATTTATGATCAGTTTATCAGGTTTTCTTTATCTATGATATTATGGTTTACTTTCAGAGTAACAGAGAATAGGCAGAACATCTATAATCTTGTTATAGATTTTTCTCTGGGAATAATTTCATGCCTAGCAGAGTAAGTATGCATTCTGAACAGGTAAGTACCGTATTCGTGGGTTATGTCATTTCAGAAAGAAGTTATCTCTGTCAATTCTAGCAGAATCTAGACAGTTGAAATTTGGTCAGTCTCAATATCAGCTTACTTAATATTATTTAGAGTAGGGTCAGTCTACAGAACTTATGACAGTTAATCATATGAGAGAGATAGTTCAGTTACGCAGTATTCTAGTTATTATTATGTCGGACAGGAACACGGGATTCAGATCGCCATTCTGTTAAGGTCTTCAGAAGAGTTTAGGAACTCTTCATATACTCAGCTTTATCTTATCACTAGACCGAGCAGTCCAATCGGACTATTCAGATTCTTAATTATCCTCGTCAGATAGAATTCTCTGCTTAACAGTTATCCGATCAGTAATAATATGGTACAGTCTGAAGTTTTATATGGCAGGAAGGGCAGAAGAAGTCCAGGTCTCAAGTTTTTCATTTAGTTGATTATGAACTTTCCCTTAGTTATTCATATCTTAATTAGTATAATTCCCATCCCCATCCTTCCTGTGTTCATCTTCTCCTTATCGAAATTTTGAGGATGAAATTTTTGTAAGGTGGGTAGAATATAATACCCCGTACCCAGAATACATACTTAGCTACATGTTCTGATTTTTTGATCGTATTCTTTTAATTTTTCTTCGTATTTGTTTTGTTTATGATTATTTATATCATCAATTGGTGTTTGGATCCTGATTTCTGATTTCAGAATCAACCCGAGTCTAAAGCGGGGACCCGATCTTAGTGTATTGATCGATTTAACCTTTCTAATAATCAGATTTAATCGATTTTTTGTTTCAAACATCATTTTATAATATTTTAGATTTTTTTTATAATTTTCTGAAGTTTTTCTGAATTAAATTGTAAAATCTTCAAAACTAGTACCGACCGGTGTTGCCGATCGATTCTCGAATTTTTAATTTACAAAAAAAGTTAAATTTCTAAAAACTACTTTCATATTATTTCTTAAAATTGCATTTCTACCTAGACACATTTTTAGAGATTTTTCTGAATTTATCGAAATTCTGCCGGATTTGGTGTCGGCCGGTATCGCCGGTAGATTACAAGATTTTTAATTTGAAAACGGAATTAAATTTTTAAAATTCAATTTGTCAAAAATCGTTAGGTATGAATATGTCAAATACCTATAACTTGATTGGTAAAATAGTCTCTCTCTCCCCAAAAAAATATGCTTTTTTTACCGACGCATAAAGAAAATATTTTGCTGCGAATGAACAAGATATTGAGGAATTGTTCATATGTAAGATCCCAAATCATTCCCGTAGTAGATCCAGACCGATTTTTTTCTGATCCTTCGATAAAAAGATTCATTCTCCTTATAAAAAAGAGGAGGTAGAACCAATAAAGATTTCTTTTTCGATTCATCTCTAGAGACCTCATTCAAGAATTTTTTTGATCCAACCATCATGTGTCTTAATATAATATTTACTATTTTAAAGAATTTTTGGGGATCATTCCGAATTACTTCATTTTTCGGGCTTTTTTAGAATTTTCGGTGTTTTCTCAAATTCTGAAATTTTATCCAAATGTTTTCTATATTTTCTAAACTTTTCTTCTCCACTCATTCTTTTCCTTTCCTTTTCTATTTCTTTTCTTCCCTTTTCTTTCCATAGAGTATTCTCAGCCTCACAATAAATATCCCAACCACTATTTCTCTCTCATTATTTATGACAGTACCCAGCTCGTACCAGAAGTGGACCTTAGTCCCGCGTCTGGGATCAACCCAGCTAGACGCGGGTTTGATTCTTATGAGACGTGGGTCTCTGAAACGCGAAGATCATCTCTTCTTCTCTCTCTCGCATTTAATTCCTCTCTAAATCAATCACCATCAGTCACATCTCCACTCTTTTTCTCTCCTCTACTGACGCGGAACTCCAGCATCTGAGACGTGGACCTGAGTCTCACGTCTAGGCTCTAATCAAGCTAGATTCATGTCTGTATTGCATGGTACACAGGTCTTTTTAAACCAAACCCCACTCCCTTGTGTGTGTGTGTGTGTGTTCATATACCCTTTCTCTCTCTCCCTCTTTCATTTCATCCCTTTCTTTTCTTCCTCTTCAAAGAACCAGCGGCAGCAACAGCAGCCACCCGTGCCACTCCCTGGACCAGTGAGATCCGGTGAACTTTACCCACTACAACCACCACCTACTCTCTCTCATTCTCCAACCGTAAAATCACCTAGAGGGGGGGTGAATAGGTGATGGCTAATCTAATGGTCACTAAATGCGGAATTAAAAATTTCTTAAACTAAACAACATGTATAACACAAGAGTGTAGCCGAATTCCCCGTGAAGGGCTCTGGACTAACTCCTCAAGATTCCTTTAAATAAGAGTTGAGGTGCCGCGTTGGCTCTCTTGGTTGAATACAAGTGTTAGCAAACAATCCCCAAGCATATATAAATAATCACTGTAACACCCCGTTCCTGGAATACGTACTTAGTTGCGTATTCAGATTTTCGATCGTATTTTTCGATTTGTTTTCTGTATTTATTCTGTATTATGAATTCCTTACATGATTGTTTTGTCTTGGATTTGGATTCGTGGACTCGGGGTCAGCCCTAGTCTGAACCGAGGGCCCGATCCTAGAGTATTACTCGATTTGGTCTTTTTACTATTCCGATTTGACCAATTTCAGTTTTGAACATCGTTTTCAACTATTTTCTGGAATTTTCATGAATTAAGTTGAAAATCTTCAAAACCGGTGTCGGCCAATTTCGTTGACCGATTCCCGGATTTTTAATTTACAAACGGTTTGGAATTTCGAGAAGTGCCTTTAGACATTATTTCTTAAAATCACATTTCCTATCTAAATACCTTTTTTTGAGAATTTTATGAATTTATGAAAATTCCACCGGATTCGGTATCGGCCAGTATCGCTGGTTGATTCCAGGATTTTTAGTTTACGATCAGGATTGAATTTCTAAAATCCGTTTTCACTTTACTTCTTAAAATCATATTTTCTTCTTTAATACATTTTCTGAGATTTTTCAGAATTTATCAAAATCCGGCCAACCCGGTGTAGACCGAGATTGACGGTGGACTTCAGGATTTTTAATTTGAACATGGCATTGAATTTCTGAAAACTGATTTCACCAAAAATCATTTTATAATATTTATTATTTTTGAGAATTTTTGGGAAGCTTTCTGGATTACTTTATTTTTGAGGTTTTCCGGAGTTTTTGGTGTTTTCCCAGATACCGGGATTTTGCTTTGATATTCCAATTTGTCTTTTTCCATTTTTCCTTCCTCAAACGCCGGCTTCACCATCCTTAGATCTTGCATTTAATGCAAAGATCTTCTCTTCACTTCTCCCCACACTTCATTTAATGTACTGCCACCAACTCCCATCAAGCACCATGCCTTTTTGTCCTTTTGTGAAACGCCACCTTGCTTCTCCCTTGAAACGCCGCATTTATTCCCGCGTTAGGCTAATTTGGCCTAAACGCAAGGTTGTGGGCTGCGTTTTGGATTGTGAAACGCAAGCTCTTTTTGGTGTGTCCTTTTGATTTGAAGTGCAACCTTATTATATTCTTTTCCTTACCATTATATAATACCCCACTCTCTCTCTCTCTTTGATTATTTCTCTCCTCCTTCTTTTAGCAGCCAACAGAGAGCTTTTGGCAGCCATGGCTTTGCCTTGGCCGGCCACTTCCCCATCACCATCACCTTCCATTTTCCCCCACCATTTCTACCACCAACACCACCAACTTCTTCACTTCTTTCTCCACCACCACCTCCTTCATTTTAACCACAACAAACACCACCATGCCACCTTCTTCTTCCTCTTTTCCACCATGAAACACCATGAACCCATCTTCTCCACCAAAACTTCTCCACCCTCTCCACCACCATATGCTCCACCGTAGCCACCACCAAGTATACCCTCTTCACCTCCTCGGCGAGCTCTTTCATCCTATCCGACTCGTCGCTCCCCGTAACACCGTTTGCAAAATCTCATTTTGACCACTTGAACTAGACTTGCACCATCTAATTTCATCTCTTGTGAAGACCGGCCTCACCTTTTGGTTTGGGGCCGCGTTCTTCTCCGTTGGCGTGACGCAAAGGGCCGGTACCTTCCTTTTGGATTGGGGCCGAACTTCCCTTTGCTGGACGCAGCAAGGATCATCTTGGGCGAGTAATTCTACTCGCCAAGACTTGGATATTATTTCATATTTGTTAACAAACTCAACCTTCAAAAGTCAGTTTTGTTCTCCGCGTCTGCCTTCTTTTCTGCGTCTGCCTTCTTTCCCGCGTCTGCCTTCTTTTCTGCGTCTGCCTTCTTTCCCGCGTCTGCCTTCTTTTCTGCGTCTGCCTTCTTTCCCGCGTCTGCCTTCTTTTCTGCGTCTGCCTTCTTTCCCGCGTCTGCCTTCTTTTCTGCGTCTGCCTTCTTTCCCGCGTCTGCCTTCTTTTCTGCGTCTGCCTTCTTTCCCGCGTCTGCCTTCTTTTCTGCGTCTGCCTTCTTTCCCGCGTCTGCCTTCTTTTCTGCGTCTGCCTTCTTTCCCGCGTCTGCCTTCTTTTCTGCGTCTGCCTTCTTTCCCGCGTCTGCCTTCTTTTCTGCGTCTGCCTTCTTTCCCGCGTCTGCCTTCTTTTCTGCGTCTGCCTTCTTTCCCGCGTCTGCCTTCTTTTCTGCGTCTGCGTTCCTCGCGTCTCACTTTCCAGAACCCGCGTCTCCCTGTGTCCCTTTCTCTCTCTAGGCTGCTCACTCTTCCTCTCTCCTCTTCACTTTCTCTCTCCTCATACATTTATATTATATTTATGGCGCGTGCGCGAGTTCCATGGATTCCAGACTTTCGGCTTTCCGGTGATTTAGGCGAGTGTTCTCGCTCTCGCCTCCACTTGGGTTTCCCCGCCTTGTCGGGTTGATATGTATTTTACTTCATGTCTCCATGTATTTTGTATTGGGCTGAGTCCCTGTATCTGTGTATGGCCGAGTGCCAATCTCTGGATATGTATTGCTCTGTGACGAATGCTTGTACTAGGGAAGTTTCCTTCTTGTACATATACCATGCCTGTGATGTATTGTACTGCCTTATACCATACTTGGCTTCTGGACCCTTCAGCCTCCGGTCCCTCACTGTCTCGAAAGAGGCGTGATTGGGATCGTCAGGTTTCTCAGCTCCGCCTGGTGAGCATGCTTAGCGCCCAGTGCTTTATTCACTAAATTCGTTTAGGCGAGTTGCTGCCGGATTCTCCACTCGTATCTTGATCCGAGTGTCCCGGTAACCTCGTAGAACGCATTAGTGTCTAAACTCTGTTCGCTACTTGTGCCCCCAGCTTGTTCGGCTTCGCCTGGTTATCATGATCAGCGTTCAGCGCTTTACCACTAGATTCGTCTAGGCGAGTTGCTGTCGGATTTACTGCTCGTACTTCAGTCAAGTCGTTCCGGTAACCTCGCCAGACGCTCCAGTGATAAATACTGTTTGCTGTCTGTACTTCCAGCTTGCTCCGCTCCACTTTGTTTGTGCTCAGCTACTATTCTACCCCATGCCATTACTTCATGCCTGGCACCTGTCTATACTACTTGTCGTTTTCATATTACTTTTAACACATGCATATCACCTGTCAACTGATGTGTTATCACCTGACCTCAGACATGCTACTATTTGGCAAGACCCCTTGTTATGACATGATTTGCCACTGACCTTATATCAATCTCTTGGCATGACTGGTTACCTGTCTAATATCAATCCCCTGTCATGCTATCACTTGGCACCCAGCATGATATACTTGACCTGTGATTATCACATTTACGGGAACCCTGTCTTGTTATCCTGTACTATGTACAGTGACCTGATATCCTGTATCATGATCAGTGACCTGTTATCCTGTATTACATACAGTGACCTGAACTCCTGAATTCCTGATCATGTCCTGCTCCTGTTATTCCCGTAAATTGATAATTAACCTAACAAATCGTAAAAGGAACAACTTGCATCGGGTCGGGGGAAACATGCGGATATCAATATGTGTTCGTGTTTACAGTGGCTTTTAGGAATGTTGTGCAACTCATGTTCCGGTCTGACCTGTGGGCCTCCAGGCGACCGAGGGGAGTGCTGGCTCCCTCCTCCTGAATCCTGATAAGGGCATACAATAAGACCCTCCTGTTAGCCTTGCGGCAGGTTCCGTCACCAAGCAGCGGAACATCCTGGGCCGTGGTCCCGGGTATGTACGGGACCCACTGTAAACATAGTTCGTTGATACCCCCGCTGGTTTCCAATAACAATCTTGCTTTACTCGGATATGGATCTATGTGTGCTGGGACGCTAGTTCACATAGCTAGATATCAGGGTAAGACGAGTAATAATAATAAAAGACGCCAGCCTTGGATCTGTGGTATACCGTGCTATATTTGCTTGTCCTGGATTTTATATTGGATTTCCGGTTTTATGAGTACTATTATATTTACTGCTCATGCTCTACTCTATTCCTTGTATCCACCTGCCTCCTGTCATGCCCGGAGTGCAGTTTGGTTGTATGTGCTTAGATTATGGTGACATAAGATAAGGGTATATAGATGAGGGTTTCCTTGTTTGGATTATTCCTTCGACGTACTAGTCTTATGGAGCCGTGATCTGAAACCATACGATCAGATTCGCTCGTCCTCGGCTTTATTTGGTTTATCGCTTTACATATGCTTACCCCTGCTCGCCACTTGGCTTTCGTATCACCACTCGCCTGGGGAGTTTCATCTGACTCCCCTGGATTCTCATGTCCAGGTCATGGAGCTTGGAGCGTGCGGACTCCACCTGTTGCTGATCAGAGTGGCGCAGCTGAAGCGTGGATCTCCAGCAGACCGATCGGAGTTCTATCCTTCCAGGCCCCCTGTATGCCTCTCGAGTTTTCCTTTTATAAACTCGTGAGTGCCTGTGTACTGCTCATACTTGCACTTCTCTTTGTAATCTCGCAATTGCGCCATTCTGGTGATGTAATATTTATGTAATATTGGATCACCTCTGGTGATAACTTTGTAATTGTACTCATGTGTTGGAATGTATAATGCACCACTTACTTCCGTACTCTGATTCTTGCCTGTACTGATGCTTAGCGTATATACGGGAGGGTAGTTCGGACCTACGTATATACGTCGCAGTGACGTCTCCGTATCCGCCAGGATCGGGGCGTTACAGGTTGGTATCAGAGCTTAGGCTCTCCCATCCTCAGTACAACCAGTCGGCAAATTAATGGTAAAGAAATCTGCAACTGGAATGCATGAGTCTTGGTTATACAATCCAACTACAAGTACAAAGTTATCCATTCTCTCTTGATAATCTTATCCTTGAATTCTGAAGTTCTCCCATCCTTTCATACTTCAGTTTCTTGTTATTCTTGAACCAACTCGGACATGAAAAGATGGGGAAATCATAACGGTTCTGATTCTTCCTAGGGTAACCCTAATGGAGAAAATCTTGATTTAAGACTATCTCTGCAAGATATGATGAGACACGATCAAGTACAGACAAAGGTCCCGCACCAAGGATCATTGGTTGTACTCCGGAAACAGAAGCCAGGCGACATGTTGGATTTCAGGAAATTACAGCCGGCAATCTTTTCAAGCATGGAGAAGCCCTGGATGCATAGCAGTGGTCAGTAAACCTGATGGATCTTCTAAGTCAACTCGGGTCCCTGACGAAAACTAAGTGGAAATGACCAGGATTCAGTTGAAAGGTATGGCCAAGGCGTGGTGGTTGGTAGAAGCAGTAAGACTGGAAAAGACCATCACTTGGGACTAGTTCTCGAAGGATTTTTATAAGAAGATTCTTCTCTGTAATGGCTCAGAAAAGAAAGGATGATTTATTAAATTGCAGTAAGGAGATTGAACAGTAAATAAGTACACTGCAAAAAGGTATAGTCGGTCGGTGTCTTACATGATGGCCGACAGGGAGGACCGAGCAAGCAATATCTTAGTGAGAAGTGAAGATGAGGATCAAGGTGTCTCTTTTTCCAAGCAGCCTAAGGAGTATTCTCAAGTTCTTTTGTCACCATCCGGGAAGTAGAATGGACCCAGAGAAGAAAAATCAGGATAAGATGCAGATGAAGTTGACGGAGAGACCCTCTCAATTGAGGAAAGTAAAGGTCCAAACAGGCCTCTGGATGCCCTACTAGCTAAGCCATCCCTCCAACCCTGCCCTCAACATATGACCGGTGGATATTGTCTGGAGCCGGGCACCTTTAACATAACCATCAGAAAGATTATGGACTATGACATATATGGGTTCGGGGATTAGTTGGAAAGTGATTGCCTGCTCAAGGAGACAGAGAACATCGCACCGATCAGATCAACTCATCTAGTATCACCGTTGTGAGGGAATCTAGGACCTACTAGCAGAATGACCTTGCTTCATCCCCAGCATCAAGCGTGGAGTCATACACAAAGGAAACCAAGAGCCAGGGCACCTGGTAGAAGGAGGCAAACATATAATCTGACGAAAAAGGAAGTCCGGATGTTCTATATAATGGGGTAAGGACAGGAAGGGATGCTCAATATCTGAAGGGGGAACCCAGTACTGACCGTAACTATTTATCCCCATTTTTTTGCATGTCCGGGAGTTGGTAACTTCTCTATATCATACCCTCTTCATTGCCCTATCACCATCAATCCTAGTCCGTCCTATCTCTCTCCCTATTTCATGATTCCTACTTCTTTTATTTTTGCTATTCTGATTTTTATGATCTTTATGCCAACTTAAGATATGCGTAGACTAGTAAGGTAACAGCAGGGCAGATGTGATTTGCTCTCATTATGTTCTGGCGTTTCTCGACTCTGGTGCATCACACTATCTTATATTGGGCAGATCTTCGGCCTTGCATTATATTCTTGTATTTATGGATACATCACGGGAGACTAGTACATCAAGCGGAGTAGTTTTCGCTTATATAATCAGGGAGATTGTACCATTACACGAGGAGTGTCAGTATAGAACAGCATTTCAGAATCAGGACTTCTGGCAGTTTTTATGAATTTGATGAACTAAGAACTCCGCTAGCCTCGCCAAGCGAGGGTCGTGTTCTAGTCATCCGTGAACCTAACCGGGTGTGAGTTTCGCTGCACCCTGGTGCTTAGCATTTAGCGTTGTGTTACGCGTTGGCTTCGCCGAGTGAGCTTCGCCATATGCGAGCCTCGCAGAGCGTTAGCTTCGCCGCACCCTAATGCTTAACACCTGAGCTGTGTTACGCGATGACCTCATCTAGGCTTGGTTTCATTCGTGGCTGGTCCCTTCAGTGCTTAGCACTCTAGCCATTTCTCGGATTTCTTCTGCCCAGCGTGCCTTCAGGGATCCGCTGAACAGAGTTTTGTCACTGTAATTGAGCTATCACCATGATCCTTGTCAATGATCCCTTCGACCACTCTTGCAGGAGTAAGATATCTTCTACATGTTTCATCTGCAATCAGGTTATCAGTCAGAAGTCAGTGTTCGGAATTCTCCATGGTTATTCTATATTCTTGGCTATGTCTTTTAAAGTTAGTAAGGCCCAGTATACAGAAATACTTAATTATTGGTCTTCTTGATTCATGCTCAATATTATCAGGGTTTTCTTTACCTTAGGTATTCTGGTCTATTCTCGGGAATTAGTATGTGTGCAGCACATCAGAAATTCTATTGCAGACTCTTTATCAAGGACAACATCATGCCATGCAGGGTTTTGTATTATATTATGGATTTCAGCACTACGGATTTCTATGGATCTCATCAGTTTTGGTTCACAGCCTGATTGAAGTATTATTGATTAACTCTCCAAGTCAGCTCACTCTATATTATTCAGGATGGATTAGTCTTTTGAAGTTCTGTCAGCATTCCCTTATGAGCAGACATCAGATCAGTATGGCACCGTCAGGGGATGTATATATACGGCAGAAGTACAGAGATGCCTCAGTCTTGAAATAGCCGTTCAGTCGATCTGGGAGATCAACTCATAGTTATTCATATCTTGATTGGCATAATCCTCATTCCTATCCTTTTGTGTTCATTTCACCCCTTAACGAAATTGCGAGGACGCAATTTTTTGTAAGGTGGGTGGATTGTAACACCCCGTTCCTGGAATACGTACTTAGTTGCGTATTCAGATTTTCGATCGTATTTTTCGATTTGTTTTCTGTATTTATTCTGTATTATGAATTCCTTACATGATTGTTTTGTCTTGGATTTGGATTCGTGGACTCGGGGTCAGCCCTAGTCTGAACCGAGGGCCCGATCCTAGAGTATTACTCGATTTGGTCTTTTTACTATTCCGATTTGACCAATTTCAGTTTTGAACATCGTTTTCAACTATTTTCTGGAATTTTCATGAATTAAGTTGAAAATCTTCAAAACCGGTGTCGGCCAATTTCGTTGACCGATTCCCGGATTTTTAATTTACAAACGGTTTGGAATTTCGAGAAGTGCCTTTAGACATTATTTCTTAAAATCACATTTCCTATCTAAATACCTTTTTTGAGAATTTTATGAATTTATGAAAATTCCACCGGATTCGGTATCGGCCAGTATCGCTGGTTGATTCCAGGATTTTTAGTTTACGATCAGGATTGAATTTCTAAAATCCGTTTTCACTTTACTTCTTAAAATCATATTTTCTTCTTTAATAATTTTCTGAGATTTTTCAGAATTTATCAAAATCCGGCCAACCCGGTGTAGACCGAGATTGACGGTGGACTTCAGGATTTTTAATTTGAACATGGCATTGAATTTCTGAAAACTGATTTCACCAAAAATCATTTTATAATATTTATTATTTTTGAGAATTTTTGGGAAGCTTTCTGGATTACTTTATTTTTGAGGTTTTCCGGAGTTTTTGGTGTTTTCCCAGATACCGGGATTTTGCTTTGATATTCCAATTTGTCTTTTTCCATTTTTCCTTCCTCAAACGCCGGCTTCACCATCCTTAGATCTTGCATTTAATGCAAAGATCTTCTCTTCACTTCTCCCCACACTTCATTTAATGTACTGCCACCAACTCCCATCAAGCACCATGCCTTTTTGTCCTTTTGTGAAACGCCACCTTGCTTCTCCCTTGAAACGCCGCATTTATTCCCGCGTTAGGCTAATTTGGCCTAAACGCAAGGTTGTGGGCTGCGTTTTGGATTGTGAAACGCAAGCTCTTTTTGGTGTGTCCTTTTGATTTGAAGTGCAACCTTATTATATTCTTTTCCTTACCATTATATAATACCCCACTCTCTCTCTCTCTTTGATTATTTCTCTCCTCCTTCTTTTAGCAGCCAACAGAGAGCTTTTGGCAGCCATGGCTTTGCCTTGGCCGGCCACTTCCCCATCACCATCACCTTCCATTTTCCCCCACCATTTCTACCACCAACACCACCAACTTCTTCACTTCTTTCTCCACCACCACCTCCTTCATTTTAACCACAACAAACACCACCATGCCACCTTCTTCTTCCTCTTTTCCACCATGAAACACCATGAACCCATCTTCTCCACCAAAACTTCTCCACCCTCTCCACCACCATATGCTCCACCGTAGCCACCACCAAGTATACCCTCTTCACCTCCTCGGCGAGCTCTTCATCCTATCCGACTCGTCGCTCCCCGTAACACCGTTTGCAAAATCTCATTTTGACCACTTGAACTAGACTTGCACCATCTAATTTCATCTCTTGTGAAGACCGGCCTCACCTTTTGGTTTGGGGCCGCGTTCTTCTCCGTTGGCGTGACGCAAAGGGCCGGTACCTTCCTTTTGGATTGGGGCCGAACTTCCCTTTGCTGGACGCAGCAAGGATCATCTTGGGCGAGTAATTCTACTCGCCAAGACTTGGATATTATTTCATATTTGTTAACAAACTCAACCTTCAAAAGTCAGTTTTGTTCTCCGCGTCTGCCTTCTTTTCTGCGTCTGCCTTCTTTCCCGCGTCTGCCTTCTTTTCTGCGTCTGCCTTCTTTCCCGCGTCTGCCTTCTTTTCTGCGTCTGCCTTCTTTCCCGCGTCTGCCTTCTTTTCTGCGTCTGCCTTCTTTCCCGCGTCTGCCTTCTTTTCTGCGTCTGCCTTCTTTCCCGCGTCTGCCTTCTTTTCTGCGTCTGCCTTCTTTCCCGCGTCTGCCTTCTTTTCTGCGTCTGCCTTCTTTCCCGCGTCTGCCTTCTTTTCTGCGTCTGCCTTCTTTCCCGCGTCTGCCTTCTTTTCTGCGTCTGCCTTCTTTCCCGCGTCTGCCTTCTTTTCTGCGTCTGCCTTCTTTCCCGCGTCTGCCTTCTTTTCTGCGTCTGCCTTCTTTCCCGCGTCTGCCTTCTTTTCTGCGTCTGCGTTCCTCGCGTCTCACTTTCCAGAACCCGCGTCTCCCTGTGTCCCTTTCTCTCTCTAGGCTGCTCACTCTTCCTCTCTCCTCTTCACTTTCTCTCTCCTCATACATTTATATTATATTTATGGCGCGTGCGCGAGTTCCATGGATTCCAGACTTTCGGCTTTCCGGTGATTTAGGCGAGTGTTCTCGCTCTCGCCTCCACTTGGGTTTCCCCGCCTTGTCGGGTTGATATGTATTTTACTTCATGTCTCCATGTATTTTGTATTGGGCTGAGTCCCTGTATCTGTGTATGGCCGAGTGCCAATCTCTGGATATGTATTGCTCTGTGACGAATGCTTGTACTAGGGAAGTTTCCTTCTTGTACATATACCATGCCTGTGATGTATTGTACTGCCTTATACCATACTTGGCTTCTGGACCCTTCAGCCTCCGGTCCCTCACTGTCTCGAAAGAGGCGTGATTGGGATCGTCAGGTTTCTCAGCTCCGCCTGGTGAGCATGCTTAGCGCCCAGTGCTTTATTCACTAAATTCGTTTAGGCGAGTTGCTGCCGGATTCTCCACTCGTATCTTGATCCGAGTGTCCCGGTAACCTCGTAGAACGCATTAGTGTCTAAACTCTGTTCGCTACTTGTGCCCCCAGCTTGTTCGGCTTCGCCTGGTTATCATGATCAGCGTTCAGCGCTTTACCACTAGATTCGTCTAGGCGAGTTGCTGTCGGATTTACTGCTCGTACTTCAGTCAAGTCGTTCCGGTAACCTCGCCAGACGCTCCAGTGATAAATACTGTTTGCTGTTTGTACTTCCAGCTTGCTCCGCTCCACTTTGTTTGTGCTCAGCTACTATTCTACCCCATGCCATTACTTCATGCCTGGCACCTGTCTATACTACTTGTCGTTTTCATATTACTTTTAACACATGCATATCACCTGTCAACTGATGTGTTATCACCTGACCTCAGACATGCTACTATTTGGCAAGACCCCTTGTTATGACATGATTTGCCACTGACCTTATATCAATCTCTTGGCATGACTGGTTACCTGTCTAATATCAATCCCCTGTCATGCTATCACTTGGCACCCAGCATGATATACTTGACCTGTGATTATCACATTTACGGGAACCCTGTCTTGTTATCCTGTACTATGTACAGTGACCTGATATCCTGTATCATGATCAGTGACCTGTTATCCTGTATTACATACAGTGACCTGAACTCCTGAATTCCTGATCATGTCCTGCTCCTGTTATTCCCGTAAATTGATAATTAACCTAACAAATCGTAAAAGGAACAACTTGCATCGGGTCGGGGGAAACATGCGGATATCAATATGTGTTCGTGTTTACAGTGGCTTTTAGGAATGTTGTGCAACTCATGTTCCGGTCTGACCTGTGGGCCTCCAGGCGACCGAGGGGAGTGCTGGCTCCCTCCTCCTGAATCCTGATAAGGGCATACAATAAGACCCTCCTGTTAGCCTTGCGGCAGGTTCCGTCACCAAGCAGCGGAACATCCTGGGCCGTGGTCCCGGGTATGTACGGGACCCACTGTAAACATAGTTCGTTGATACCCCCGCTGGTTTCCAATAACAATCTTGCTTTACTCGGATATGGATCTATGTGTGCTGGGACGCTAGTTCACATAGCTAGATATCAGGGTAAGACGAGTAATAATAATAAAAGACGCCAGCCTTGGATCTGTGGTATACCGTGCTATATTTGCTTGTCCTGGATTTTATATTGGATTTCCGGTTTTATGAGTACTATTATATTTACTGCTCATGCTCTACTCTATTCCTTGTATCCACCTGCCTCCTGTCATGCCCGGAGTGCAGTTGGTTGTATGTGCTTAGATTATGGTGACATAAGATAAGGGTATATAGATGAGGGTTTCCTTGTTTGGATTATTCCTTCGACGTACTAGTCTTATGGAGCCGTGATCTGAAACCATACGATCAGATTCGCTCGTCCTCGGCTTTATTTGGTTTATCGCTTTACATATGCTTACCCCTGCTCGCCACTTGGCTTTCGTATCACCACTCGCCTGGGGAGTTTCATCTGACTCCCCTGGATTCTCATGTCCAGGTCATGGAGCTTGGAGCGTGCGGACTCCACCTGTTGCTGATCAGAGTGGCGCAGCTGAAGCGTGGATCTCCAGCAGACCGATCGGAGTTCTATCCTTCCAGGCCCCCTGTATGCCTCTCGAGTTTTCCTTTTATAAACTCGTGAGTGCCTGTGTACTGCTCATACTTGCACTTCTCTTTGTAATCTCGCAATTGCGCCATTCTGGTGATGTAATATTTATGTAATATTGGATCACCTCTGGTGATAACTTTGTAATTGTACTCATGTGTTGGAATGTATAATGCACCACTTACTTCCGTACTCTGATTCTTGCCTGTACTGATGCTTAGCGTATATACGGGAGGGTAGTTCGGACCTACGTATATACGTCGCAGTGACGTCTCCGTATCCGCCAGGATCGGGGCGTTACAATCACACAATATATTAAGCATATAAAGATAAACACAATGTAAGTATGCAAGATATAAAGACAAAGAGATAGAGAGTGAGCAATCGCAAACACGGGAGATTTGTTTCGAGGTTCGAGCACACTTACTCTACATCCCCGCCTTCAACACCTTGAAGGATTTCCACTATAATCGATCCCACTGGATCACTCGGTGCCGCAACACCTACAAGGAGTTCCCACTAGAACTCTTGGACTCTCTAGTCCCGTACACACCGCAAGCACAGTAGCTTGCCAAGGCCGCATCTCAAACACGGAGTTCACACACGAACTCGAAACATCGCGAACACACTTGTCCGCCTCCTCAAAGCAAAGATGAAACTTTGGTGATCACAACTCTTGATCACCTAAAATCCTCTCACAACAAATCCATATAGGTAGATATAGCAATGGATAGCTCAAGTGTTGTGTGAGAAAACAATGATTGAAATGGTGGAGGAAAACTCAAGAAAATCACTTTTAAACACTCTTGATAAACTCCCCTTTTGATTGGAAATATTTGGCTCTAAAACTTGTGGATATAACCACTGAAATGAGTAGGAAAAACTAGCCCAAAACTCTTCTTGAAATCTTGTAGAAAACAGCCTCCAAATGCCCCAATTTATAAGCCTCCAAAAACTAGCCGTTATGGAGCCAGACTGAGCTGTCGGTCGACCGCCTGGTCGACCGCTAACGGTCATTTTTCTGACTGTTGGGGCAGCGGTCGACCGGCCGGTCGACCGAGCCTCTGGAATAGAGAGCATGGTACTCTGCCGGTCGACCGGGGCATTTCCAAAGAGCAAAGCTCTCTGGACGGTCGACCGGGTCGGTCGACCGGCCCTCCAGCACAGGCTGGCGTGCACGTCTGTGCACGTCGGTCGACCGGCCTGGTCGACCGACTTCAAAGCGCGGTCGACCGTCGGTCGACCGGCAGAAGCCAGTCCTGACAATTTTGGGGATTAAAATGTTGGTCATTTTAACTTAAATAAAATCCCATAAATTCACAAAAATTCTACAAAAATAGTTTCAATGTTATACTATGATAAACAAACATGCTTGCACAAAATCAAGGCATGTTATAAACAAATTGGACTATTTTTGTAACTTGGAAAATTTGGTTAAAAATAAAAACTGTATTTTTCCAAATTAGTTTTTCCAAAACTTGTTTTTCCAAAACTTCATCAAATACAAAAACAAGATATTTAAACGACTTTTAAAGCATAGAGTGTATGGATATGATCCACTACACATACATGATGAAATATCTATGTTTTTGTCATTAAGCACTAAATATGGTTTTGTTTAAAACATGTAAACTTGAATGCCAAAAACCAAACCGGTATTTTTCCAAAATGAAAATTCTTTTCTAAAATGAAATCTCTTTTATAAAACTCATCTAAAACAAGAGTGTGTGTGCATATGGTATACTTGAGCAATCCACAACTATTCTATCCTTTACATTTTAATCTATAACAAAATCTTATAAAAACAAACTAGACACAAGCCTTGATCTTGAAGTCTTCACTTGAAGTCTTCTTCTCCTTCTTGACTTGGTCCAAACCCGATCCAAAGAGCTAGACTCCTCTTGAGTACTTGATGTGGTCTTGATGCACAAGCTCTTGAATCAAATCGTGTTAGCTCCAAAACTTGACTTAAATCCTTTGTTAAAGCTACACACCTACTAAGATCTTGATCACAAATCTGAAACTAATTAAACATAAGATCATTAGTACTATAACTACATGAGTTGATCATCATCAAAACTAGAGTGATGGGTCTTAGGGCCAACACCAACAACTCCCCAAACCTCAACTCCAAACCACCATCACCACCAACCTTCTTCTTCATCACCAAAACCCATTCTTACCACCATCTTCTCTTCTATCTCCACCACTACTAACACCACGATGATAACCACTAACCCTGGTAATCTCTCTTCCCCGGCAAACTCCACCATTCTCTCACCTCCTCGCTTTCCGAAATGATGATTCGCCAACCCCCATTTCCCTATACAACTAGGGTTGCACCACTATTCTTTGCCTTGGGCATGGGCAGCCGCCTATGGCCACCGACGTTGCCACCTGGCCGGCCCCAGGCCAGCCTGCCGACCCCCTCCTTCCTTCCTCCTCCTTCTTTCCTTCTTTCCTTTCTCTTCTCTCTCTCTCTCTATCTCACTCACTCACTCTCTCTCTCAATCCCTCTCATTCTCTCACTCTTGCTCACTCTCCCTCTCTCTCTCTCAATCTCTCATTCACACTCTCTCCTTAGCTCTCTCTCTCTCTCTCTCTCTCTCTCTCTCTCTCTCTCTCTCTCTCTCTCTCTCTCTTTTCTTGCTGGACGCGGAGCTCACCCACGCCCATGCACTTCCATAACGTGATCTCACATTCTAGTGTTAACGCGACGCGGAGCTCATGCCCGCGTCCACGTTCGTCTGGTGTCCTGGCTAGACGCGGATCTCGACCCCCGCGCTTGTATCATTTGTATTATGCGACTCCTGCGTCTACGGCCTCCGCGTTTTCATTCTCTCTCTTTCTGGATCATTCTCTCTCATCCTTATTTATTATATTATATTTAATATAATTGAACACGTTCACGCATTGGCTACTTGAAGTTCTGGAGTTCGAGATTTTTCACGGTGTTTTTGTATTTAGGAGAGTGTCCTTACCTCTTTTCTGGATACCCCGCTTTGACAGGCATTTTACTGTATTTTCTGGAACTTTGTATTGTATTTCCGAACATATGTATTTATACAGTGTGATGTATCTGTATTCTGTGGACTGATGCTTGTAATAGTGTAGACAATATTCTATATGTGTGTTATTTGGTACTAACACCTTCTGTAGGTACTCTTGCCTTCGGGCCCAGCCTCCGGGGTTACCTGTTATGTAGTTTTACTGCGACCTCCGGGTTAACCTCTCTGAAGTTTCTTAAAGTCCTCTGGATTTTCTACCTATACCCGGAAGATAGCTTATAGCTCAGTGTTTTACCACTAAACACGCCTAGGCGGGACTCTGCCGCATTTTAGACTCGCATCTCAAGCCGAGTCGTCCCTGAGTTCCACCGGGTGCTTAGTGATTAAACTCTGTTCACTGATTTTGTTCCCAGCTTGTTTATCTTTGCTTGCATGTTCGCTTGCCTACATACTTGCTTGCCTACTCGATAACTTGATTAACCCTTTTATCTGATGATTGTAAAGAGTTTGAAACCTTTACTTGAACAGTTTTTCAAAATCGTATTGCTTTTCAGTATTCGTACCGGTCTCCTGTATTGGTATTGTTTTCCTGTATTCTTACCGATATCCAATATCGGTACCACTTTCTTGTATTTGTATCGATCCTCTGTATCGGTACCGTTTTCCTGTATTATGACATATGATAATGATATCTACTTGTCTGTGATCACCTGACTCATGCTTGTTATCACCTGACACCTGTTTGATATCACTTATCACCTGCCACCTGATACATCACTGCTTGACTTGTGATTATCATATTTACGAGAATCTTGTCTTGATATCCTGTATTATATACAGTGACATATCTTTATAGTACTTATGTACTCCTATAAATTCTGAACCTGTCCTGCTCCTGCCATTCTCGTAATTGATAATTATATAATAAACTATAAAATGGACAACCTACATCGGGTAAGGGAAAACTGATGGACTTCAAGTGAAGAATATGTTTACAGTGATATTAGGTATGTTGTGCAACTCAAATTCCGGATTAACCTGAGGGCCTCCAAGTATCTGAGGGGAGCGTTGACTCCCTACCTCCTGTTACGTTCCTGAATAGGCATAATATAAAACTCACCTTCCTGTTTGTCTAGCGGCAAGTTCGGGTCAGCTCCGGAACATCCTGAGCCATGATCCCGGGTATGTATGGGACCCACTGTAAACATAACTCATTGTCTCATCATCAGTTTTCAATAACAATATCGGTTTACTTATATATGGATGTATGTGTACCAGTAGCACATACTCAGGTATATGGGTAGGACGAGTAATAATAATAAGATACTAAATAATAATTCGTTGTGTTTTGCAATTCGGGTTGTTTACATTCAGATTACGATAATGTGAGATATAAGATATATATATGAGGGTTTTCTTGTTTGGATTATTCCTTTGACGTACTTATCTCATGAAGCCGTAATCTGGGTTGTACTACTAGTTTTGCCGTATTTGCTTCCATTGGTTTTTTATTCAGATTTTCAGTTTTACTACTCTTATTATATTATATATTCCTGGCTTTACCACCTGTGTGCTACTTCACTAATCACCTGCTATTACTATATTGTACACAACCTGTTTCATGCCTGCTACGACACTTGTATTATTATACTTCACCTCCTGACTTGTTTATTCTTGGTTTACACGGATACCCAGTTACCGTATAATTTCTTGATGATTCATATTGTTCTATTTAGCTATTACTGTGGACAACCCAGATTGTGCATACTCAGTCGATGGAGACATGAGGTATATGGTATATAGATTAGGGTTTCCTTGTTTGGATTATCCCTTCAAGGTATCAATCTCATGAATCCATCCACTGAGCCCGTACAACTGGTTTTGTCACATTTCATCTTTTAATGCCTCATTCAAGTGCATGTGTGCTTGTGCTCATGACACGGTTTTCAATACATGCTCTTTGATTCGAATTTATCGATACACGTGTGCCTATCTATGCACGCCATTTGACATTCATCACACCACTTGTTGAGGAGTTTTCTGACTCTCCTGGATCTGCATGTTTAGATCCTGGTGCTTAGACCGTGATGGGAGTGGTGCAGCGAAAGTATAGTGGATCAGCGGAAGACCAGTCCAGGACCCTATCCTTCCAGCCCCTCTGCTCGTCTCTCGAGTTTTCTTTTGTAACGCGTAAGTATATTTTTGTACTGTATATACTTGTATATCTCTTTGTATTTCCATAATTGCGCCTATCAGTGATGTAATATTCTTATAATATTGTGTCACATCCTGTGATAACTTTGTAATTGTACTCATATGTTACAATGTATAAAGCATCACGTACTTTCGTACTCTAATTCTTGTTGAACTGATGCTTAGCGTATATATGTGAGGGTATTTCTGACCTACGTATATACGTCGAAGTAACGTCTTCGTACCTATGGGATCAGGGCATTACACAGCGGGTGAGCAACTTGCAGCCTGCTGATAAATGTGAGGCGGAAACTTCCTCCCAACAGTTTAAGAATTTGGTGAGTTGGTTCTGAAAGAAGTTGATTTATGACTTGAGGCTATCTCCTTGCCTCATTCTGACGGAGAGAAAGTGGTGACTATTCTTCTTGGCCTTTTGGCGGGAGGTATACTGGGTGAGAAATGCCTCGGTCACCTTAGTGAAATTGTAGAGAGACTGCGGAGGTAGCAAGTAGAACCAGTCTGAGGCCACACCTTTTAGGCTTACAAGAAAGGCGAGACACATGACTAGATTATTGCGGGAATAGATCACCATCTTGTCCCGAAAGTGGTGGACATATTGTGCTGGATCAGTTACTCCGAAGTAGTAGTCGAAGGTCGGAGTAGAGAATTTATTTGAAAACTCATACTCCTAAATCTCTTTGGAGAGAGGAAACTCGTGGATTGGTGGTTGGAGTCGGGTGATCAGTAGTATGGCCTACCCGATCTGCTTCTGAATCAGTTCGTCGAGAGTGCGGAGGTCGGGAGACCTGCTGTTCTCGAGGTCGCCCTCTGCTTGAACTGGGTTATTCTGGAGGGCCCTTTGCTTGAACTGGGTTATTTTGGAGGGTTGCAACTTAGGCCAGGAGTTGTTGGTTGAGCAGCCTCAACTTCTTTTGCTCCTGTAGGATTTCTAACTATTGAGAACCATCTGTTCCGATTCATTGTCTGATTGTGCATGTTGCTATTTTATCTGGTCTCTCATCTTGTAGAGTGTATGAAGGAGTTGATCTTCATGTCGCTGAGAGGGCTGGATGCTGGCGACTGACTCTTGTCGCGATGAGGAACCTGTGTCCTCGGTGGTGTGCAGTTGATCGCCAATTGGTGAGGGACTGTGCGCCAAGCGGTTTCGATTGCCTTACCTTTGGACGTTGCACCTTTGGTGACTTGTTTTCTCGGGGCCATCGTCAGAGGCTTTTTGAGGAAGGTTTTCTGAGTTTTAGGGGATAGATCTTTAGTGTAAGCACTCAAATCTCAATGAAAGCACCAACTTGCGGTGGAGATTTTTCAATGCGATTGATTGAACGATCAATCTCGCACCACAAATGAAAGGGGTTTTATCTAAATTGGGAGTGAAACTTTAGGTTTCAATATAGTGAACAAACGGAGGCAAGAGATTTTTATGTGGAAATCCAAATTGGGAAAAATCACGGGGAGGAGAGAGAGATCACTATAGTTTTGAAAGATTACAGTGAATTTAGTAAATTATTCTTGTATTTATAATTTCTTTGATCTCCGCTAGCATGACCTTTTTTCTTCTTGGATATCCAGATGTACAAGTACTCTGTAGGCGCGCAACTGATGGCATTGATTTCTCGGATCTCCATTATTACACGATTTGCATGTTGGAATCTTTTCATAACTGCTCAGATTATTATGCTTTATTATTGAGAATGACAGTCGAGATATTCGCCACCATCCATAACCGCCCCCACCAAAATTGGGGAGTATTTAGAACGTGGGGATATCATGATAGTATAGCTACCTTCGCGATCCAGGAAACCTTTTTGCTGAGCTGTGTCCAGTGGAAGCGGGAGTCTCTGCGGAGAACCTTTATCGTGAATGTCAAGGAGAGATGTGGTAGTTGCGGATGTCGGGAAAAGAAACGGCTCGAGGTCCTCTCCTTGAGGTTGAATGTGAACTCGGAATAAGGCCCGAGGCTCTCTCTCCTCGGGGTTGAGTGTGATGTCGGGGCAAGGCTCGGGACTATCTCTTCGGGATTGAGTATGAACTAACTGGTATCTCGAGTTCATCGTCCACTTGTGACACTCCTTATATGGGGGGACACGTGTCGCGATCTTGGGGAGTGGTCAGATTCTGACCACTAAAAGTATCAAAAAATTACTAGTTAAGAGAAAATACACTGTCTTAGAAAAATGAGAATGCTGAATTCCAAAAATCTTTAGTAAAAACACTAATATTTTTATGAAATATGATGATCTTCACTGAGGCCTGGGATGTTTAATTAATTCCTAATGTCAGGCAAGATTCTAACGATTTGACACCATATCTAATTATAGCAAGATCTAACTTTTTTAAATTTGATCTGATGAATCGAAACAAGTCCCTGCAATCTTTGTTTGAAAGCTGGTTATTAGTAGTAGTTTATTGAGGATACGACGACAATTTATATTTCTCTCTTTCAATTTTCACGGGTCTCAGAGGAGAGAAGAGAGTGATATATTTAAACCTTATTTCTTTTGAACTTCATCGCTTTCATTTTCGGTTAAACTTGCTCTCCAACCAAGCTGTGAAAATGATATTCTCGCTTCTTATCTTACATCTTCTCTCAACCTAAGCACAATCCATCTCCTTATTCTCTTATTTATTAATTTTTAAAATTTTCGTTTGCCATAAATCATTCTGATTATGAAAATCAATTGTATCTCAGATCCCTCTCTTAATTAAATCCCCTCTAATGTATTTGAATAATCCCTTAGATTAGGATCTCATTCATTGCATATACATTAATTATTAATGAAGAACATGTCATCCATTAACATTTATCAAACAAGCAAACAATAAGATAGAAAAAGAAAAATAATAATTAATCAATACAAAGAAGAATTCAAGAGCATTCAGTTCCACTCCAACGTGAATTTATATATTAATTATCATTTGTATTATTATCAAAACCGACTGAAGGAAAATTTTCTCCCGTGACTCATATAAAAACTTTGTTGTCTCTCTATCTTCATTCTCAAGAGTCTCAGCTCTCCCCTCCTTCTTTCTCGTCTTTCCTCTCCTCTTTTCTTCTTCCTCTTCTCTCTTCTCTTTCTCCTGGCTGATCAGTCAGTTTTCAACCAACGAAGGTATACTTAGTTATTAGAAGGCAAAAGAGAGTGATTAGTTTTTCGACATACTTAATACCAAACATGCTCTAATAATCCAGATCCCATCCCATGATCTCCAATTAGTCTTCCCTCTCGATCAAATACCCATCCCCAAACAGCAAACAGAGACTCCAACGCGCCTTACTCTGTCAAATTAGGTGGGGCCCGCACAAAGAAAAAACAAAAAGCTCTTTCGCATCGAAACCCCGTCTCTCTCCCCCGCTCTCCCCACAGCTTTCTCTCTCCCCTCCTATCTTCCCTTGTCGGATATCAATCGGATCCCACCTCCGGCGCAAACTCCGACCCGATCCGCCGCCTCCGGCCGAATCTGCGCCCGGATCCGCTACCCGCCCGCTGCCATGGACGACTTCCCCGGCCTCCTGGCCCGGGACTTCGGGTTCCGCCCGCAGGGCAAGTCCGCGCCCATGTCCGCCTCCAAGTCCTCCTCCTCTCTCGGATCCGGATCCGCTTCCGCCCGATCCAACCCGCTTGCCTCCTTCGATGACGTCTTCGGCGGGCCCCCGCGGTACCCCAACCCGAACCCGAACCCGAAACCGAACCCGAACCCGAGCCAGCCCCCTTCCCCTTCCTTCGACTCGATGTTCGACGGGTTCAAGGATTCAAACCTGAACCCGAAGTCGAGCTCGATGCCGGTGTACGACAAGCCGGTGTACGATGACGACATCTTCGATGGGGTCCCCGGGATCAAGAGCTCGGCCAAGGTGGAGTACGATGACGTTTTCGCGTCGATCTTGAAGGAGGGAGGACACGTGGACGAGCCAGGGACGTATGATGATCTGTTGGGGAGCTTGGGGAGGAGCTCGAGCTCGCGTGCGGAGCCGAAGAGATCGGAGGACTCGGGCGGGTTCGATGATTTGATACCCGGATTCGGTGGGAGCAGCCCGCCGAGCCGAAGGTAATTTCGTTGATTATTGTATTGATCTGAATGCAGTGAATTGTTTTGAGATCCTTGATCTACTTAGCTTATTTTGGATCTTAGACCATAATGCCTCTTTAGGTTATGTTTAGAAGTTTAATTATTTTAGTTTGATGCAATTTGACATTGGAAATTTAGCATTTCATGCAAAATGTCACACTTTTGTAGGTTGGAATTTCTATATTTTTTGTCACTGATGTTTATTTATGTCAGGATGTAGTTATTTGAAGTTGTTTAAGCTTTTGGTATGGTAGGAGTTGAAAAGAGTAGGCTTGAATATATGTTGAAAGATATAAGAATGGTGGATTTGCATTAAAAAAAAATCGCCATCTTAGTTGTTGTCACCCTATCATAACCCACCCCCTCTTGTCATAATGAGTAAAGGTATGGAATACAAAGCCTAGAAGTGCAGTCGCTTGGTATGGGTAACATTCTACTAGTCACAACCAGTTACGAAATAGGAGATGGTTAAAGAAAAGGACAATATTTGTTGTTGAGAGTGAATTATCAACTTTTACTACTACAAAAAGAGATATATAGTACTGTATTTCGAGAAGATCTCATTTGATAACCATATTGTACTTTCAATTAATTAATAGGAGCATGTATAAACACCAATGTTCTAAATGTCGAATGTCGGTTTAATGTTGGAAGGCAAAACGTAAAATCAGATTGTGAATATCAGAAAAATTTCAGGGACATTTGCTCAATTTTAGAGGTCATATATATCATATTGTATGTCCTAAATATCTCAAAACATCACATATGTGATATCTCTATATGTATAATTAATAAGTTATACTAGTAATAATTTTATCTAATCATATCCAATAAACATAGTTAGCTTCCAATAAAATTCAAATGTCTCAAAAGGCTTCATGATGACTAACTACTAAACATCAACAAAATGTCAAAGTCTTATAGATTGCAGTTGAGTATTCATTTACGAGCGAGAATCAGTTAATGGTGCCCTAATTCGAATAATTACCATAAGATTTAACGATGCGAATCAAATTAGGAATAAGTAAATAGTTTTAAGTAGAAGAAATGAGGAAGAGAACTCACCTTTGAGATTCGTGAGAGCTCGCTGGAGCAGAATCTATGATGGAGGAGAGAGAGACTACCGGGCTCGTCGGAGCTTGGCAGGACTTCCTGGGTCCTCGTCTTCTGGGTTCTCGTTGGGCCTCGGTGGAGCTCAACGGGACCTCGTCAGGGATCGGCGGAGCTCAGCGGGACCTCATCAGGGCTGGCGGTGCTTGTTGCGGCTTGGCAGGGCTTCTCGGTCCTCGTCGGGGATCGTGGAGACTCGCTGAAGGTCGTCGGAGGTTAGTCGAAGCTCGTTGAAGGTCGTCGGGGCTCGTGGAGACTCGCTGAAGGTCGATGAAGGTCGTAGAGGCCTCTTCAGAGGTCAGTCGAGCTCGTATCTCTCTCTAACCTCCTCGTTTCTCTCTCTCGCGCATGATGAAATTAGGGATGGGAATGAGCCCTAATTCCTTCTCTTCTTTTATAAAATAAGGTCGGGTTGGGTTAATGGGTTCAAACAAAAATAAAAATAAAACAACATGAAATGTCAATTTCGGGCGATATTTGGAACCCCAAAATCGGCCGAAATTTCAGAAATTCGTCGAAATTTTGGCGACATTAACCCGATTGCGAAATTTGAAATGGGGTAGCCGATTTCGTGTTGGCCACATGAATTCCCCGACTTTTCGGTCGAAATTTCAAATTGTCAGCGATATTTAGAACATTGATAAACACAAAAATAATATATGTCAGAAGGCGATTCCCAAGTTGAAATTGAATGGACATCGATGTTAGGTGGGCTGTTGTATATTGATGGTGTATTCAGTTTGTTTTAGATATGGAATATGTAAACTGGTGTATGTGATGTGCTTAGCTCCATAATGAGGAGGGAGGACATGTAAATGAATCCTGGTTGGTGATGATTTGTTGTGCAATTTGGGAGGAGCTCAAGTTCAAAGGCATAGTTCAAATGATTGAAGGGTTTGAGCAGGTTGAGGAACGCTTCATTGACTTTTCTTGAAGTTTGTGCTTGGATTATAAGATACATGATCTCTCTTTCTGATGATTTTTTAAACTACAATACATTTTTAGATGGTGTACGGACATTTATGCTTAATTGACATGGTTGTCTTTCGTTAAGCACTTGTTTTGTTGGTAGATGCAACTCGACATTGGATCTTCATCAGAGAGACGATCATGTGAAGATCTAAGGGTTTATAGTCAGAAGATGGGATGTCACCATTTGTTATATGTTCCCGAAATCAAATTTCTTAAGTCTCCAGTGATTATCATTGTCGATATCTTCTGGGCATTCATGGTTAATTTTAGTTGTTAAACTTTGCTTATAACACATAATGATGGAAATAGTAAAGGTTTGGACCATGGTCTCCTTGGATTGGAGAAATTGAAATCGTCATTTGTTAGACCTTGCTTATAATACATAATGGTGGAAATAGTAAAGGTTAAAGCGAGTGGACTATGGTCTCCTTGGTTGAAATCATCATTACTGTTATAACCAAAATCATTCGAGTCTTCTAATCTAGATAAGAGAGGATATGGAGTTAAGCCAATAAATCGGGTGGTTGGTAGGGAAAACACTCTCAATAATAACAAACTAATGTTTCTGCAACCAGGGAGCTCCGAACGAGGAATGGTACAAGCGAAGAGAAAAATTGAAGTATTTGCTTTTGGAACTTAGATAAAATCTAGAAAATTACAGAAAATATAGATAATACTGCATTTAAGAAAGATTTCAAGTGACGTACACAAGATTTTCACTCAGTCTGGGCGAGGACATTATAAACTAAAATTGAAAATTTATAAAACTGAACAACATCCCAAGTTTCGATATTACCAAAAAAATAGAGGAGCAACCGCTCTAAATTACAATGCATCTCTTCGAGGAGCCATATTCTGAAATCGTTGAATGATTGATACATTATCAATGCTCTCAAATATGTCTTTTTCAATATATGTGATGGGGACATCTCTCCAGGATTACGATTCTACACCAGGAGGCGTCGTCGCACTCTTTCAGTTTGGTTCGATTAGGGTTGGGGAATTCAAGCTACATTAGGCTGTTCATTTTAATTCTTTTTCCCTTTTATTGTAATTTTTATTTATTTATTTGGTAGTTTCTTTTAGTCCCATCTCGGTTGTAATGGGATATTTTCGTTGATGTAGGCCTATTTAAGGTTAAGACTGGTATTGTTATTGTCAGTTTGGGAATGAATTAATATTACTTTTAAAGCTTTGCAGCCTGTGTGCTTTGGGTGAGAAACCCTAGAGAGAGAATCCCGCCCGGTTCCCCATCATATTGGTATTAGAACTCAATTCCTGAATTTTTCCAAAATACAAAAAGAAAATCCACAAAACCTATTTCTTTTTTCCCTCATCCAAATATAAATAAAAAAAACCTACTTTTCTTTCTCCTTTTTCCCTGCGCCGCCAACCCCAAAAATAATAAAAAAAACTTACTTTTTTTCTTCCCTCTTCAGTCTGCACCCCCCTCACCGATTGACCTTGCCCTCACCTCGAGCTCTTCCCCCACTCAACCTACAACGCTGCTGTCCACTCCTTTCCCAGTTCGACGCCGCCGATCACTTCCAACAATGCAATCGCCGAATCCTTCTCTTTCAACAAGGATCCAACGCCCCAGAGATCGAGACCTCGTCTTTGACAGAGTTTCAAGAGGGAAATGGAAAATTTTCGACGCCGTCAATCCACGGGCGCTTACGGCTTGCCTCCATACCTCAGATCCCGCCGACGCATCCTTTTCACGAGCCTCCAACTCCCGATCATCACCACGCGCCCTTGCGAGCCGACGTCGACGCCTCAATCAACATCAGATCTTCAAATTGACACTCCAACGAACCCTATTTCTCATTTAGGGCTTCAAATCCAAGGCTGAGATCTCTCTCCACCTTCCCATCGCTCGCCGCGACTGCCTTGATCTCGCGGTAAACTCCCTTCTGAATGATGGAGACATCTATCCAGGATTACGATTCTACACCAGGAGGCGTCGTCGCACTCTTTCAATTTGGTTCGATTAGGGTTAGAGAATTCAAGCTACATTAGGTTATTCATTTTAATTCTTTTTTCTCTTTTATTGTAATTTTTATTTATTTATTTGGTAGTTTCTTTTAGTTCCATATCGGTTGTAATGAGATATTTCCGTTGATGTAGGCCTATTTAAGGCCAAGACTGGTATTGTTATTGTCAGTTTGGAATGAATTAAAATTGCTTTTGAAGCTTTGCAGCCTGTATGCTTTGGGTGAGAAATCCGAAGGAGAGAATCTCGCCTGGTTCCCCATCATATTGGTATCAGAGCTCAATTCTTGAATTCTTCCAAAATACAAAAATAAAATCTACAAAACCTATTTCTTTTTTTCCCTTATCCAAATATAAATAAAAAACCTAATTTTATTTCTCCTTTTTCCCTATGCCGCCAACCCCAAAAATGAAAAAAACTTATTTTTTCCCCCTTCCCTCTCCTGTCTGTACCCCCCTCACTGATCGACCTTGCCCTCACCTCGAGCTCTTCCCCCCACTCAATCTACAACGCCGTCGTCCACTCCTTTACCAGTTCGACGCCACCGATCACTTCCAACAAAGCAATCGCCGAATCCTTCCCCTTCAACAAGGATCCGACGCCCCAGAGATCGAGACCTCATCTTCGACAGAGTTTCGAGAGGGAAAGGGAAAATTTTCGACGCCGTCAATCCCACGGGCGCTCACGGCTTGCCTCCACTTTTGGAAACCCTGTGGTATAAAATTGGAACTAAACTTCAGTTTTTTACTGTCTTTCACCCACAAACTGATGGACAAACTGAAGTAGTCAATAGAAGTTCTGGTAATCTGCTACGATGTTTAGTGGGTGAAAATCTTAGAACATGGGATCTTGTGTTACCTGCTGTAGAGTTTGCATACAACAGTTCTATCAATAGAATCATAGGAATGAGTCCATTTGAGGCAATGTATGGTTATCAACCTAGGCAACCTATAGACTTAATTACCATGGCACCCCATCATAGTAGAATGTCTGAGTCAGCCGCATCATTTGCATCGCATATTCATGACTTGCATAAAAGGAGATCAGCAATCAAATTCAGAAAAATAATGCACACTATAAAGCTTATGCAGATTTGCACAGGAAAGCATATGAGTTTAACGTAGGAGACTACGTGCTGGTTCGTATTCGATCGGAACGGTATCCTCCTGGTTACCGTGAAGAAATTGCATGCACGTAGTGCGGGACCATTCAAAATTTTGAAAAAAATTAATTCAAATGCATATGTAGTAGATCTCCCACTGGATTTTGGCATTAGTCCCTTTTAATATTGAAGACCT
This sequence comes from Agave tequilana, assembly GCA_038442645.1. Classification (NCBI taxonomy): domain Eukaryota; kingdom Viridiplantae; phylum Streptophyta; class Magnoliopsida; order Asparagales; family Asparagaceae; genus Agave; species Agave tequilana. Next base: position 167,412 of record JAVJIF010030531.1, read on the forward strand.
GATTGCTTATAAAGGGCCAAATTTTGCCCCTGATAATCTTTTATTGGATGAGCCTTCCCATGAGACAATTTCTGAGAGATTCTTATTACATCCTCTTCCCCAAATATATTCCACCGGTATGGCAGAACAAATTGATGAAATTATTGATGATCAGATTGTCTCTACTAGAGATGGTGGTTACCACAGTTTTTGATTCGTTGGAAAGGACTACCTGATTCTGATAACGCTTGAATTAATCGAGAGGAACTCCAACGGTTGGACCCTGATCGTCTGAAACATTATGAGAGCCGAGGAGGTTCACATTCGACAGAGTCGAGTTCGACCCCGGGGGAATGATGGGGACATCCAGGATTACGATTCTACACCAGGAGGCGTCGTTACACTCTTTCAGTTTGGTTTGATTAGGGTTGGGGAATTCAAGCTACATTAGGTTGTTCATTTTAATTCTTTTTTCCCTTTTATTGTAATTTTTATTTATTTATTTGGTAGTTTTTTTAGTCCCATATCGGTTGTAATGTGATATTTCCATTGATGTAGGCCTATTTAAGGCCAATAATGGTATTGTTATTGTCAGTTTGGGAATGAATTAAAATTGCTTTTGAAGCTTTGCAGCCTGTGTGCTTTGGGTGATAAACTCTAGGGAGAGAACCCGGTTCCCCATCAAAGTAATCATTCATAATTCATCACCCATTCTATTACGTAATGAATTTTTGATAAACTTCATTACAGAGAACGCTTGTTCGACCGTTGCTGTTGCAACGTGTAAGAGTAGTACTAGCTTCACGAGCAAATGTACCAAATGATAAGTTTTATTCTTCTTCAACCGAATTATTTTTTTAGCAAGCTTATCAATCCCTTTAGTTTTGAGAAAACTGCTTGTTGGAGCAAACATGAAGAATATAATTATCAAGTTGAAAATCAAATGCTGCTAGCTCAACTGGAGAAAAGTCTAATTTATAAAACTCCGCAAATTAAATCAACTTTCTCTTATCAAAGGCGCACAGTGAATCAATTGGACTCAGACAAGCCATACACAATAACAACTCGATGTTCACTTCATTAAACCGGTTATTCAACTCTTAAAGTTACATATCTATCATTGCATAAAATACTTCAACGCGATAATGATGAATGTTCATACTTTTTTCAACATTGTGACGTGATCTCCCTCGAATAACAAATAAGTCTGACATATTTGTGACGCTTTTATGATGTTTCCTACAAAATAAAAAAACTTTGCCTAAAAGAGATTCCCAACCTTCATCTCTCATCTTCTGTAAATTCTGCTTGGAGAATTTAGCAAGATTCATGGCATTTATAATGTCTTGATTTTTTCTCTGCAATGCTTTAGATAAATCATTTGTAATTTTTAAAACCATTTTCATCAAGTGTAAGTGGATTGCGAATCAAAATATTGTATTGCATCCAACAAATAGGTGGCTTGCGCTTTATATTTTGAAAGTGCTCTATCCTCTGTAATAACTTCAAGCACGTCGATGACGGAAGAGAATAAATAAATTAAGTTCACAAGTGTGTCAAACTGAGAACTCCACCGCGTTTTTCTTGGTCTCTTTAATGCCCTTTCTTGATTCATACCTCTCCCAATCATAATTTCTCCCTGACAAATTCTTTTAACAACTTTTTCAAATTGTTTTTCTCGAAGGATGTCCCTATGTTTACATGACCCTCTAACAACATTTGATAAAGTTATAGCCAAATTAAAAAATGAGCATATCTTCTTATGGTTTTCAATATCGGCTACAAGTGTCAATTAGAGTCGATGAACAAAATAATGAACATAGGAAGCACTTTCATTCTCTTTTAAAATCAAACTTTTGAGATCATTGAATTCTCCTTGCATGTTTAGTATAACCTTGTATTCGCAAGCTTGACATACTGAGCCCATATCTAGAGAAAAATGACTCAATAGCTGCTTTAAGAGATAAAAACTAGTATCAACATGGTTAACCTTAATAATACGCTCAATTACAAACTCTTCTTTATCCACAAAACGCAAAGCAACAACTATTTGTTCTTTTATTGGTACATCACGAGCCTCATCAACTAAGATAGAGAATAATTATTCTTCAATATCACTAGCAATAACAGTTGTGGTCTCAATTACAGCAACATTGATAATATATTTCTTAATTTTTGGTGATGTCATTTTTAAATTTTCAGGAGCATTATTCTGTACAACTTTATTGATTTTTTTGATTTTGTTCAGTAAGAAATTTTAAAAGCTCTATACACTTATCTTGGTTTGGGGATTTCTCTTTATCATGACCATGGAAAGCCAATCCTTTTCATAGAAGAAATCTAATGCAATCAACTGACGCAATTAAACGAGTATGGTAAACACTTCGAACTTATTTAGATTAGTTAGCCAAACTATAACTCTATGTGTTGATCTTGATTCATAAGATCTTGACATTGTGTAAACATATGTTGTGCATGCTATAACGGCTTCCAACATGTACAGTGAATCTTTCTTTCGATCATTTTCAATTTGTAAACCCCTCATTAATGAATGAATCTCCACCTCCTTGATTATCATACTCATATTTAAAAAGATAACATAAGCAATGTGCTGCATCTTTTTCTATGTTGTACTCTAACTAATTACTATTTTCATTGAACCATGTAACTTGAAACCTCCGTTTATCACTTCAAAAATTGTCTCTGAGGAAAATCATGATTCTTGGGCTGACATAGACCCTTTTGCCAGTATGCTTTTCGGACTCTCTTCCTATCGTTAGGATCATATTCACAGATATTTTTTCTTAGTCCAGGAATTCTGATAAGATCAACTAAATTGACATCTTTTCGAGCATGTGTGTGTTCGATGTTAGGACCCACATTTAAAGATGGCTCACCAATTATTTCTTTTTAAATTATCTTTTCATAACTATTTCAAATAAATTAAAGTCATTAACACGAAATACACATTAAGCAATAACATAAAACACCGAATACACAATAACCAATAACACGAAGGGATAGACTTGGGTATATGCAGAAGGATTCGAGCCTGAATCATACCTATTCAAACTCAATCTCACGACATTCGAATACAAGATTCACTCCGTTGAAGTTCATCTACATTGTTTAAAGTAACTAAAATTAAAAAAATCAAGTGTTTTGAATACTTTTTGCGCATCCATCAAGTAGGAGCAAAATAAATGGCCGAGAATAGTATTTTACTTAGATCTATGGCTTTAGACATATAAATTCTCGATTCGAACATTTGATCATGATCTAAACATTTAAAAAACCTCACACATCAATTTTTTGTTAGGTTTCAAATATTATACACTGTTAAACTAGCCAACTCACTATTCTCGGCCGTTCATTTTGCGCCTACTTGATGGATGGGCAAAAAGTATTCAAAACGCTGGATTTTTGATTTTTAGTTACTTTAAACAATTTAGATCAACTCCAACGGAGTGGATCTTGTATTTTAATGTCGTGAGATTGAGTTTGAGTGAGAAGGATTCGAGCTCGAATCCTTCCGCATGTACCCAAGTCTACCCATAACATGAATATTAACTAATTAATCAAATCAATAAATTATCATCAACTAATTAATTTCAACTAATTAATCAAATCAGTTAACCTCAATTAATCAAGAAGTGAACAATAAATTAACCCTAGCTTAATGCAAGCACAAATATTAACATGAATAAATTAATCAAATCAATTAATTAAATCCATCTTAATTTAAGCACAAATATTTAATGAGAGAATATGTAATCTTACCCACAAATGTTGGCTAAATCTCTATTTAAAGAAAAATTCTAGCTTTTCCCAATCTGCGATGAAGATCATCTGATCCAATGATAAAAGACGTTAGGATTTCAAATAAAGGGAGAAATTTGAGGGAGGAAATTATTAAATTAAAAAAATGTTGTTAGTTGTAAAGATCCGGAGAGAGGATGGGAGAGAGACCGAGAGAGGAATGGGGCTACGCTGGAAGGGAGAGAGACCGAGAGAGGATCGGGAGCTGCGCTGGGAGGTAGAGAGAAAGGATCGGGATTCGGGGATTTCTAGGGTTTTTTTGAAGAAGATCGGGCTCGCTAGAGAGAGCAGAGGGGATGGGGGTCTGCGCTTGTTTTTGGGAAGAGGTTTTTGTGAACGAAGCGGGCAGGCGGTTATTTCATTTAAAACTCGACCTGAAGAACCGATTTTGGGACGAAGCGGATGGACGGGTGGTTCTCTCTTTTTACAATCTGACCTGCCCCCAAATACCCTAGACGTGCGCGTATTTCAGTGGGGCGACTGGCCCCACTCGCCCCCATGTGTGTTCGCCTCTAGATTTCATTTGTCAATTTTGCCCATATTGACTTTCAACTAATTGACGTAAGTCACATAACAAACTATAGGAAAAAATAAAATAGATTGTCAGTATGGTCGACAAGTCCATATTATTAATTCCGTTATCTTGAATTTCACCCGTACTCCTAATATCTTTCTACATTATCTAACTCTTTCAAGGCAAGAGAAACATCTTGATAAAAGGGATCTGAAGATCTTGAGAGGTACTTGAATTACATCTTTTTCTGAATCCATTAAAATTTTGAATCATCAAAACGTCAACAGATTTTGCTCAGCCGCCTCCCGAGATTAAGTTTATAAGTTCCTATTTTGCAGAAAGAATGGTATGTTTTCAATTTTTTGCCCGTCTCCATTAAATTAGGGCATAAATGAAGTCTAGAATTATAATAAATGATGCTATTTCTCCTGGCGGTTTGATGAATTCCTGAATATCAATAAAACATAAGAATCTGGTCACTGATAATATATTTTCTCAATGGTCAATTAAATATGGAGCTTCTCCGTTGCATACAGTCTGTCTTTTCTCATTTTGTATGTTTTTTGAAGTTTTTTGGTTTAGACATTGAGTTTACAGTTAATTTGAACAAAAGGTTTGGGCTTCCACCTTTGGATGGTTATACTTGTATCCATATTATGAGTCAAAAGTTTATTAGGGAAAGGGATATATATCTATGGCAGTGAAAGGGAGAACTATAATAACTTCGTCTACCAAATTATAGTGCATTGATTGCATATAACCATATTCTGCTGAAGTCATCAAAATTTGGCCTTTTTAGTAAATATTGTAGCTATTTTCAATTAACTTTTCACTTAAATATGTTTTTGGTTTGCAAGGAGAATTAGTTTGTAAGCCATAAATATGGACTGGTTATCCAATTTGTTGTTTATTAGGATTCATGATACTGACTTTCATGTGAACTTGTGATTCTGACTCTGTACTATATTACAATGTGCTATTCAGCAAAGTCCAAATACATCAATAGGGCTTTAACTACATCTGCAGTCGGGAATCTGTTTCTCTGATATCATTGTATAATCATATGTTAATATGACTTGTATGAATAAATTTAATATGCATAACTTGGCTAAAAATGCATTCCATATACAGTAGAAGAGTTCACTAAGTGTCACATAGAACTCAGAAGTATTCTTGAAATCCTTGTCCTATTGTAGATGTCTGCATCCTTGTGTCTTATGTTTGACCCATCATGTGTTTTCAGCTTTTTAACCGTCATGATTTGTTTAGGGTTATTATTCTCAAGAGGGTTTTTATACTGGGTGAGTGCCAGACCCATAGATTTTTACTTATGAACCTTTTACATGTGCAAACTTATATGTGTTTGCTGTTACCCACAACTTAGCATTTGCAAGTGCAGTAAATAGGTGACATAGTGCCAAGTACTATTACTGTTCCTGCTACACATAATAAGTTACTTAACAATTGGCTACTTTGTGATGAAGCGGTCACTAGATTTATTGTCAGGGTATACTTTCTCAACTATGAAGCAGCTGTACGCAGTTTTGGACTTCTGGAGGTGGTTGGATTGACCCGAGTGATAAAACTTCTAGACATCCTATTCCACCATAGGCTGCATTGAGTTTTTAGTTCGGGGGGAGGGATGGAGAATTGTTCTCCCACCTACTTGGTCCCCTGCTTGTCATTGGCAAGCGCAGAAAACGGCTCACACTATGCTCCGTCACATTACTAGTCCTTCCCAACATACCTTGCAACTGCTACTCTGCCATGTAGGCACTAGAGTTAATGCCAGCTTATAACTTTCTCAACCGTATTGCAGCTGTTCTCTAGGTCTCTGATTTTGGGAGAGGGTATACTTTCTCAACTATGAAGCAGCTGTACGCAGTTTTGGACTTCTGGAGGTGGTTGGATTGACCCGAGTGATAAAACTTCTAGACATCCTATTCCACCATAAGCTGCATTGAGTTTTTAGTTCGGGGGGAGGGATGGAGAATTGTTCTCCCACCTACTTGGTCCCCTGCTTGTCATTGGCAAGTGCAGAAAACGGCTCACACTATGCTCCGTCACATTACTAGTCCTTCCCAACATACCTTGCAACTGCTACTCTGCCATGTAGGCACTAGAGTTAATGCCAGCTTATAACTTTCTCAACCGTATTGCAGCTGTTCTCTAGGTCTCTGATTTTGGGAGACGGGTAGGCTGACCCAAGTCATCGCGGCACAATTTCTAGATGTCCTATTCTACCAGAGGTTGCATTTAGTTTGAATTCAGAGGGAGGGAGGGTTATCATATTCATAAAGTTACAATCATTTATTATGAAGTACATAATAAGTACGAATATTCTTGTTGTAGTATTGTCACTTGTTACTATCATCTGCATTTATTATTGTATTTATTTTTTCTTCCAGAGAGCCTTCAGATGGCAACCAACAAAAATCAGCTGTTCCATCAGCTAGGCCATCTGCCTCCATGCCAAAAGATCCCTTTGTAGTTTTAGAAACAACTTCCTCCTCGGCATATACTTCATCAGGGGTGTTTACTGACCCTTTAGAACACCTCGGTAGGCCTATGAACTCTGGAAGTGCACATGATGATGCATCTCCTGCGAGTGGGAGGATGTTTGATGATATTGATGCTTTTGATGGGCTTACAAAATCTGTGCCCACTTTTACGTCTGAGAAGAATGAAAGTCGGAAGGACAAGAGTCCCCTAAAGTCTGGTCCAAACAGGTCGCAGGAGAGATCATCGGTGGAATCTTTTGACAATGTTGTACCCAATACACGGTCTAACAAATCCTTTGATTCTAGAAGTAGCGTCCAGAGTCCAACATCAAATGATAATCCATTTGAAAGAAATGCCATAGCAGATCAATCCCCAAGGTCTTCTGTACATTTGGAAACAGCTGATGATGTGTGGCTTACTGTTGCTGAAATTCCTCTTTTCACACAACCTACAAGTGCTCCACCACCGTCGAGGCCGCCCCCACCACATGTCATTAAATCAGCATCATATGGAAAGACAGACCCCAGAAGAAAGGACAATGAGTCATATTCACAAACCAGTCCGAGTTATCCATATGGTAGAGGTGCAGTGAGGAGACCTGGTCCGTCTCCAATAGATGAACTTGAAGATTTTGCGATGGGCGAGCCTCAGTCTGATGAACGTGCAGAAGTTTTCTCCAGTGAAGATGATATTGAGACAAATTCAGCTGTAGCAGCATCTATGAAGGAGGTTGTGGATAGGGCCGAGGCAAAATTTAAGCATGCCAAGGAGGTAAGAGAGAGGGAAAGGGATACAAGATCTGCTAGAAATAGAGAATTTGTGCAACAGGAAAGAGATGGAGAAGCAAATTTCCAGGATTGGGAAGATAAAGAGAAACAAGAAAAGTTGGATCGTGAAAGGTTACATAGGGAAAGAGAAGAGAGAGAGAGGGAGCAAAGGAGACTTGAAAAAGAGAGAGAAGAGAGGGAAAAGGCTAGACAAGCTGTAGAGAGGGCTACGAGAGAGGCACGTGAAAGAGCAGCTGCTGAGGCTCGTGTGAGGTTAGAGCGAGCGGTTGTGGAGAAGGCGAATGCTGAAGCACGTCAACGTTTAGAGAGAGCTGCTGTTCAGAGAGCAGCAGCAGAAGCACGTGAGAGAGCTGCTGCAGAGGCACGGCAAAAAGCTGAAAAAGCAGTTGCAGAAGCCAGGGAGAGGGCAACTGCAGAAGCAAGGGAAAAGACTGCAAAGGAAAGAGAGAGGGCTGCAGTTGAGAGAGCTGCAGCAGAAGCTCGTCTTAGAGCCGAAAGGGCTGCAGTCGGCAAGGCCCAAAATGAAGCACGAGAGAGGGCTGCTGCTGCTGCTAGAGAAAAGCAGAAGAACACTGAAAATGATTTCGAGTCCTTCTTTGGTACACGTGCCACAAGTGCTCCAAAACAGAGGGCTACAACCTCGGTAAGTGCCAATTTTTGAGTCACTCTCAGCAGTTTCTTCGTGATCTGACTGGTTCTCTCACACTAACTGGTTGGGTTATAATTAGGAAAACATCTTTGATACCCAAGCTCAAAACAGAGACAGTGCTGATGGGGCACGGCGGACATCTTCCACTTCCTCTACGATTAGAAAAGCATCTTCTACGACAAATATTGTTGATGATCTCAGCTCCATTTTTGGTATTATAATTATTCAGTTACAATTTCTGAGTCAATGCAGTTTCTCTAGATTTGCAGCTTGCTAATCAATTAGTTTCTCAAAAGGTGCTCCATCATCTGGAGAATTTCAAGAAGTCGAGGGAGAAACTGAAGAAAGGAGAAGAGCCAGACTCGAAAGGCACCAAAGGACACTTGAGCGTGCGGTATGACAATCTTGAATGCTGGTTCTGTACAAGAGACGGACACTCAATTGCAATCATACTTGCAGTAAACTATATTTATGCAGAACACAACTATTTATACTTGTCTTACTCTGTCTTTCCTTTGGTGTTTGATATTCCAGGCAAAAGCTCTTGCTGAAAAAAACGAGAGAGACATGCAAACACAGAGGGACCAGGCAGAAAGACATGTAAGTGTTCTGATCATAGGATCATTTTTTTCTTGGAGAAGAGGTTGCTCATTAGAATTAGATATATTGAATTACCGAATAATTTTGTTTAGACCTTTCCCTTTTTTTCATTTGTCTTATTGCTCTCTGAACTGCTGTCAGAGAATTGCTGAAACCCTGGATATTGAGATAAAACGGTGGGCTGCTGGGAAAGAAGCCAACCTGCGAGCTTTGCTATCAACGTTACAATATGTGGGTCAATATTCTTGCATCTGATTTATTTTGTACCTTATTTTCTCAATTAGTATTTTGCATATTAGTTACATAATTCGTGGGCTTCTTTCAATTGCTTGTTCTTAGTGTTGCTACTACCTCTTTTTTTCCCGTGTCTTTCATGTTGCACATTGCTTCTCAATTATGTTTCATATTGGGACCACTGTTTCAATAGAAATATTGAATATATTCTTGTTATCTTTTCTACAAGTCCATGGTTGTACCCTTTTTAAGTAACATTTAAATGATGCAAGCAGCTGCTGGTCCAATAGTTAATTCCATTTTTTTTGAGATATGCATGAAGCAATATAATTAATTTTAATTCGATACATTTAGGATGGCTTTCATTTAATTTACTGGATATGTAGAGTTATTTAATGACCTTAGTCCATAAAATCATAACCTCTGTATTAATGTGAAAAGTTGTGTTTGTTCTTTTCTTCTTGAGGACAATCAATCTTATCAATATCTTTCTTGTAAGTGCTACAAAACTTCATATCTTATGGCATTGAAAGTTGGATTTTTGTTAATATGAGTTACTTAGAGAAACTTATTTTGTATTCCACTAAGTCTGGTAGGATCCTCTCTCTTTTTTTGAATGGCAATCTTAGTTCTTTTCCAAAGCTCAAGTAGGCGGTATCCCTTTCTCTCATCTTCTTAATATTCTTTCCCTTCTAAGCCCTTATCATATCCTTTTCTCTCCTATGCCCATTTCATTGTCAACCTTTTTTGCTTCCTCCATCTCCTTAATATTCTTTTGGTATCTCCACCTATGTCTCCCGGTCGGCTATTTCATCCTTTTTTCTTTCTATGCTTGACATAACTTATCCGTTTTATTCTCTTTCTTATTTTGTATCTAATTCTCTTTTGGTTCATGTAGCCTACCCCAAATACTTGGGACAAATGGCTTAGTTGTTGTTGTTGTTATCATCTAATGTCCTATGATGCAGTAACAATTCAAACTTATTAAAAATGAAAACACCCACAACATTTTCTTAGTTCATTACATCCGCAGTATAGTTATGTGAAGCTTTAGATTTACGGGAATAACCTTCACAGAACCAGCAGGGGGCAGCCCAGACATTCCATTCTCTCTGTGATTTTAGGATTTTCTAACAATATAACATTTCATCTGTGCTTATAACTCATTGAATGTTTGTGTAAAACTGAACACAGGACACTAAAAGGAGAACTTGTGAAATTTCTCATGAGAGAACATCACAATAAAAGCAATGATATTGCATTCTTTCCTACATATACTTTCATTTAATATTTGGGTGCGCATTTTCTGTCTGAGTTTAGTTTTTTGGTTTCTTATACTTTGAAAGATGTTCCTTATCGCCCAAATTATTATTTCCATCACTTGTTTCCGTCTTCTGTTTCTTGTTTGCTTCCTAATCTCATTTTTTACAGTCACTATCTTGAATGAATTTATTTTCCATTAAATTGATATGGTTATTATTCTGAATGATACTATTTCGACAGTTATATACATATGTGCGTGTATGTGTCTGCACACGTATACATGTATATGTGTGTATATGTGTGCAGGCACATGTTCTGACGTGCATGTATGTATCTGGCATGCACATGCATATACAAGTATGCAACTATCAGAACAACCTTGTCCCAAAGACCTGACAATCATTTCTCCATATACCTAACTTTCAAGTAACACCACCCCCTATGGTAGGATGTATTACCTTTGATTTAAGCATTATATAACCCCCACCCTCCCAAACATGCACACAGTTGGAGTAGGAAAATAAAAAGTGCTTCTTAATGACAATTATAGAATCGTAAGAAAATATATATACTAGTTTTTAGGCACGTCACATGTGATGCATGTTTATTTTGTTAAGATCCATGTCACCCTTTTTAATTGATTACCATCTATTGCTAATATTATATGATCTTGAACTCTAAGTTAATGAGGATTTCTTGTGACTAACTAATGCGGATGTATTTCTTTCTTAAAATTGGGAGTTTTATGCAAAATTAGAGCATGTTTACTTGTAAAATTCTAATTTTCAAATTTTTAGCATACTTCTTGTAGCAAAGAAAAGAAATCGTATTATAATCATGATAAATATTTTAATTATCAAATCTTAATTAATTGAGGATTGCATAACTAATTAATTAGCTTAGATGCTTTTATTCATGTTTATAAAAAAAAAATCTAGTAATTTGCAAAATAGTTATTTTGAGACTAAAGAAACTTTATTTATTATTTAGTGATGGATCTAGTTATTAATTTCTTTCTCGTCCTTCCCTACCACCGCTACCACTACTACCACCACCACTACTACTATACCCATACAAATTTCTAATTTAATGCAAATTACCTATTATGAAGTAAATTTGTATGTTCATCAAATTTGTATGTTCATCTTCAACTGAATCTATACATTCTCCCTGTTCTTCTGTTCTTAATTAGTTTTTTTTAATTTGTAACAAAACTTGTAAATTTGTCAAAAAGAAACTTAAAGGTACATAAAATTGAGTAGGATTCAAGTTTCATCCAGAAATTCCAAACCTTAATATTCTGTCCTCTCCCCTCTTTCTAGTTAGAGATTTTAATTCTTAAACTAAAAAAGTTATAGATTTTGTGGATGTGAATCATGTCCTCACTCATGCAAAGAACACTTACAATTCTTCTTAATTGTCAAAACAACAAGCAATAGTTAAAAGTTTTAATTCCGAAACTAAAAATAAGAACATTAAGCTGAGAGGAATAGATTTTAATTCATAAATTGAAAAGATTATGACAAAGACTATATGATTAACTTATAAATTGAAATAATATTTTTTCCATAAACTATAGAATGTTTTTAATTCTCAAAAGGAGTGACAATTCAAGAGTTTTTCAACTAAAATTAAGAATATTAAACTGACAAAATATATTTTCATTCATAAATTGAAAAGAATTAACCTTTTACTCTTAAGGAAGACTATTTTTAGATTTTAAAATTGGTGAACATTTTTTTCTTTGAAAGTATTTTTAATCATGTATTGGAATGAATATCTTTTATCTGAAAATAAAAGAATTGTGAACTGCGGGACTTGATCCAAGGTCTCTTGCTCAATGCCTTAACAAAGTCAGATGACTGCGGCTGTTTGTAATACAGTTTGAAACGGGAAACTTTGTAAGTTAATTTTAGAAATACAATAAGTAACAATTGAACATGTAATTTAGATACTCTAAAAGTGACACTTAAAAAGAGACATACCCAAAGTGCCAAACTCTTTCTGTTAAAGTACATGTACGTATGTATGTTGGCATGCATGTAATATGTATATAACAAAGCAAATTAGACAAAAAGTGTGTTTTGATTATTATGCGATCCACCACTACTAGGAGTTGCACAGGTCTAACATAGTCTAAACATAAAAAATTTACAATTGGCGGAGTGTGCGCGCAGTGAATTTTGGCCCATATTACATTGAAATCTTGTTATCCAACAAAAGAGTAACCAATAAGCTTGACATTTGCTGAGATAGTTTTACTCCTTTTCATGAGACATTTGCTGAGATCTGCTATTTTGCAAACTGTGAGCAGGTACTTTGGCCTGAATGTGGGTGGCAACCTGTGTCCTTGACTGATTTGATTACTGCTGCCATGGTGAAAAAAGTTTATAGGAAAGCAACCTTGTGTATACATCCTGACAAAGTGCAACAGAAAGGTGCAAACCTTCAACAGAAGTATATTGCAGAGAAGGTGTTTGATCTCCTAAAGGTATACATTCAGTTATCCATTGACTTCCCTCAAAGCTAGCTGCTTTCCTAGTTCTCATTATAGTTATGCAGAAATTTGTACCTATGGAACTTTGATGCTCTCTTATTTCTTCATTATAAAAACATGAGTGTTATGAGGTGTTATGTAGTTCTTTAAAAAGTGTCTGCCTAGGTGCTCAAACAGGCTGCCGAAGCAGCTCTGAGCACTGGTTGCTTCGCTTGGGGCCGCTCAAGCGGTCATTCACTTTCACCTTTATATTTACCTAAATGCACACCTTTTCTCTCTCATAAAGAGGATATTTTAAGTTTATACAGGAGGCATTATCAAACTTAAATTTTCTTGTAACAAGTGAACCTTGATTAATATCAGTGTGAAAATATCAAATCCAACTTACACCTTGCATGAAATTGTATTTGTGCTCTTTTCCTTTACTCCTATTTTCAATCCCAAAAGTTGGGGAGAGATGGAAAAAGCAGCAACCGCACTATTTCCTTCTTGGCTTTGACGATTAGATCTGGCATTGGCGACTCCGGTGGTAATCAGATAATTTTTTCCGGCAATATTTCTAATTTTGTAGTTAGGATTTGTCATCACTATCTCTTTATTTCTTCTCTTCCTTCTTCTAATCTTCTGTCTTTTTTTCTTCCTCGGCTTTCCCTTTTCTCTCTTTTTTAATTTCTTTCAATCGTTTCCCTCTTTTCTCAGATTTTTTTTAAAACCTTTTCTTTTGCCTTTAAACTATGTTTTCTTTGTTTTGTCACAGGTCTTATTAGTCATTAACTCATTTGTTGGTTAGAAGCTATATGATTTTAGCTTTTGCTATGCTTAAAATTTTCTTGCATCACATTATTTGTAATTCATCATGCTATCTTTTATTTGTCATTTCATCCTGTTATTTTGTTATTTGTTATGTTGTTTGATAATTGTTTTTCACCAATTCTATGAATAGCTCCGCATTATCATGTTTATTTTTTTTTTAAAATGCTCACTTCATTGTCTGAAAGTAAAAGAAACATAAAAAAGTTAGACTCCTAAGCAGTGAGCCTAGATAGCTGCTTCATTTTTTTACTCTTTAAAAAAAATGCAGATATCTTGACTTCGTTTATCCCAACCGTATGAAGAACTCATAAACATTGTTTTATCTGTTTGGGAATCAGAATTCATTATTAGCCAACTACGATCAACCCATAAACTGAAGGCAGCCTCCAGCCATCGTTTTGGTTCAGATACCAATGAAGTTATTTATACATCTCGTTTGATGAGTTTGATTATCGTAATTTACAAAAATAATCTGAAGTTTAAATATATTGCCTTTAACTTAGTATGTTGCGTGGTTTATCCCCTTGTTTTGATAGGTCTAATCCTTAGAAATTTAATCCTAGATTCCTTTTCTCCTCAAGATTAAACCATTTCTTATATTACCCAATTTCATATCAAATCCTAAGGATTAGACTCCCAAATATTGGGCCAATCCTTGGAATTAGAAAAAGTGAGCTCCGAGCTCATTTGTCTAATTTTGACATAATGGCACATCTTCCAAAGTGTTTCCTTCAAGTAGATCGTATAATCGGCCTAGACTAATATAGAATCGGCCTCACAAAATCGGATTCGGGTAGATCGGGCCGGAATCGACCAATATTGACTGATACAGCTCGATGGGCTGCGAAAACAAAGGACCAGTAAAGATCTGAGGTATTTGTGGCCAAAATTCAAAGAGAAATAGAGACATTTCTAGAAAATTTTTAACTAACCTTAGATTGGAGAAGATTTGCCAGAGGAGGGAGATCGATTGGGGAGAGGGCATGCAAGATCGGGGTTGGGGGGAGGAGAGAAAGCAATCAGAGAGACAAATTGATGAGTTTTTTTTTCTTTTTTTTTTTTGGGTTTTTTTTTTTTTTTTTTTGGGGGGGGGGGCTTAAACTTTCGTGGTTTTCTCATAAAACCTCAACTTAGAAAATCTCAAATAACCACCTTGAAGTATGCTTAAAATTGCCAATAAAGCCATTTTGTTAAACAACCATGTGAGAGGTAGTCATGTGGATTGTACTTGAAAGAGGGAAGAGACGGCTTTTTATGTTCGGCTCTTCTGTTGAGATCATGACATTTCGTGCTCTCTAGTTGACCCTATTTTGATAAGAAAAGGCTTCAATGATGAATGATGACAACAGATGTAACGAATTCCCTTTATAGGGTCTCTGGATTAAGGCTTTGTGAAGCAGCTTTAGGGTTTGTTGTACTGGGATCTCGTGGATGTAATCAGTGTATGGCTTACAATAGTCACCTGGAGCCTAGTTAGAGAAACGCCTGTGTGTTTGCGGCTGTATGTTCATGACATTTCCATGATAAACACCAACTTTGCTAGTTGTATTTTTGAGTGGTTTTCTGAACATTAGTATGCTGAACTTATGGGCAAATGTTTTATCTTTTGCGAGTGAATGTAAGCTTATGTCGAGAATGGGAACAATAGAGGTTAATGAAAGTTCACATTGAATCTCCTGGTGCTATGATGCTTGGCTCCACTTACGAATATGCCAGTTGATCCTAATGGGCTGGGGAGTTTCGTATCTGGTGGAGAAAGATGGTGGAACTTAAACATTTAGTGTTCTCTTTTGCAAATCACAACTGCATCCTTGATTTTGTGTTGGCAGTTTAGGTAATTTATGCAATACACCCTAAATTTTGATTTTGTGTTGGCAGTTTAGGTAATTTATGCAATACACCCTAAATTTTGTGTTAATACCACAATTAGCAAGCATTATTTACAAGATCCTCCAGCTAAAGTTATTTGATGAGCAGAATTGTCATTGTAAGTTGAAGGATATCTTGATTCTGATGTTGATCGACATCCTCAGTAGTTGAGAGAGATGCAAGTATATGGTCATAGGCTTATAGCACATTTTTGTTGGATTTAATCTTTTGTGGTAGGAAGTGAAATAATTTTGTAGGAGTTAA
The DNA here is from genome assembly GCA_038442645.1 of Agave tequilana. Classification (NCBI taxonomy): domain Eukaryota; kingdom Viridiplantae; phylum Streptophyta; class Magnoliopsida; order Asparagales; family Asparagaceae; genus Agave; species Agave tequilana. The sequence goes on from JAVJIF010030531.1 coordinate 183,203, forward strand.
TTGTGAAACTGTTTAAGAAGATGTTCCAAATATGTTCCAAATATGTAGACTCATGTTTCAAGTTTTTCACTCTATGAAGTGAGGTTCCCCAGGAGTACTCTGTTATGGCTACCAAGCCAAACTGGCATCACTAGATTTTTTTTTTTTTTTTTCATGTAAAACTGCATCATTCTAAGGTTAAAACCATCTCATTATTAAATATATGATAAGATTAGTTGATATATTGTGAATTTATAATGTTAAAAAAACGTACGGTTACCTGTTATGGTGAAACAGGTTGTTGACTTTTGGACTCGTCTTCCCCCCTTCCTTTTTCTCTTCCCCACCGGAGATGCATCAGTTTTCATGGATGTCTAGTTGAAGCAACCAAATGTCGCCATCTGGCAGTTGAACTGCTTGTGACTTGACCTTTAGAATTGTCTTTGTGACAAAGGGTCTGTTGGTGTGTGATAACTCAAACAGCTGCTCCACAAGTTGCGGTAACTCAAGCAGATCTGCTGTTTGGTTAGCGGGCAGCCACTTGAGTTACAAACTCAAGCAACCGCTGTATCTTATGTGGCTGAGGGCAGAAATGACTTTGGAGCTTGGACCATTTAAATTTCCAAGGCATGATGATTTGTTAATCTGCTCATCCCATGAGTTAAATTAGCTGCTTGAGTTGCAGGCTTGCAGCATACATATGGTCGGAATGTTGCTTGAGTTGCGGCATCTCCTGTTGCGAGCATTTCAAGTTACATAGATGCTCAAGGAGCATTATGCCGAACAGACCCAACTGAAATGTTTGTTAATGTTGACCTTTAAGGTTAGCCCAGCACAGGTAGGTGGCATCATGCACTGCACCTATTGTGGTCTTTGGCATGGTCATGCCTCATGGGAAACTCTCAGAAGGTGACAGAGATTGACTTCAAGGATTTGGGGTTTGGTCGTGTACTTTTCTATAGCAGAGACTGGTTCGTGTTTTTTCCTATGACTTTCTGAAGTCATTTCTTTGTATGTTTTCACACTTGAGTTTTGGGCAAAGCTAGATTAAATTGGGTTCACTGAAGTTAAGATGGATTCTACCATCCCGAGTTGGAGCTGACACTGAGGACTGTTTAATCTACTATGCTACTGGTACATTGTGGGTTTAAAAGTTTGAGTTGGTGAATGCCTGTAATCGATCTAACCTCTTTCCGCTGTCTCATACTTGTTTTGATTGAAACTGGGTATTCTTTCCATGTAATCATAAGCAAAATATATAATAACTCCTGTGGCCAAAATTTTCAAGCGGAAAACAATAAATGCAGTAGTTGAGCATTATTTATCGTCATGGTTTTCTGTGCAATATGATGAGTTATTTGCTTATGTATGTCTTCTCTTTCATGAAACAGGAAGCTTGGAATAAATTCAATTCCGAAGAGCTTTTTTGAGAAGTATAGAGATACTTTGGATTCTTTGATTTGCAGAGCTGTCGGGGAGGCCACATTTGTAGTCAGAAGCAGCAAAGCCTTTGTTATTATAATTATTGTTATTATTTTTTTATTTTTGTGTTTCTATATGTGAGATCATTCACTTTGATGATGCTTTTCAACGACATTTTGCTCTCGAAGAGACTAATTGATTATGACTCTTGTAAATTTGCTTCACCTCAAGTTTGGTGACTGCAGAGTCTCTTGATGGCTCCGGATTTTTTGTTATTAAAATTCCTCCCCACCTCTATTTGTTGTATGTTTTTGTTCGACACCACGCTTTACATAGTAATTGAAGTCCTTGTCACCTGTACTTCTTTCTGTTTCTTGTGTTTTTGCTGATTCGCTTCTAGATCATACGAGGAACATGCACGTTCCATGCGCCTCATTATATTTATCTCAAATTGTACAATTGTTAACTTTGTATTACATTGTAAAAGTACTTTTTATTTTAATTTGTATGAGATGTGTATTTGAACAATATTCTCTTATTCCCGGTTTAATGCTAACCATTGATAAGCATCATGGGTCTAATTTCTATGCATCTTGATTCGTCTTCATTATTCTATAATATTATACTAAAGTTGATGGATCTTGATTCTCACTCTTGAAACTACAATTAAGAAAATCTTAACTATCCCCGTGATTTGTTGAGATCAAAGAGGCATTAAGAAACTGATCATAGGTTTGAACAGAGACAATCTTAACATCTGAAGCTAACTTCACGATAGATTCTTCACCAAAACACATTAAGAATGGTAATCTCAATGGACATCTCAGTAGGTGATCAATCTAAACTTAACCCATAATTAGTGAGCTCAATAAGGCGCTTTAGATGGAGAGGGGAATTCTTAACACCAGGCATTAAGCATTGGTTCCTTGAGATTTTTAAATAAGATTGAATGTGTTTCGTGGAGCCAGAAGTTCATCGAGGAGAAGAAATTTTTTTTTTTTTTTCCCTTTGACATAAATGGTGTTCCTAGTAGGTCTCCTTAGATTACAATCTAAGGAGACGGTTTAAAACTTTAACATCTCGATTTTTTTTTTACGATCTGATCGCACAATATTATCTTCATGTTTTAAGATGTACGCATATAAAAAATCAAGTGATTTGAATTTCATTTACTCATTGATCTAATCATTCCTTTTTGTTCTACTGTTAAAAGACCTTTAATGTTTAAACCCAAAGAAAATAGAGTAAACAAATTTTATATCACGTGATTTTTTATATGTATGTATCTTAGAACTTGAAGAAGATAATATGCGGTCGGATCGTGAAAAAAAAATTGGGATGTAAGAGTTTTAAGCCACCTCCTTAGATTGTACTGTAAAGAGATCTACTAGGAACACTTTACCCAAATATATATATATATATATATATATATATATATATATATATATATATATATATATATATATATATATATATATATATATATGGGGTTTTTATATCTCAACCGCCAGCCGAGAGAGTTTCTCAGCCGACGGAACGTGACAACATAATAGCCACGCATTTATCAAAAATTTTGGCGGACAAAAAGAAAAAAATCCCGCTCGAATAAGCCATCAGTCATTTCAACAATTGCTTTGACTAAAATACTCTCCCTTACAACTTTTTACTATCTGTAAAATCGCTCCTTCCAAAAAAAATTACAGATCTGAATTTTTTAGTTCATCAATTTGAAAAGATTTAGTGTTTTTTATTCCTAAATTTTCCAAACAACTGCGTTCAAATTTTTTTTTAACAAAGATTTGATCGAGATGGCGTCGAAGAAATCATCCGCGAAAAAATGTAAAGGGGAAACCTAGAGAACCTAATTTTTTTTGGGTTTTGTAGCCCTTCATATTTTGATTTTTTCAGTTGTGATTTAAAATTTTTTTTGTTTTTAAAAAAAATTCCCTGTTTTAATTTAACTTCAATTCGAAAGTGACTCTTACACTGATTTTTTAGTTTCAGTTTTGAATTTTTATTCCAAAGAAGAAAATAATACTAAATTTTTCCGGCAAAATTTTAATTTTTCTTAAATTTTTCAAGAAACTTGGGTTTTTAAAAATTCTTCTTTAAATTTTTAATTTTAAAAGCTTGCGACCATAGTCGCAATTAAGAGTTAAAAGTCACATTTTTTGTTTTAAATAAGTAATGTTCAAAATTAAATATATTTATGCGATTTGAAACAATATTTTTTAATTTTCTACTCTGAAACTCTGATCAAAGTTATAGTTTAAGCGAAAAATAAAATTGGAATTAACGATCTTATTATAGAATTTTTTTTAAATTTTTAAAATTTTTTAAACTGCAACTAAGGTCACTAAGGTTATAGTATGTTTTCATTCCACTTGGTCGATTTGGGTCGCAGTTTTTTATATTAACTTAATATATTACTGCGACCTATGTTATAGTCTGTAAATAAAATATTTTTTTTAAAAAAATTATTAACGTCCGTTTTGTTTTTAAGATTAAATTTTTTAAAATACTGTGATCGATGTCGCAGTGTTGCCGTCCCTTCTCTCTTTTTTTGGGCATGCCGAGCAATCTGTTATACTAAGTTTTCTTAATGGATACTGCGACCCTGGTCGCATTATGATGAAACAAGGGTCGCGGTGCTCTGAACCATTGACCAAAGTCATCATTAATCAATTAATTGGGTTAATAAGAAAAATACGACATCTGTCGCAGTTATTTAACAGTGCGACCTTAGTCGCAGTGTATCATAAATTATTATTTACTGTTACGACCAAGGTCGCAGTTGTTTTTATTTTCTAAATTTATTTAAAATAACTGCGATCGTGTTTATTTTTTTAATTTTGTACTTATGTTGTTAATGTTTCTGCATCTATAGGTAAGAAAGAACTGAAGGTTCGTCTTATGAGATCGAGCCTAAAGCCTGTGTACGAATTCATCAGAAAATATAAAAAGCACATTCAGGGAGATTCTGTGAATGCAATGAAAGAGACCCTGTTTGGTGCAATTTTCATAGCCTTCTACAACGAGGAGTTTGGTGCTAACAAAGGCATGAAATCAAACATAAGTGTATTGAAAATTGTAGATCAGTATGATAGGGAGTCAATGACCTTTCTTATTGGGGGCAAACTAATTGAGTTAACAGTAGAGGGTGTTGCCCTAACGTTTAGCCTACCTATCAATGAGGCAGATTTCATTATGAATAAGACTTGTACTCTGAAGGAAAGAGGGCGATAAAACACTATTTCTCAAATATTAAGAAGATCACAAAAGTATTCATTGAAGAAGCTTTAGATGATTTTCTAGTGAAGAAAAGAAGAACTTAATTAGATGTGACAAAAGATGAACAACTTAAGCAGCAAGTAATTTTAAATGAAATTATAAGAGATAGACAAAGACTTGCAGCTCAAAACTTCACAACACTAATCATCCTGTATATGTCGGCCACTCTATTCTTTTCTGACAGTAAATGCACGGTACCATAGTATACAATAGAGCAAATTGTCAATATTCAGCTCATGAAGACCATATGCTGGGCTAAAACTGTTTGACAATTCCTGATTGAGTCAATGGACATCTTTAGGCACACCACATTTGAACTGCAAGGATGCTCCGTGCAAATTATTGTAAGTATGATTTATATAGTTCGTAGAAATTGTTGAAAATTACTTATATATTGACACTGTTCATATAAACTAATATACTAATACATGTTGCAGTATTAGCTTTATGAAAGGGCTGCTATTTTTGAGCCGTTGAATGATTTGGAGGATAAAACCCCACGGGCAGTAAGATGGGGGCTCCAAAATATTAGCAGAGACCTAATTGAAACTGATCTTAATGATGTTGAAGAAGATAAGCTTAGTTTTTAATAGTTAGCGACTATAAACTCTTCAATAGTTTTTTATATATTTATTTTTAAATTTTATGTCAGCGGTCAAAGTCGCAGTTCCTCTGCTAAAATTTCAGTGGCTGCACCAAAGTCGCAGTCCCTTCCATTATGTTATAAGTGAACTGCGACAAAGGTCACAGTTCTTTTATTTCCTTGATTATGACTGCGTTTGAGATCACAGTACTTGAGACAGGACGAATTTAGTATGAAATTCGTACTGCGACTATAGTCGCAGTACTGGTATATTGTCTTATAGTTATAAGTTAAGACTGCGACCATGGTCCCAGTTTGTTTAATAGCTCTTCTAATACAAGTTTCATTTTGCTGCGATATAAGTAGTAGAACTAACATGTTAATTTTATATTGATGCCTGTTTAACATGATTTTCAGATTTTTAATCGAATGGCGAACATTTGGAATGATGAAAAAATTATGATTGGACTTCCTACTAAAGATGATGAAGAAGAAGAAGAAGATGAAGGAGAGAAAGAAGAGATAAATATTGAAGTTAACATCTCGACAGAAACAGAATGAGAACCTGTCAAAATAGTTGAGGAGACAACGAGAGAACAAGAACCAACTATTGCAGGTTATTTGCCAGCACCACGGGATGAACAAGCTGAAGAACTAAACATTTTGAGAAATGAAAAGACATACTTGAGGGCATATGTTGTTGAGTTAGAAAGAAAAATTGAAAAAATGAAGGATGAAAAAGCTCACAAGGCTGAATTAAAGAAAAAAAGAAGAGAGAGAAGAGAAAAAAGAAAATTTAAAAAGCAGTAATAAAAAATAAATGTGAAGGAAGAGGAGGAAGAAGAGCTGCTGAGAGCAGCAACTGCTGCGAAGGAGGAGGAGGAGAAGAGAAAAAGGAGAAGGAGGAGAAGGAGAAGGAGAATAGGAGAAAGAAAGAGGAGGAGAAGAGGAGGCAACTTCAGGAGGAGGAGGAGGAGAGGAGGAAAATTCAAGAAGAGGAGAAGAGGAGGAAGGAGCAAAAGGAGAAGGAGAAGAAGAGGAGCGAAGGAGGAAGGATAAAGAGGAGAATAGGAGAAAGAAAGAAGTAATGGAGAAAAGAAAAAAATGACTTGGAGAAGAAGCAAAAGAGGATGAGGGAGCAGATTGAGAAGTAGGCGGAAGAGAAGAAGAAAAAGGAAGAGGATGATATCAATTGATCTAAATTCGAAATTAGTATTGCTGGGGAACATTTCTTAACTTTTACTTTAAATCTAACTCAACAGATCCTTGATATCTAAAAAGACAAAGCCTCTGAGGAAAAAAAATAAGAACATACTTCAGTTCACAAAGAAGCATTAAAAGGAAAAGTTGTGGATTACGCTAAAGGATCAATAGAAAATGGAGTCAAAGAACGCAAGCGCACTGAGAGAGATCACGACGACTCTGATTTCATTTATCCAAAACAAAAGAAGAAAACTATCGAAGAGACTATTCCACAGCCTGCGGCTCAAATTTCTGCCCCTGATTTCAGCAAGGCAAAGATGACCGACACTCAGCCGAAAACTAGGGAATTGAGTTAATGCACTGCCTACAGAATTCTGCAGCCACAACAACAATCCCTCATAAAAAATGTTTGGGACAAAACAACCTCTGAGTATTTTTTTTATTTTATTTCAATTTACATCATATATACATTATTTATATTATCACAATTTCATTATAAACACTTTTTGTTTTTTTTTTAGTGCTATTGCATATCAGGATTCTGATAACGGAATAATAGTTGTCAAAAATGACATAGAGGACCTGATGTTCAGTAGAGATTAAGATGCTAATGTCATTCATTTCTACATGAAGCATCTAGAGAAAAAAGGTGGGTTAAAAGGTATATTCTTTCGAAGCGAAACTTGGGTAAACATCTATTTCTCCGGTATATTTAATTAAAACATCAATTATTTACTTAATGTAGTACTTTATAATTTTAATGGTTAAAAATCTACTAGTCGTATTTACTATTGATAAGGCCTAATGAGTTGACTGCGATCTGGGTGGCAGTTACTAATTAATGCTAAAAATTGAAGCTGACTAAGGATGAATGTGACTTGGTCGCAGCCAAAATATTCAGTAAAAATAACAACACAACGACCTTGGTCGTAGTCAATTTTCTTGACTGAATAAAATAAACTGCGACCAGGGTAGCGCTAAAAATACACTTCGTTAAAGATTTACAGCGATCCAGGTCGCAATCAACATTAATAAGCATCATTCTCAGGTTTAATAGGCGATTGCGACCACGTTCGCGACTCAAATAATATTGTGAGAAAAGAGGACTGTGACCTTGGTCTCAATTTTGATTTTCATATAATGTTTGATATTTTTTTACATTTTATTACTAAATCTTTAAATGTTTGAATTGTTTTGGTTTTGACAACATGGTGTTGTATCTAAAAATAGACATCTGAAAGATTTTTTCATAAAGAAGTTGTTGAGAAACTGGACAAGAGATGTTCATTACATGTTCTTCCTGATCAATCACAAGTACAGTGCCAAAAAAGCAAGATTTCACTGGACCTTATTATTAGTATTGGATTGCCATACACAAGAGTGAATTTTTTATCTCTTTGGTTTCAGTGGATAAATCAAGTAATATATTTAGGCTGTAGGATCTAAAAATTATGTCAACACAATACTCAAGTAAAGATAATTAGCGTTAAATAAAATAACTTGCAGGAAAAGAAATAAATCTCAGAAAATGTAAACAAAAACACAAGAGATTTTATCCTGATTCGGTCGTCTTGACCTACATCCAGTCCCCAAGCAATCCGCTTGAGATTTTCCTTATCCTTGATTTTGTACACCCAAAACCAACACCTTGTACACCTCTTGACAAACAACCTTTGTCAAATCCGTACAACTCCTCTACACCGAGAAGATAATTTCCTTGTACACCTCTTCTCAACACCAAGAAGATAACCTTGTACAACTCTTTTCTTTGAGTGATTACAAAATAACCTATAAGCCTTGAGAACTTGTATGTAGAGTGAACAAGGACTCTTATAGGTGGACTTTCAGAATTCTTTACTAGATGATTGGAATTTGTGTGAAGAATAGAAAGTGGAACTAGTTTTTTAGAAAACAGAATTTTTCAACAGAGTTTAGACAGAAAACTAATATGAATTGGTGTTTTTAGCCTAGAACATCCCTATTTATAGTTGAAATCTATGGTCAGTTAGGGTAGTTATCAAGACAAATTTAAATATTAAAACATTAGATAAACACTAAAATTCAATAACTATTTAACAGTCAGAAACTGCTATAAGTTGACTAGGGGATGGAGGTTAGTCGACTAGGATAACAAGATTTGCATGGGTTAGTCAACTAGTCAAGGAAGCAAGTTGACTACATCAAGACTGATACAGATATGCAAGTCTCTGGAAACTGCTATTAGTCGACCAGCATAAATGATTAGTCGACTACAACATGGATTAGTCGACTAGTAAAGTTAATAAGTCGACTATAGCTGCTAACAGTCAAGAAACAAAAAGTTGATATCTTTTCAGGACAGGACTTAGTCGACTCTAGGACTTTGATAAGTCGACTAGACATTGTATTAGTCGACTATAGAAAGGGTCAAGTCGACTAATCGAACTATTTGTGTGTGTGTGTGTTTCAAGGCTTTTAACAATCTATATAAAATACACAAAATAGCCAAATTACATTTGTTATCATCAAAACAAGTTCCAACATTCTCCCCTTTTTGATGATGACAATGTGTGTATGCACAAGCTCCCCTTAGAGAAACTCTCCCTGTAGAAAATAGGTTATAACAAATATATATAACAAGAGTTCTCCCCCTGCATCATAACATACATATGATATATTTTCAAATGTTAGAAATAACTTATATCATCTGGGATTCTCTTTTCTTTGTATGGTACCTATAAGACAAAACATTGTTAATGGCACCAATCATCACATGATCAAAATATTAAACTTTAGGAATTCAAACCCAATTTGAATTTGGTTTTTATCTGTTAGTATAAACATAATTGCATGAATTACATATATCATGTACATATGATGTAATATAAGCATTTTTGTCCATATTATTTAGATATTGAGGAATCCAAATATATTTATACTTTGATTTCATGGTCTTCTTAATAAAAGAATTATCATTATTCTTTTAGTAGACATGTGTAGTTCTTTTAACATTCTGTTTTGAACAATCAAGATCAATATGCTTATCTTTTGAAAATTCAAGTCCAAAATGATTATATGAAATCTTTTGATATGATAATATATCATTTAAATTTTTTTCCTTTATTAAATTTTGTCACTTTATTCAAAAGTTCATCATATTTATCTTTGAAACTTGTTATGTTTTTATCTAAAACAGAAATTGTTTCATTTAAAGATAAAGTTTCTCTTTTAAGCAAAATATTTTCTTTTAAGAAATTCTCATTATCCTTTTTTAATGAAGATATAACTTTTCAAAGTCATCCTTTTGAGAATTTATATAAGAAATTTGAGAAAAATAAACAGAATTTTCTTTTGATAAAACTTTATTTTTCATCTTTTCATTCTTAAGTTCATTATATAGTTCATGAAATGCATATAAGAGTTCAGTATATTGTACCTCATGTTCTTCTTGAGCCATAAAACAAATATTTGCATGTTCAGTGGTTTCTTCTTCATCTGAGAAAGATGAATAACTATTCTCCCATGATGCTTGATAATCTTTCTTCTTTTTGAACTTTTTACTCTTAAATTTCCCTTTATTTTTAAGCAATGGGCAATCCTTCTTCATATGACCTGTTTTATTACAATTAAAATATGCAGGGTTAAACTTACATTACTTCAAGAACTTTCTGAATTTTCTTGAGAGCATTGCCATCTCCTCTTCATCATCATCTGAATTTTCCATATCTGAGGATGTATGGAAGGCAAGTACTTTCTTCTTTGATTGAAGTTAAATTCCATCATTCTTCCGATCTTCAAGTTACACTTCATATGCCATTAAATTACCAATAAGATTTTCTAATGACATTGTTGAGAGATCATTTATTTATTCTATTGAAGTAGTCTTCTTCTCCCAATTTGATGTGCTTGCACGAAGAACCTTTCTGACTTTTTTCACTTGAGTGTATTCCTTTCCAAGGGCTACTAAGGAATTTGTAATGTCCGTGAATCTTGTAATCATTTCTGAAATTGTTTCGTTCTCCTTCATTTTGAAGACTTTAAATCTGTGAATAAAAACAAAATTTTAGACTCTTTAACCTTATTTGTACCTTCAAGGGTTACCTATAAAATCTACCATACTTGATTTGCAGCTGTTGACACGCGATTGAATTCTTCTTTATTCAAGGCACAGAAAAGCGCGTTCATTGTTTTGGCGTCAAGGTTTGTAGACTTCTTTTGTTCTTCATTCCATGCACTGTAATTTATGGTCGGCTTAGTGTACGATGCTTTTACTATGTTCCAGAGTTCATAGTTGAGTGATTGCAAGTAGATCTTCATTCTACACTTACAATAGTTGTAGTTGGATCCATCAAATAGTGGTGAATGTTGTGTAGAATTTCCTTCTCTGAATTATAATGAAGGAAGCTCCGTTGTCATCTTTGTAGGGTGTTGACCAGATATGCAGGGCTCTGATAGTGTATGCCGGGCCCGGCTTTGATACCAATTGTAGGATCTAAAAATTATGTCAACACAATACTCAAACAAAGATAATTAGCATTAAATAAAATAACTTGCAGGAAAGGAAATAAATCTCAGAAAATGCAAACGCAAACACAAGAGATTTTATCCTAGTTTGGTCCTCTTGACCTACATGCAGTCCCCAAGCAACCCGCTTGAGATTTTCTTTATCCTTGATTTTGTACACCCAAAATCAACACCTTGTACACTAGCTGACAAACAACCTTTGCCAAATCCGTACAACTCTTCTCTACACCAAGAAGACAATTTCCTTATACACCTCTTCTCAACACCAAGAAGATAATCTTGTACAACTCCTTTCTTTGAGTGATTACAAATAACCTATAAGTCTTGAGAACTTGTATGTGACCGTGAACAAGGACTCTTATAGGTGGACTCTCAGAATTCTTCACTAGAGGATTGGAATTTGTGTGAAGAATAGAAAGTGGAACTAGTTTTCTAGAAAACAGAATTTTTCAACGGAGTTTGGACAGAAAACTAATCATATGAATTGATGTTTTTAGCCTAGAACAATATCCCTATTTATAGCTGAAATCTATGGTCAGTTAGGGTAGTTGTCAAGACAAATTTGAATATTAAAACGTTGGATAAACACCAGAATTCAATAACTATTTAACAGTCAGGAATTGTTATAAGTTGACTAGGGGATGGATGTTAGTCGACTAGGATAACAAGATTTGCCTGGGTTAGTCAACTAGTCAAGGAAGCAAGTCGACTACATCAAGACTGATACAGATATGCAAGTCTCTGGAAACTGCTATTAGTCGACCAACAGAAATGATTAGTCGACTATAATATGGATTAGTCGACTAGTAAAGTTGATAAGTCGACTATAGCTGCTAACAGTACAGAAAGTTGATATCTTTTCAGGGCATGACTTAGTTGGCTATAGGACTTTGATAAGTCGACTAGACATTGTATTAGTCGACTATAAGAAGGGTCAAGTTGACTAATGAAACTATTTGTGTGTGTCTGTTTCAAGGCTTTTAACAATCTATATAAAAATGCACAAAATAACCAAATTACATTTGTTATCATCAAAACAAGTTCCAACAAAGGCTGTATCAAACAGGTGCCAGAACAATAGTGAGTTAAAATTTAATCTTACAATTACTGCATATTTGCATTTAATTGCATTAATTTGATTTTATTTTTCTATTGACAATGCAGACAGAAAGATTGTTACAGATTTTTAAAATTAATTTCAATAAGAGATTGAAAAAACCTGTATAAAATATGCAAGATGTCCCCAATAGGCAAACATGTATATATTGAAAATACACCTAGAGGGGGGGGGGGGGGGGTGAATAGGTGTATAGCTAATCTAATGCAAATGATGCGGGATTAAAAACTATTTAAGCAACTAAAGTTATTAAGCTAACACACAAGGTATAACACAAGAGTGTAGCCGGATTTATAGTGAAGGGCTCTGGACTATCTCCTCAAGAATCCTCTAGATTAAGAGTTGAGGTGCCACTATGACTCTCTTGGTTGAATACAAGTGTAGGCAAACAATTCCAAGCATATATCAATTGAGCATAAGGTATATCAAGCACATAAAGAGATAAACAATATAAGCATGCAAGATATATAAATACAAGTAAGAGAGAGAGATGAGCAATCGCAAACGCGGGAGAATTGTTTTGAGGTTCGAGCACCCTTGCTCTATGTCTCCGCCTTCAACACTATGATGGTTTCCACTAGAATCGATCTCACAAGATCACTCGGTGCCACAACACCTACAATGAGTTCACACTAAAACTTTTAAACCCGTAAGTCCCTCACTTGTTCCCGTAAGAACAATACACGCAAGCCCACTAGCTTGCCGAGGCCGCACCTCTGCACCGAGCTCCCACAAGAAATCGTCACAACACGAACCTGCAATTTCGCCTCCTCAAATATAAAGATGAACACTTGGTGATCTCTATACTTTGTTGAAGCTTACAGATTGATAGATTTTGAGATGGATAACAAAAGTGATATAGATGCATTGGAGCTATATCTCAAGCTTATATACTGAGTTCTGGTTTCTCAAGCTCAAACAGAGACTTGGACTATTTTTGTGTATTTTTAGAATTTTGGTTAAAAGTCTTGATCACCTATACAATATAGTCATATAGTCGACTTATACCCTAGTCTAGTTAACTAACATATCTTCCAGTCAACGTGATCCTTTATATAGTCAACTAAGTCCTTCCACAAAAAATATATCAGCCTCTGTTTGTTATCTGTTAGCAGTATTAGTCGACTTATCTATACTACCAGTCGACTAACTTAAGTTATAGTCGACTACCCTTTTTCTGCTGGTTGACTAATTATAGTTTCCAGAAACTTATCATCCGTATCAGTCATGACATAGTCGACTTTCTTCATTTATAGTCAACTAACCCAGACTAAAATTGTTCTACTAGTCGACTACCCTAGAGACTCTAGTCGACTAAGAGTAGTTTCTGACTGTTAAACAGTTATTGATTTCTAGTGTTTTATCTAACGTTCTAAAATTCAAATTTGAGTTGATAACTTTCCTAACTGACCATTGATTTTACCTATAAATAGGGATGTTGTCCTAGGCTAAACACACCAGTTAAAAACACAAGTTTTCTGCCCAAAACTCTGTTCAAAAATTCTGTTTTCTGAAAACTTGCTTTTACTTTCTGTTCTTTACACAATTCCAATCTTATAGTGAAGAATTCTGAGAGTCCACCTATAAGAGACCCTGTTCACATCACGTACAAGATTCAAGGCTTATAGGATTCATTGTACTCATTTAAAGAGTTGTTATCTTCTTGGTGTAGAGAAGAGTTGTACAAATTGGCAAAGACTGTTTTGTCAAGTGGTGAACAAGGAGTTGATTTTGGGGGTGTATGAAAATCAGGATAAGAAAAATCTCAACAGGTTGCTTGGGGACTGGACGTAGGTCACAAGGACTGAACCAGGATAAAATCTCTTGTGTTTGCGTTTGTATTTTCTGAGATGTTTTATGTACATTTATTTTCCTGCAAGTAGTTTATTTTTAAAAGTTTATAAACACTATTCACCCCCCTCTAGTGTTTGTGTTACTTTATTTATAGATTCTACTCTTGGTATCAGAGCAAGGATGGCAACAGAGTTTCCTTCATCACAATTTAAAGAAGGACATTCTACACAACGTCCACCATTATTTGATGGATCAAACTACAACTACTGAAAGTGTAGAATGAAGATCTACTTGCAATCACTCAACTATGAACTATGAAACATAGTGAAAGCACCATACACCAAACCTACAACCAATTATGATGCTTGGAGTGAAGAATAAAAGAAGTCTGTCAACCTTGACGCCAAAGCAATGAACGCGCTTTACTGTTGTAGGCTGTCTAAAAATTAAGCCATTGAAAAGCAGAATTCCAAGACGCAAGGTTAATCTTACCCGCGTCTCAGCCGCTTCAAGGCGCAAGGGTTGAAACCCGCGTCTCAGCACCTAGGCGCGAGGGTCCAAAGCCGCGTCTCAGCACCAAGGCGCAAGGGTCCAAACCCGCGTCTCAGCATCAAGGCGCGAGGGCCGAAACCTGCGTCTCAACAGCTCCAAGGCGCGTGGGCTGACACCCGCGTCTCAGTTGTAATCGTCCCGGTTTTAGGGCCAATCATGGCCCACATAACGGGGAAAGTTAGCACCCATTATGGAGTGTTTTTAGGAGGCACGTACGCCCCTGAAACCCCTATAAATAGCCCCGTCGCTATTGAAGAAGGTGTGGGATTTTGAGGATTTTCGGTGAGATTTTTTAGTCAGAGGATTTTTGGGAGAAAAGAACTCTGAGAGAAAAGAGAGAAACCCTTCAAAGAACTTGCTGTGTTCAAGTTGCTCTTTACCTACCTTCTCTTTGAGAGTTTTGGTAGACAGAGCTGTGTTACTCCGTCAACCACCCGAAGAGAAAAGCCCCGGAAGATCTCGACGTTCACCCGGTCAACGGAGAACAAGATTCACTCTCCATCGCCACACGAAGAACCCAGCCTTAAACAAAAGGAGGATTTAAGACTCAACATCCTCCTTCCCTTGTAATCGGAAGACCGATCTGTTGTAATTTTCTATCCAATCAAAAGAATTTTACAATTTGATCCCTCTTTTTCTGACACATACAAGAGATGGCGACTCCGCTGGGGACTACATTTGTCACTGACGAACAAATCGTGGCGCAAGGTGACGTCCTCCATAAGGGGAAGATAGTCGAATCGCTCGTCGTCGAGTTCGACCAGGCAAAGTATGAAGAGTTTCTCTCTTCCGGCTCCAAGAGCCCAAAGACCCGCGTCTGTCGCAGGGTCTCTACGGGGACTTGCCCCGAAATCCGCTCTGAGACTCTCTCGGGCGCTGCTGCTGTGAAGGGTGTCGCAGCCAACTGTGCCAAGCAGGATACACGCGCCAACGTCTCTCAGGAGGCCCGCGTGGTCTCAGGCACAACTGCCGTTGCGACCAACCGCGTCATGCGGAACACACGCGGCAACGTCTCTCAGGAGACCCGCGTGGTCAAAATCCTTGGTGTCCAGCCAGCCCACCCTCTCCCTCAGCACCAAGTCGTCGTTGGCTTTTCTCTACCACCACGATGAAACCGAAACGCTGAGCGTCGACAGAGGAGGCGTGCGCGTCAACTGCAAGTTGGAACTTTTGATTGTTCAACGAGGCAGGACGCAAAGTTCAATCCGGCGCCTTAGTCGCGCCGTGTCCAGCATGCGAAGTCCGCGTTTGGTGGCTGTAGGCTGTCTAAAAATCACCAAGACAAGCCACCAAAACACAGAGATCCAAGATCCGGGCGCAAGGCTAAATGTGACAATCAAGACGCGAGAGATAGCCCGCATCTCAGCATCAAGGCGCGTTGGCTCAACGCCCGCGTCTCAGCATCAAGGCGCGTCAGCCGAAGCCCGCGCCTAAGCATCAAGGCGCGTTGGCTCAACGCCCGCGTCTCAGCATCAAGGCGCGTTGGCTCAACGCCCGCGTCTCAGCATCAAGGCGCGTTAGCTCAACGCCGCGTCTCAGCATCAAGGCGCGTCGGCCCGAAGCCCGCGTCTCAGCATCAAGACGCGTCGGCTCGACACCCACGTCTCGGTTGCAACTACCCCGATTATGGCGCCATCCGCCGCCCATGTAGCGGGGAAGTTGGCCCTCATCGTGGAGCACTTTTAGGGGGGCACGATCACCCCCTAAAAACCCTATAAATAGTCCCGTCACTATTGAAGGAGGGTCGACAATTATCGGAGGAAAGGCACAACAACACAAGAAAGGAGGACGACGATTATCGGGCAAGAGAGAGATTCCGAGAAAGGAGACAGAGAGAGAGAGAACCCTTCAGCGAGCTTACTGAGTACTAGCCGCTCTTCGCCCACCTCCTCTTCTAGAGTTTTGGTAGACGGAGCTGAGTTACTCCCTCTACCGACCGAAGAGAAGATCCCCGAAGGTCCAAACAGTCATCCGGTCAACGGAGAACAAGATTCATTCTCTACCGCCACACGAAGAACCCAGCACTAAACAAAGGGGGAATTCAAGATTCAATATTCCCCCTCCCTTGTAACCGGAAGATTAAGCCGGCTGTAATCTTTTCCATCTGATTCCAGGAAACGTTACACCAGCCACCCCCTCTCCGTGTCAAACAAGAGATGGCGACTCCGCTGGGGACTACTTTCGTCACTGACGAACAGATCGTGGCGCAGGATGATGTTCTCCGTAAGGGGAAGATGGTCGAAACACTCGTTGTCGAGTTCGACCAGGCGAAGTATGAAGAGTTCCTCTCTTCTGGCTCCAAGAGCCCAAAGACCCGCGTCTGCCGCAGGGTCTCAACTGAAAAGCTACCCGAAGCCCAATCTGAGGCTCTGCCGGGTGCCGATGCCCACTGTGCCAAGACAAGTTCACGCGCCAACGCCTCCCAGAAGGCCCGCGTGACCTCCGGCACTGCTGTTGCGATCAACCGCGTCGCACAGAACACACGCGCCAACGCCTCCCAGAAGGCCCGCGTGGTCCCAGGCACCACTGCTGCTGCGATCAACTGCGTCGCGCAGAATACCCGCGTCAACGTCTCTCAGGAGACCCGCGTGGTGAACACTCTTGGTTCTATAAACCAGGATGTTGTTGGTTTCTCTCCACCTCCTCGACGCAACCGGAATGCTGAGCGTCGACAGAGGAGACGCGCGCGTCAACTCCAAGTCGGAACCGTTGGTTGTCTGACTGGGGGTGGACGCGGCGTACAATCTGATGCCTTACCCGCACCTCGTCCAGTGCGTGAGATCCGCGTTTGGCGACCCAAACGCGAGACCCCTCAAGTTGAGTCCTCTGAGGACCAACTCATCAAACGCCAGGGTGAAACCTCCGCGTCTTTTCAAATGCAGGAAGTACGCACTCATAGGCGTGGGGCCCAGCAGCCCACTCTCTCTCAAGCAACTCTGCCTAAATGCATCAGGCAGCAACGCGAGACTCGCGCGCGCGCGTCATACAGCCGCGTCATGAGAGCCGCGTCCCTGAAGTCTGCGTCCAGGCTGAACAGCACATGACTATCTCCCGTCTTCGACGTTGCGAGACCAGTCTCTTTAATCCCCTCCCACGGATTTGAGGGATTATTTGACAAGGAAAAGAAGTGCCAATCAAGCCACTTCGTCATGCTGCTGTCAACAACTCATCCATATGCTCTCTGGATGCCATTATGGGTCAGGCGTGCACCAGCAGTCCTTAATCAGACAGCTGACCCTGATTCCCCCGTCAGCCAAAAGAAGACGCTCCCACAGGAGGAGAACCTTCTCAGATGTTGAATACCCGGAGCTTACTGCAAATATGACTAGCAGAAGCAAGGGAAAACAACCAATGGTCAACTCAGAGGAATCTGACTCTGAGCCGGAAGGGGTGTATCAACACACTCGCACCCGGACAGGGGACATTCCCCCAATTGACTATAATGCCTTAGCCCGCGGCATTAGAATGGGTGATTCTCACTCCGCTATAGTGGAGTCGCAGGCTTCAAACTCTTCCGTCGAGAAGGAGGCTTCCGCCTACATGGCAGACACTCCTGAGGAGACGGCCAGGCGTTTAGAACAGACGCAGAAGCACCAGATGGATATAATCGCCTCTCAACAGAGATCCATTGACTCCCTCAAGCATATGCTTGAGAAATTGCTTGAAGAAAGAGCGAGATCTCCTCCTAGGCGGCCGAAGGGGAAAGGGAGAAAGGGAGGAAGCCCACCCTCCGAACCTTCCGACGAGACACAACGATCTACCTCGGATGTGTCCAAGCCCTCGTCGCAGGCAAGAAGCGACCAAGACCAGGAGAAGGCTCATGCTAAGAGGATGAGTCAATTGGAACGACGCCTCGAGGCCCTTGCCAATCGCAAGGACCTCCAAGAAGCTGGAGTGGTCCGGCCCTATCCGGCTGAGTGGGACTTAGTTCCATACCCTCCTAAGTTCAAGGCTCCAACCCTCCAAGCATTCGACGGGAAGGGGTCACCCAACCAGCACATCTACTACTTCAAATCCCAGACCGGGAATGTGGTAGATAATGACGCCATTCTGGCGCGACTGTTCATCGGCACCCTGAAAGGGTTGGCTTTTGAGTGGTTTATGAAGCTCCCGGAGGGTTCTATCAAGAACTGGGGGGATCTAGAGAAGCTGTTCTTGACACGCTTCTTCGAAGATGACTCCGAAGTCACAATGCCCACCCTTTTAGCTACCAAACAGCGGAGAGGGGAGTCCGTCAAATCTTTCGTGGAAAGATTTCGGAACACGGCACTCCGGTGCCCAAGCGGTATGACCCAGGCCAACCTGGTGGAAACATGCCGCCACAATCTCCAAACCTCACTCCTTGCTCAAATAGGAGTTGCTGAAAGCCGCACCTGGAAGCAGTTAGTCCAACAGGGTGAACAGGCTGAGGAGATTGTTGCCCGTGTCAAGGCAGAGGAAGGCAAGCTGCGGCCGGAAAGGTCGACAAGGCGTGCACCGGCACCAGACACCTCCCTCCAGACGAAGCGGAAGGATAATTTGGCGACGGAAACCAAATCTCCCACCAAACCTCAAACAGGCAGGGCAAGTGGCTCTTCAAGCCAGCCACGCCCCAACAAGCAGTATTCCTTCAAGGAGGAACACGTCGATTCGCTCTTCAAGCTACTCAACAAGAGCAATCGACTGAAGCTCCCTGAAATTAGACGCCCGGAGGAAGTCGGCAAGACCGACAATCCCAACTACTGCATGTACCACAGGATGTTGGGACATCCTACCAAAAGCTGCTACGTCTTCAAAGACATCCTTCAGGCTTTGATTGACGCGGAGGTGCTCAAGCTCCGACCAGAGCAGAAGAAGGTCACGGCCAATGTAACGTCGGTTCTCCAGTTCGGGAGACAACCTCCAACGCCTGCGGGGGTAACTCCTATTCCAAGAGGAGAATTAAGAGTGGTCAACACAGACCCTCACCAGCAGCAGGAGAAGGGCTTGGTAGCCGTCCCTACACCTCAGGGGGAAACCATGTGGGTCCACCCTGACCTCGTCGATGAACAACAATGGACTACTGTAACCAACAGGAAGTCCAAAGGCAAGGGAAAAGCTTCGTCCTGCCATGTGGTATGTGCTTCCTCCCGAGAAGCAGAGGATGATGTTCCCTCGCTGACTGATTCAGAAGAGAAAACAATAGTCCTGGCCGCAGAGCCCAGCCAACCGATGGTGGGGACCCGTTCAGGACAGGCATACTTGAAGCAGTACGGCGAGACGGCAGCGGCTTCTCCGTGACCAGCCGTAGAATCAGCCAAGCCCTCCACAAAGCCACCTGTGGCGAAGCAGAAGGAGACTCGATTCTCTCGAGCCCTTCCAAAAGGTGCAGCGGAAGGATCCTCGGCACCTTACCACTTCGATGTCTTGGCTCAACTAGCCAACATCCCGGCACGCATCACCTTGTATGAACTCCTGAGGCTATCAAAGTCAACCAGAGAGGCTCTGCAAGAAGCTCTGGCAAATGCTGAGGCCTTCGTGACCCAGGTGCCGAAGGAGGAAGATGTAGAGGACTGCCTCCACACTTCCCAGAATGCCCCCTGCATCACCTTCACGGTAGATGATATGCAGGTGAAAGGGAAACATGATCGACCCCTGTACTTCACAGGTTACATCGGATCATCTGAGGTGAACCGCATTCAGGTAGATCCAGGGTCCGCATTGAGCATTATGCCCCGCCGAGTCATGCAACACCTCGGCATCCCTACTCACCGTCTGAGCCCTACACAGACGACCATCTACGGGTTCAATGCCAACGGCACCCGTCCGATGGGGAAGATCAAGCTCAAGTGCCAGATTGGGAGCCTCAAGTCGGAGGTGACATGCTATGTCATCGACGCCGACACTTCCTACAATCTGCTGCTAGGACGACCATGGATCCACCGCAACTCCATCGTTCCCTCCACTCTTCACCAAGTCATGAAATACATTGACGCGAGTGGGAAGGTGCAAACGTTGGTTGCCGAAAGGTATCCGTTCAAGGGAGTCGAGAATTATTTCACGGATTCCCTTTTATATCAGGATCCGGTGGATGAAACCCCGCAACTGGAGGCGCCAGACTCTGGTAATGAGGCTGACACTGAGCCCGAGCAAGAAAAGTGCCTGTGGGAGTTAAAACCACTTGTAAAGAGCACTAATAAGCTCGATGTTGATAATACCACCGACGATGCAGGCGGTTGGTATATTAATGAGAATCTAGACTTTGAATATTTTTCTGCGTGTGCATCCGATTCAATACCGTCGGATACTACTACCGACGTAGATGATGACATCTGGTCGGCAATGGATGCTTTGACATCATTGCATGTACCAGTAAAATCATCTTTCGGGACATACCAGGATAATGGCAATGCGCAGGAATCTATATTCTTGGTTCCGGCAAGACGAAAAGGCCAAAGACCAATACTTTTTGGGCGAATCTCGTCTGAACCAATGCCCCGCGAAGAATCGGAAAGCGAGGAGGAATCCCCTCAGCTCGACCATTATGAATCGAAAGCACTCAGAATGATGAAGCAAATGGGGTACGATATAACCAACAGCCAGGGTTGAACTTCGGCAAAGGAAGGAGGACGCTACTTCGATCCTTTGTACCAAAAGGGAAGGCCCCCGATTATTATCATCGGACGCGCAGGGGTTGGGCTATGTATCAACTCCGGTCCCATCAGCCTCTGATTCTCAAGCTCAAGAATCGTTGAGCAACGATTGCTCTTCAGACACGTCATCATGGGAGTCAGATGTCAGTGTCGGCAACATCTTCAAAGGGCTTTCAGTAAACATGGTTTCAACAGGCCATCTGGAAGATGAAGTTGAAGAAATGATCCAACCTGATACAGATCCTTGGATCAAACATTTGAATGCTCTTTGGGATATCCGCTTTGAACAGCGTGAGCCACCCACAGATGACAAGGTTGTTCAGATCAACCTAGGAGATGAGACCAACCCCAAGCCCATCTTCATAAGTGACGGCCTGTCGCCTCCAGAGAAGAAGAATTTAATATCTCTTGTACAAGAGTATATAGATGTCTTCGCCTGGAATTATGAGGACATGCCTGGACTTGATCCTCAAGTGGCTATGCATCGCCTCAACATCAATCCGGACATGAAGCCTGTTAAACAACAGCAGCGACGGTTCCGTCCAGAGATAATGGAGGCAATTCAATCAGAAGTCAGAAAGCTCATCGATTCTGGCTTCATCCGGGAAGAACAACATCCCGACTGGGTAGCCAACATCGTCCCCGTCACCAAGAAGAATGGGAAGATCCGGATCTGCATCGACTTCCGTGATCTAAACGAGGCCTGCCCCAAAGACGAATTCCCATTGCCAATCACAGATGTCATGATTGACAATACTTATGGATTCGAGCGAATGTCCTTTATGGACGGGTTCTCAGGATACAATCAAATCAAGATGTATCCCGATGACGAAAAGCATACCTCCTTCAGGACTCCTCTAGGGGTATATTGTTACACCGTCATGCCCTTCGGACTGAAAAATGCAGGGGCAACATACCAAAGGGCCATGAACGCCATTTTCCATCAGCAAATGCGGAAAACGGTGGAATGCTATGTCGATGACATCGCGGTGAAGAGTCGCACTAAAGGTGATCACATAGCAGACCTGAAGGTGGTCTTCGACATCATGCGGGCTCATCAATTGAAGATGAACCCCACCAAATCCTTCCTGGGGGTAGCTAGTGGCAAATTCCTAGGATTTGTTGTGACTTCCACAGGAATCTATTTGGATCCAGAGAAAGTCCGCGCTATCCAAGAGATGCAACCCCCCAGAAGCCTCAAGGAGCTCAGGGGATTACAAGGACGATTGGCGTACATCCGCAGGTTCATATCAAACCTTTCCGGGAGATGCCAACCCTTCGCCAAGCTGATGAAAAAGGGTGTTTCATTCATTTGGGACGACGCTTGTCAAAAAGCGTTTGAGGAGATCAAACACTACCTCACCCAACCACCAGTCCTTGCAGCTCCGGTGTCCGGAAAGCCTTTCCTGGTGTACGTCCGAGCAATGGATCATTCCCTGGGAGCTCTACTAGCTCAGAATGATGAACAAGGACGAGAACAGGCAATCTACTATCTGAGTAGAACAATGATCGGAGCCGAACATCGGTATAACCCGATCGAGAAGGAATGTTTGGCACTAGTGTTCGCCATTCAGAAAATGCGACACTATCTGGTAGGCCAGACTATAAATGTCATATCAAAAGTCAACCCTCTGAGGTTACTTATGACAAAGCCTTCTTCACTAAATGGCCGGCTGGCAAAATGGGCCATATTGCTATCACAATATGAGATGCATTTTCTGCCACAAAAGGCTATTAAGGGGCAAGCGGTGGCGGACTTCCTAGCTGAACACCCAGATCCGAGGGCAGCCAAACTCTATGAGGATCTCCCAGACGAGGCCGCCGAAGTCTGCCTGACTCAGACGTTGTTCGAAAGTCAAGTATGGCAACTTTTCTTCGACGGTGCATCAAGGACAAGCCCAAAGGGACACGTAGTGGCGGGGGTAGGAGTAGTACTTGTCTCCCCACAAAATTATGTGATCCCCCGAGCTGTCTCGCTAACGGAGCCTTGTTCCAACAATGTGGCGGAATACAACGCTCTTTTGATTGGGATGCAATTCGCCGATGAGATTGGCGTTAAAAATCTCGAGGCTTACGGTGACTCTAAACTCATCGTCAGCCAAGTTCGCGGAGAGTACGAGGCCAGACATGAAGATCTAGTACCCTACTACAACGCGACAATTCACATGGCCGAAAGGTTTTCAAACTTCTACATCGACCATGTACCGCGCAGGCAAAATGCACATGCGGATGCACTCGCATCCCTCGCTGCTTCCTTAGCTCTTCCAGCTGGAGCAATGGAGAAAGTATTCGTCTATAGCCACGACCTATACTGTCCAAAAATTCCCCTCGGAGACTACCGGGGTCAGCGGAAGATCGTCGCGGTAAAGAAACACTTGAAGTGTCGACCGCTTCAGGGCTTAAAGACTGGCGATTCCCCTACATTGATTTTGTCTTATACGGCATTCTGCCCGAAGACACCAAGGAGGCGGCTGCCATTCGGAGGAAAGCCCCCAAATTCTACTATAATGCGATTTCGCGAACATTGTATCGTCGATCGCATGACGGGATCCTGCTCCGATGCCTCTCATCAAAAGAAGCCCAAGGAGTATTGAAAGAAGCCCACGATGGTACTTGTGGAGCTCATCAACCTGGCCCAAAATTGGCACATCGACTCCAAAGGATGGGTTACTATTGGCCCAAGATGATCGCCGATGCTGTCACTTATGCTAAGAGATGTCACGCCTGCCAAATACACGGCGATTTCATCCATCAAGCACCAGGGTACCTCCATTCTACGACCTCTACTTGGCCGTTTGAAATGTGGGGGATGGACGTGGTTGGCCCTATCAGCCCACCATCATCGAAAGGACATTGGTTCATTCTAGCGATAACCGATTACTTCTCTAAGTGGGCCGAAGCTATCCCTTTGAAAGAGGTGAAATCTTCTAACGTGATCAAGTTCGTGAAATATCACGTTATTTACCGCTTCGGTGTGCCTCGGCGTATCATCCATGACAATGGACCCCAGTTCATCAGCCAGGCTTCCAGAGATTCTGCGCGAAGTTCAGAATCCAGAGTGTGTCCTCAACGGCATACTATCCTGCTGCTAACGGTCTTGCAGAAGCCTTCAACAAGACTATTGGCAAGCTTCTCAAAAAGTTCGTCTCAAAAAGTCAACGAGACTGGGACGACAAGCTGGGTGAATGCTTATGGGCCTACCGCACAACGGTGCGAACCCCAACTAAAGCCACACCATTTTCCTTGGTATACGGATGTGAAGCCATCCTTCCATTGGAAATACAAATTCCCTCTCTACGCGTCGCCTTGACAGCGGAAATGACAACTGAGGAGAAGCATCAGCAGCGACTCCAGGAGTTGGAAGCCTTAGACGACAAGCGTTTGCAGGCCCAACAACAAATCGAGCTTTACCAAGCTCGTATCACCAGAGCCTTCAACAAGAAAGTCAAAGCGCGAACTTTCAAGAAAGGCGACCTTGTCTTAGCTGTCCGAAGACCCATGGTCATGACGCACAAGACAAAAGGAAAATTTCAGCCCAAATGGGAAGGACCATTTGTAGTAGAGTCAGTCTACTCAAATGGATCATATCGCCTCATAACTTCAAATGGCGATACACTCATGATGCCGATCAATGGTAAATTCTTGAAGAAGTACTATCCTTAATAGTACTCTTCTTCCGATCAAGTTAAAAGTACACCTCTGATCAAACATCCGACGCCCTCGATGGCTAAGGATAGGGGAAAATGTTGGCCTTTAAGCTGACATAAATCCTCGACAACTCATCATGCTGAGGGAATAGCATGGCTAGCCCAACTCAAACGGTAGTTGGTAAAGGCATGTCAAACCCGTTGACAGCTGAGGATTTGCTAAAAATCCTAAGGGACACGTTCCCATTTGATCCGACGCCCTCGACGGCTAAGGATAGAGGAAAATGTTGGCCTTTAAGCCCAACATAAGTCTTCGACAACTCATCATGCTGAGGGGAATAGCATGGCTAGCCCAACTCAAACGGTAGTTGGTAAAGGCATGTCAAACCCGTTGACAGCTGAGGATTTGCTAAAAATCCTAAGGGACACGTTCCCATTTGATCCGACGCCCTCGACGGCTAAGGATAGAGGAAAATGTTGGCCTTTAAGCCCAACATAAGTCTTCGACAACTCATCATGCTGAGGGGAATAGCATGGCTAGCCCAACTCAAACGGTAATTGGTAAAGGCATGTCAAACCCGTTGACAGCTGAGGATTTGCTAAAAATCCTAAGGGACACGTTCCCATTTGATCCGACGCCCTCGACGGCTAAGGATAGAGGAAAATGTTGGCCTTTAAGCCCAACATAAGTCTTCGACAACTCATCATGCTGAGGGGAATAGCATGGCTAGCCCAACTCAAACGGTAGTTGGTAAAGGCATGTCAAATCCGTTGATAGCTGAGGGTTTGCTAAAAATCCTAAGTGGACTCGAGTCCACTCTTTCCTCCAAAATCCCTTACCAATTCTCGTCCATAGAATGGTAGGACCACAAAATGCAATCATTACTATGTTAACACTATACCTCTGGTAATGAATACTCTTAGTCGGGTATAAACTTTGCTTGTTAACTCTGCATAGAGTAACAAACTCTCAAATTTGCCAAGTTAACACTATACCTCTGGCATTTCAAATTCCACTTGTCAATTCTCATCAATAGAATGACAGGTCCTCAAATTGCTCTTATCAGGAGCCAATTCTTGTCAAGT
Organism: Agave tequilana; assembly: GCA_038442645.1. NCBI lineage: Eukaryota > Viridiplantae > Streptophyta > Magnoliopsida > Asparagales > Asparagaceae > Agave > Agave tequilana. The sequence continues at coordinate 208,991 of JAVJIF010030531.1, forward strand.
TAACATTACACCTCTGACAACTACTGTTTAAGTTAACATTACACCTCTAAACAGTACATCGAGTGCCTGTCAAGTTAATATCACACCTCTGATAGTCACCTTTCTTCAGACTTCCGTATCGAAGCTGAAATGGACGATGCCAAGTTAACACTACACTTCTAGCATCCGAGTCATCGCTAAGTTCAACAATACACCTATAGCCATGACCGTTCCTCGACTTCCTCGTCTAAGTCGAGATGACCAATGCTAAGTTCAACATCACACCTCTAGCATTACCTCACTGTTAAGTTAAACATTACACCTATGACAGTGACATTCTGAGTTAAGTTAATATCACACTCTGACTCACATCCTTGTCGAGTTAACACCACACTTCTGACAAGACTATCTCCAACCCGTTAAGTTAATATCACACCTCTAACGGTAAAAGCTTTACTAGATTCCTCGCGGGTCTAGTTTCACTTGTTATTCTCTTCAACAGAATAACAGGTCCACCTAAAGACATTGTTAGGTTAACATTACACCGCTGACAATGTTTTATCGAATTCCCCAGCTGACCTTGAATCAAGTCAATCCTAGACACTTGACAAAAGTTCACCTTCTCTGGGAGTACGCATTCCCCTGTCACTTTCTTTTATAAAGTGGCGGGTCCACCAAAATCATTCTTTTGCTTCTAAAACAAAACATTCAAGACAACAGAAGAGGCAAAAAGAAAAGTGTCACTTTTATTCATATCCAAACACATGAAAGTGATACAAAACGCTCTCTTATACAATAAGATTGAGTGTTACAATTAAGGAGTACAAAGAAGTCCCTCTCTCTCTCTGAGGCCGTACTCACTCCTTGAAGCCGCATCTGATCCTAAGCGCATGATGTCTGAAGAAGTGCCAAATTGTGGCGACTGTTGGAACCGATTGCACTTTGATGCACGACGCCAACTTCGAAAGCGCCCTAGATGACTAAGCCAGGAGCAATGGTGTTCTTGAGGTCCGGTGGCAACAGAAGAGCCTGCAACCCTTCGTTCAAGAGTTGATCTTTCCCCAGCAGGCCATCCAAAGGACATGGACTGTCCTTGATGTTACTTCTGGGATGGGAGAGGAAGAGGATCCTCTCCGCCACCGCAACCGCCGGAACCTCCTCGCCGTCATACTTGACCTGACCATCTCTTGCCATCAGGCAAGAGTGGTGCAGGAGATCTGAAGAGACCTTGGCGAGATTTGGGTCCTCGTCAGAGATATAATTTACTCTCTTACAAACGACGAGGACCATAATTTACTCTCTTACAAACGAACATTGAGCAAGCTCGCCGGTTGAAGCACTCTTCCAGGAGACCAGCGAACCTGCAAAGAACAAATAAGAGAATCAGAAAATCTGGAACTTAGTATACTCTAACAAAAGAAAACTAAGTAACAGACGCGGCAGTCATTGAAGACTTCAGACGCGGAAATGATCTGCACAGTCAAACCACCGCGTCAGCAGAAACAGACGCGAGTCAAAACTGTGCCACGCCTAGGATTCAAACGCGGTCTCAGTTTGCACCCGCGTCTAATATACTAGACGCGAAAAACTTCAAACGCCGAAAATTGCCATCTCTCTGTTGGGTGAACAGGAGTTGCAAGATTCAGGTCTGAAACGCGCCAAGGCAATAGCCATGAGCAAAGCCAGCGTCAAGAGCCCGCGTTCAGAAAAGTTCAAGTCACCAGCACAAATTCCAGAATAGGAATGCACCAGAATTTCATTCAGATGCCTATGCCAAAATACAGGCTATGGACATCATCGGGGTGACATACCAGCAGAAACCTCTGTCCAGAGTTGACCTCTCTGCATCCAAACGCGGGTGCGCAAGATGACATGAGAGAGGATTCCTTCTGAAGAGACCAAACAGAGGCATGAGAGCTCGGGTCATCTTCATCCACGGGGTCACCTTCACCCATGAAGACGGTTCTCTGAAAGATAATTCAAGGCGATTCTCTCGGAGCAAAACAAATGAAAACAGTCTAAGTTGGATTGTTGAAGAGGGAGAGGGTGCACTCTATTTATAGGCAGTCCCTAATAACTGTCATTAATGGGGCATCAATCGGAACCGTCGCGCACAACTGTCAAAGCCCAATCAAAAACGGACGCGTGGAACGCTGCTTTGGAAACCGTCGAGTGCGCCGGTTTTCAAACCGCCAGCGTCGGTTCCGCATGCAAGAGCATTAACGCCTGAACCCAATAAGAGGCCGACGCGTGGATAACTGTCTTGGGAAGCAACGGATGACCCTGAACCCCAATCGACAGTGAAGACTTGACGTTCAAAGATCTCCTAAAAATCTTTTAAGTCATGCTGCATTGAACGCAGATGGGAAAGTCGCTCGAGGCTGCGTATCCCGTGCCTGATCGATCCGCGTCTTTCTTAGCAAGACAGATTCGCGTTATTCAGACCGCGTTTCACTCTGTGATTGACGCTGCGTCTCACTCCATGGACTGACGACCGCGTCTCACTTTATGGATCAATGCTGCGTCTCATCAAGAAGACCGCGTTTCACTCTGTGATTGACGCTGCGTCTCACTCCATGGACTGACGACCGCGTCTCACTTTATGGATCAATGCTGCGTCTCATCAAAAGGACTTAGTAAATCTAAGTTCCGACGACCGCGTCTCACTTTATGGATCAATGCTGCGTCTCATCAAGAAGACCGCGTATCACTCTGAGATTGACGCTGCGTCTCATCAAAAGGACTTAGTAAATCTAAGTTCCTGTGGACTGACGACCGCGTCTCACTTTATGGATCAATGTCGCGTCTCATTAAGAAGACTCAGAGTCAAGGCCGCGTTTCATTAACAGAACTTAGTCTTACCTAAGTGCCAGTTACCAAGGAGTTGGATTCGCCTACAGCTGAGCAAGAAGATGGAGCAAAATTTTTCAAACTTTTATTATAACAGTAAAAGTGGATACAAACACTCTAAACAGAGTGTCCTCTTCTTTACAAAAAAAGGGGAAAAAGAAAGAAAGGCTAAATGTCCTGGTTTGCCAAGGTACGGATTTGTTCCCTAAGGCGGTGAATCTCGTGTTGGCGCGTCCTTTCAGCTTCCATAATAGCCCGGTCCCGCAGCTCCTCTTCGGATAAGAAATTTCTTGCGGCCAGCTGCGTTCGCAGAGATTCCACCCTGGAAGAATGTAGAGACAGACTCTCTTCAGCTCGCGCCTAGCAGCTTGTTGCTCCTCTAGCTGCTTTTTGATGATAGCAAGCTTTTCCTCATTGAGCGCAAGCACCACTTCTGCCTTGGCAATGGTGTCCCGAGCCCTGATGATGACTTGTTCTGTGCTCTGCATGACAAGCTCGGATTCCCTTGAATCGCCAGCTAGTTTCTGACATTCAGCCTGGGAATATTCGAGATTGCGGATCTCTGCAGCGATTTGTGCCTCCGCTTCTGTCGCTCTCGTTCTTGAGCAGCTAGGAGCCTAGTCAGGGTGGCCTGGGCCTCACTAAAAGAGCCAGCATCTTCCAAAGACTCCAGCTCCTGCAGGTAGTCTCCCAGTTGCTCTACCACCCGTAGACACGCCTTGGCAAGTGAAGGGCCTCCGGTTAATTCGACGTTCACGGCCAGATTTTTAAGAAGCGTCTGGGCAATTGGAACGAGCTGTTTCCACGTAAGATGAGATCAATACATGATCTCATCGAAGCGAAGAATTGCTGCACCATCTGACGTGCCAGTTCCCCATGTCTTCACCACCTAGGAAGCTTCCCGACCCCTTTTCTGTCACAGGATAGGGGATATAAGGCGGATCTTCTCGCACAAGAGTCGTGCTGGCCGTCGAGACAGCAAGAGCTAGACCGGCCGCTGACGCTTCCGGAGGTACTACCTCTGCAGGGCCTCCACGACCAATGAGGGAGTAGTAAGCACGACCTCCTCAGAAACCTCCACCGAGACCTGAGCTGTATGGCCTTCTGGAAGGGTGCCACCATCGGACTCTCCACCTGAGCCCCCTCGGCCTCTCTGCAAGTTATCGCGATGTTAGCCACAATGATAGAAGAGCTAAACATTTAAAGCATCAGAGCTGCCTTACAGGTTGGAGGTCCGGAGACGTCAAATCCTGCGGAGCGGAAGTCTCCTCGGCTTCAGCAGTAACTCCTCGCCTGGCAGAGTGAGAGCCTCCTCAGCCTCAGTGGTTACTTCCTCTTCTGGCAGAGTGGAAGGCTCCCCAGTTTCAACAGCTGCCCCTTTGAGGGTATCTCAGCAGCCGAGACCTCAATCCCCTCGGGCCGGGTCAACTCTTTCACCATCTCCTCGATACGCGAGGAGGTTGTAGCCTCAGCATCTTCGGTTGGCCCTGCAGCATAAAAGAAGAATGTTAGAACATCCTCTTCAATATGCAAAAGAGAAAATAGACAGAAGATGGAAAGAATACCTTCAGTAGGGATAATCGCCAGCGATGGTGCAGTCGATGGCTCACCCTCATGTATTTCCTCCTCCGAGATGTGGAAGAATTTGCTCTGATCAGGAAGAGCGGGTTCATCGCCATAGTCGGTCTCGTCTTCGAAGTCGCTTTCCCCCGATAACGAAGAAGACGACAGCGCAACGCGAGGAAGCTCCGCAACAGGAGCCTTACCTCCAATTACCCCAGTGGTAGGACTAGGGTCGACTGCCCTAAGACTGGAAATGAAGATGCTAGGAGACCCCAGCTGCTGTGCCTCGTCTCTCCCATCATGAGCAGAAGAAGGCTCGGGTTGAACTGAGAGGCCTGCAATCTCAACATCCCCTCCAGTCATTATGTCAACCTCCAGTGACTCGTCATCTTCAGCGGCGGTGGACTCTTCAACAAGCTCCCCTTCCTCCACGGTCTTGCTGCGCGACCTAGGAGCACGGACTAGGTGGGGAAATCTTCATCTTCCGACGGTTCCTCAACCCTAACAGGGACGTCTTCAGGAGGAGCCTCAACTCCGGCAGAGATGTCTCCGGATTGAGAGACTTCAGCCGTTAAATCCCTCCGAGCCTTCTTTGGGGCAGGCTCAGCGATAGAAGCAGAGCGTCGATGACGCTTGCTCGCCAACTGCTTAGACTCCTGGCCCACGGCTCCTCCCTCGTGGCTGGTGGCTCCACCCTTGTCGCTGGTGGCTCTGCCCTTGCCGGTCGCGGCTCCGCCCTCACTGCTGGGGGCTCCCTCCTCGATCTTCGCCCGACCTCCTTTTGGGGCCTTCAGGTACTGTTCTACGAGTTTCGTCGGTTTTACTAGAATCAGTCCTGGCCTCGAGACTTGCATTGATGCTCTCAATGCATGAAGACGCCGGGAAAAAGTCTGGCGTTTGGATGGCTTGAGAGTACCAAGTACAGAAGCTGAAACTCGTACGGCACTTGGGCCCCTCGAGAGGTAGACGAAAAAGATACTCCTGTCCCTCCAGCCACACTATAGTACCAGGCCCGAGCACCCTCGAACAGGTTCCCTTCGAAGGCAAGTCTAGCATTGGGGTTCCCGACATAGAGCTGATCATAGCCGAACTGTCGAGCGAAGCGACTCGGCATGTACGGCTCAATGGTACATGACGTCCCTTGCCGGAAAAGCACATATCCGGGCCGGATATTTAGCAACCACCAGAAGGCCCCCGCGGATACCTCGTGAAGTCATCTGGGCCAACAGAATCAACAAGTAGATCCCGAAAGATGCATCAGGGATCTGGAGGAGGCAGCGATTGAGCTGGTAGTTTGCAGGGTCTGAAAGGCACTTCCGGACGTAAATATATATAAGGATCACGCCATTTTGAACCCTCCAACCGCTGTACAAAAAGGACAGAATTCTCCCTCCAACGCGCTGCCGTCATCAAAGAAGGGCAATGCATCACGTACCAAGCATAAGGTACGTGTAAGGCAGCTCGACACGAGGGTTGGGACGCTTCACCGTCGGACTCCCCTCTGAGTCAACATACGGCTTTCCCTCGGAAGTCTGCAGTTTTTGGTGGCTCGCAGAAAACTCTTAGTGAGCGCCCGCAGCCCGCTCTGAATACCAGCCGCCACGGCCGGGAGAAGGGCTATGGGGTTCCCATGAGCCAGGTGCACCGCCGGGTACAACACGTCAGCAACAATGACTTCATGCGGCAGTGGGCACCACACAGCGCTTCAGCCACAGCATCAGAAAAGCCGCCAACAGCGCCCGATCGGAGATAGGAGTCCGGGCTTGATGGTGAAAATTTCAAAAACCAAGTCAGGGTCGAAACTGTCCTCGTTCGACTCCGTGGTGTAGAAGCTGTCGGAGCCTGGTCGATCCTGTCTTCAATCTCCCTGTCAGAGCTGGGATCCAATCGGGTTATCCGATGGTCTTTGGTGTTGACATATTGAACAAGTAACTGGCCCAAGACAGTTTGCTTGAACTCCCTGCGACCGCCATTTGGTATCTGGCCGCAAATGTGAAGTGACATAGCACTTCCCAGTAGGTCTCATATATGAGGGGAAACTCTCCTTCACATAGCGAAGCTCCACAGCGGTCGGGACATATTCCTCATAGGGAATATCCCCTGTCGACAGCCCGAGACCTCGTGCAGCTCGTGCAGAGCAAGGCCATCTCTCCGACCGGAGTGAAGAACGTCCACGTCGAAGGATTATAACGCTCTAGAATCCGAAGAAGTTCTGAGAGCTTTGAGGGATCCCCCACTGCACGGCCCTGACTGCCGAGTACAGTCCCACGCGCTTTAGCAGGCCCCGAGCTCGGTAAGGACAAAGCCGACCATCCTGCCCCACCAATAGTTCTCCGTGGAACGGACCCACCCCGGCGCACGGAACCAAACCGGGGTAGTCACCCTCCGCCTCCATGAAGGCGTTGAGGAGGTAGTGTCAAGTTGTGGTATCTCCCCAGCTGGAACCTCAGTCCTGCGCGACCAGGGAAAAGGCCGATAACTGACCTGCATGGCTATCATGACGGTATACTTTGTGGGAGCCCAAATCACCGAGAGTGACCTCGGGAACATATCGAGCAAGGTTCCCATTCCATCTTCCGAGGGACGGACATATGCTGGAAGTAGGACAGCGGGAACATCCTCTCCATGTCTGAGAAAAGAATCTTCCACCCTTTATTTGACGGAGCCATTTGTAAGTTCCGTCATACACGCTATGGCCGCCCTCGTGGATACGATCTCGAAGAAGAAGCAGGCTTCTCCAGCTTGATGCCAGCATCTGTTGCGAATGCTGCATCAGTCATAAACACCCGAAGAGTTCTCATGTCAACATTTGAGAGCCTCTCTCTGCGATCCGTGATTTGTCAGCAGTCACAGGAACAGTCCTTTGTGCAATACAAAAGTCAAATCCCGGTCAGCACCACCTACATGACCAAAGGGCACTTCTTGGGAGTGAAGTAGCAGGGCGTGGCGCTGCAAAAAGAAAAAAGGACACTTAGTTAGATACTCTATCAAAAGCATCCATAGAAAAAAAAAATGCTAAGTGTTCACAAATACCGAACGCAGAAGCGACACTGGACGCAGGAATTATCAAATCCGCGTCCAGACCTGCGCATCCACGCAGAAGAAGACACTGGACGCAGAGAGTTATAAAATCCGCGTCCAGACCTGCGCATCCACGCAGAAGAGAGGCACTGGACGCAGAAATTATCAAATCCGCGTCCAGACCTATGGGATCGGCGGTCTCCACAACATTCTCCTTGATGTCACTTCGGGGTGCGAAAAGAAGGGAGTTATCCACCTTAACCTTTCCACTACCATAATCGCCAGAAGTTAAGGAGGGTAACCCCCTTCCTTTCACATCCCAGATGTCGAAGTACTGGACTCGGGTGCCAGATTCATCAAAATCAGCAGCTGATGAAACAGAACGCAAGGATCAAATCCGCGTTCTGTAAACTAAGTCCGCGTCTGAACCCTTTACAAATAGAAAATATTCTAAGTGAAGAATCTGAAGCGCAGAGGACTCAAGGGCGCGAGGGTCCAAACCGGCCTCGGTTATCATCCCAAAGACTGCGTCTGGGAATCAAACACGATTTGAAATCATGTGTTAAGGGTTCTTAAAAGTTCTTTGAACTTTCTTTAATGGCGAAACTTCGCCTAAGAGGCCTTTACCTTGGAGACTGGAGAACGACGTCCTGTGCAGAGGAGGAGCCGCCCCTCTGGGCCTCGGCGACAGTCGCCTTTGAGGACGATGCAGTTGGTTAGTCTTGGGTGCCATTGATGTTCAGGAAACCCGAGCAAGGAGATGAACAAGTTCGAAGATGAACAGAGAAGGAATTCTTTTTTTTTTCTCAGCGAGTGCGTTCGGAGAAGAAGATGCATCTCTCCAACTGTTGCCTTTTATAGGCACAGGGATTCGCGAAGATACGCGGCGTGTGGCCCGGTAGACGCTGCAGCGAGTCACCGCTTGACGCTGTGTAACCAAATCATTTCTGAACGGAGAAGATCATGCGTCGAACCCCGCCACGAGTCAGCAGTCGACACGTGGAGTAGGTCATTTAATGAACCAGGAAATCCGCGCGCCAAAAGGCGAAATTTTCGCCGGTTCCCTAGGCCAGCTGGCGGCGTAATCATGACATGGCACAGAATTCGCGCCCAAGAACGCACCTCCTCGATGGACATGCCACGTCAGCCTCTCCATGAATGCATTTGAAAGGTCGCGTCTCTCTAAGAAATTCGCGTCCTTCCAGTCTGGCCAAATATCGCGTCTGCCTTCTGAAGATCAGTCGCGTCTCCATTGCCAAAGGACGCAAATCGCGCCTTTACAGCAGTACCATCTCTGCTTTTTGAAAAAGAAACCTACGTTTGGCTCTCCTGCTTCTGCAAAATCAGTTCAACAGTACACTGACGCAAGCAGACGACCAACACTCCTGGCTTAAAGCGCGCCAAGTGACAGACTAAAAGCAATCGGGAGGTTTAGACTGTGCACCTAAACACTCAACATGATCAACTCTGGGGGCTTCAAAGAGTTCAACAGTACACTCACGAAGGACCAACTCCAGATAAGATTAAACCCGGAGCATCAACAGTCTAGTCATGAAGGCGAACTCAGCTAGAGTCCAAAGTATTTCGAAATCCGTCCCAGTTAACTGCGGAATGTCGAAAACTTTGGAGGGGGTTCTGTAGGCTGTCTAAAAATCACCAAGACAAGCCACCAAAACACAGAGATCCAAGATCCAGGCGCAAGGCTAAATGTGACAATCAAGACGCGAGAGATAGCCCGCGTCTCAGCATCAAGGCGCGTTGGCTCAAACGCCCGCGTCTCAGCATCAAGGCGCGT
>JAVJIF010030532.1:0-147435 GCA_038442645.1 Agave tequilana
GGGATGAATGAACCCTCAGGATAATCATGTCAACAGTTGTGTTCGAAGGGGAGAACCGCACAATCCTTAGGAAGCCCGATTTTCTTTTTGGAGATGCAGCACCAGATACAGATCAACAGCTGCTTGCCAGAGAAGGACAATGGGTTTACACCCTAAATGGTGATCGCTACTACCTCCCAGAGAGCAGGCATCACTATCCCCTGGCCTTCATTCAGTTAGTGAGTACGGCACGAAAGATGACCTGGTCGTGAGTCGGACCACGAAATCAGTGTATATAGGGATTTTGATCAGTCATGGATTCAACAGAGATGGACCTTCGTGAAGGATTCTCGGCTGAACCCAAGCAATGTTGGATGTGATGTGTCCATGGGAGAGAATCCGGTAAGGGTTTAAACTTTCCTGAATCAATTCATAAATGCGAGAGGAAGAAGAAGAAGAGGAGGATCGCAACACTCACTTCAAGCAAAAACGCAAACCGCCTCCTCCAGTCGCTTCTCCTCTGAAGAAGAGGAAGCAGACCATTAAGCCCTTAAATTGACACCAAGGGACTCTACAAATTAGAGAGGTGAAGCAACAATGGTTCATGCCCCTCTCTTGTTGCTCCAGCGACTACTCATGTTCCTCTACCAGTTGCTCCAGTTACTCCTCCAGTTCTACCAGTTGTTGCTCATGTTCCTCCATCGGCTGCTCTGGTTCCTCCTCCGGCTCCACCAGTTTGCATCCTTCCTCCGGCTCCACCAGTGGCTGAACCAACAGCCGGTGAAGCTTCAGGGCACTTTATACCGGTTACAAGTAAGATCAGTTTTTTCTATTTTACTTGTCCACTTCCATGACTAACTCTAAGTCTTAGAATGCAGATGAAGAGGATAATGAAACATGGAATGCTCTCTTCCTACGTCGTACAAACAATGTGAGTTACTACCTCAACTCCAAGGGCTCCGATGAGGACATGCCAGAAATCGGTTTCTGCCCAAATTGAGGTAACTACTCAAAGAGATGAAATCAAGGATGTGGGAACCCTCGAGACCTCTAAAGCCCCTGTAGAGAACATCCCTCTCCCGACTGTTACAAAAACACCTGCTCTCGAGGTTCCTCCCACTATCAAAGCCGCCGCAATCGAGAACATCACCGCTGCTGAGCCCGTCTCTATTGAAACCCCTCAAGGAGAGGTAGCAAAATTTGAGGTTAATATCACCAATTCGGCCTCTGCAGGTAATAATTGTAGTGTTTTGAATTCAACACACATTTTCTATATCCGTTGTTAAATCTAAAAATTTTTCAGAAGCTCTCGCGAAAGTTGCTCCTACAAAAATGTCAGAGCCTGAACAAGAGAAGAAAGCGGGTCCACTGGTGATCGATTTCGTGTTGTTGGGCCTTGCTCATCAAAGAATTATTCAATAACAGGCCACACTGGGAAACTTTCCGGTGACAACTGTTGAGATGGAGCCTGTCTCTCCTGCTTGGACAACATCGGAGCAGGGTGGAGATCAGCCAGAGCCTGAGATCGAGTTATCTTCGACCCCGCCAGCTCTTTCTAGCCTCTCAGCTTTTGACTGGTGGAGGCCACTGAGGCTGGTTCATCGACGCTTATAGTTAGGCTGATCTCGATGCCTGACTTTCGATTCTTGGAGGCTGCTCCTTTGAAGACTCCTTTTCCGAAGATTGCTCCAATCGCTGCTGCCCCAGCTATCCCAGAGTCATCCATAACAGTCTTGCCTCAGCAGAGCCTCATACATCCATTGCCCTTCCATCGATCGAGGTCAATTCCTAGGATGAATTCATCCGGGGGCTTGTGCAAGGCTTCTACAAAAGCTTGAAGCACTTCCTTCCCATGATTTTCAAAAGCACTCGTACTTCTTTTACTTTTTGAAGAGTCATTTTCTCTGGAGCAATAGGAAATATCAGGGATGTTGGAGGGGTTACCGAAGTTGAGTCCTTGGAAAAAGTGGTCAACAATCTTGAAAGGGATATCAGTGAATGAAATAACCAGAGGCAGTTAGACCTTACTCCCCTGGTGGAAGCTAAACTGGAATGTCTCATGGAACAGATGAAAAAGAATTATCTAGAGACATCACAAGAGATAGAGGCACTATCTCAAAAGTTGAAATCCCTGGAGGCCTAGGAGTCTGAGGTTACAGAGGCAATGGTCATCTCCAGTGAATCGCTTGATTTTGCTGAGAGTCAGATCAAGAAAGCAAAGGAGATGATTGCAAAGGCCAACCTTCTCCTTTCCAAAGCTAAGCCGGTGAGTCAAGCCGAAACCATTCGATTGGAATAGATGACGGCTGAGAGCATCCAGATCCAACACTCAGAGACAGAGAAGAGGACAACTTTGGAGGAGCTAAAATTTCACTTGGAAATGATGGTTGCATTCAATCGGGAAAAGTTGAAGCCACAGGCCCTGCTGAAGGCTGAAGAGGAGAGAAGCAACAGGTTGTTTGCTCTTAAGGCAAAGATCAAATCCTATGAGAGACAACCTTGATTTGTAATATCTTGTATCTTCTTTTATTGTACTTTCTCATCAATCAATAAATTCTGCTTTTTGATCAATGACTTGTCAGGTGTCTTTCTCTTCTTTTTTTATCCTTTCTCTATCTTATAAGTTTTCCATATGAGAAAAACTTAACATGCAAGTTCTTTAGGAAAGAACAAATGGGGTTAAATTTCACCAAGTAAAATTCTCGAAGGAATTAAAATCAAGACTAACATTATTCAGAGCTATGAACATGATAAAGTTAATTTAGGAAAGAAAATTCACTGGGGATAAAGGAGTGTAGGTCTACAAATCCATCTATTCAGAGGTGATTGACTAGACATGACTGGTTAGGATTCGCTAGAAAAGGAGTTTTTCTATTCAAAGGTGATTGATTGAACATAATGATAATTGGACTGGGCTAAGATCTAAAATCTGTCAGTTTAGAGGTGATGAGCTGGACACAACTGATTAAGAATTATCAGACTCAAAAATCTTATCGTTCAGAGGTGACAAACTGGACATAACGACAAAAGAAACTCAGCACTGCGGGAGGATAAGATTTGGCTATCTATCGGTTCAGAGATGATAAACTGGACATAACCAATTGAGAAACCACCAAACTTAAAAAACTTATTGTTCAGAGGTGATTATCTAACTTGACAGCAAAAGAAGTCTATAAAGGACTGAAGGATGAATCTAGACATCGATCGGTTCGGAGGTGATGAACTAGACATAATCGATTAGAAATTACCAAATTCAGAGCCCCATTATTCAGAGGTGATGAATGGACATGACGGTAAAAATAGTCCCTATTAGATTAGAAGATGAGACTTTGCTATTTGTCGGTTCAGAGGTGATTGACTGGACATAACTGATTGAGAAGCCACAAAGCTCAGAATTTTGTTATTCAGAGGTGACAAACTAGACATAACGACAAATGGAAGGTGAACCTGGTTTTAGAGACCCATCTATGAGGTGATGAATTGGACGAGATAGACTAAGACGTGCTAAATTTCAAATCCACTGCCAGAGGTCATAATGTTAACATGACAGCTAATCCACTAGGGATTGCAAGGGCGAATTGGATCTAAGCACCCATCGATTTAGAAGTGATGGACTGGACATGACCGACTAACAAGCACCAGGTTCGTAATTCGTTGTTTAAAGGTGATTGACTAACATAACATCAAGAACTCTCGGCCCTGACGGAGGAAAAGAGAACAGAGTTTTGAACTTATCTGTTCAGAGGTGGTGACTAGACATGACAGTTTGAGTACCATGGAGGAGAAGAGATTTGGTTGCTCATCAGTTCAGAGGTGATGAACTGGACATGACTAAGAAACATCAGACTCAGAGCCCTGCCATTCAGAGTTGGCGAACTGGACAAACAGTAAAAGAGTAGCCCCTACCGGACTAAAAGGTAGAACTTGGCTATCTATCAGTTCAGAGGTAACATGGACATAACCGACTAAGAAACCACCAAGCTTAGAGCCTTGTCATTCAGGGAGGATTGACTGGACGTGACGGCAAAAGGAGTTATTCCACTGGGAAATATGATTTGATACTCCGTGGGGAATTTAGCATTTCTTTGGAGGAGTTTCGGAAGAAATTATCAGAGGTATGGTATAAACGTGACAACCAGAGAGTCCATTAGGGGCTGAAAGGGTATTTAAAGATTTCTAGGGGAATTTATTAAAAATTTGCTGGGGAGTTAAAAGAAATCCCATAGAATTTTAGAAGGAATAGCATTCCTATAGATTCCACGAGGGAATGTTTTAAAGAATTGTCAGAGGTAAGCATTAACGTAAAAATCAAGCTGGGAAAGGAAGGATGCAAATTCCTTGCTGGGGAGTTAGAAGGGGATTTTGCTCGAAGTAATCGTAGCAAATTCTCTGCTTGGGGATTCATAACAGTAACTTGTCAGAGGTATGATGTTAACTTGACAAAGATTCATGTACTATTAATGTAACAGCAATTTGGGTGGGCCTGTCATTCTATAGAGAAGAATGACAGTTGGAGTTCCAATCTGCTAGGGATATATCAAAAATTTGCTGTTAAAGAGTTAATGTTAACATGACAGACTTCATCTGTAGTTCATCTCATTGGGGAAATGATTACAGTTTGACGTGATTTTACCATTCCATGGACGAAAATTGGTAAAAAATTTGTACGAAATTGACCGTTCTCTGCAACTGTAAGAATATTGCTAGAGAATTTTGCCGGGGAATAGGAGACAGTGCTCCTAAAATTTGTTAGGGATCAAAGTAATCCCGCCGGGGAACATGAGAATAATACCCCTAAAATGAATTCTCTCTTGAGGGAATAATCATTTGTATACTTCGAGGAAAATTTGACAGAGAGGTTCCAGCTATCTATTAATCGATCGATTATCACATCTTGAAATGAATGTAGAAACATAGGAAAAGTTTTGCAAAGATGCATCTTGAGCCTTTTTCAATGCATTTGGCTTGGATAAATCATCAGATAAACTCATTTAGTCAGTTTATCTAGATATTTGAATGAACAGGTTGTGAAGTCGGGCTTCGACCGATCGAAGAGGAGGATCTGACTGAAGGCATACCACCATTACATACAGAAAAGTCAGAGGTGAAAGCTTCAACATGACTTGTCTGCTTTGTGGATCCACCATTCCATAGAGGGGAATTGGTAGAGAATTCTGGAGGAATCAACTAGGATCCGGTCTCTTAGGATTTTTAGCAAACTCTCAACTATCAACGGATTTGATTTGCCTTTACCAACTACCATTTGAGTTGGGCTAGCCATGTTATTTCCCTCAGCATGATGAGTTATCAAGGATTTTATATTGGGCTTAGAAACCAATATTTTTCTCTAACCTTATTCATTGAAGGCTTCGGATCGTGTCATTTTAAGTGGACCTTTCTGCATTCCACTGATGACCTCTAAAATCTCACTGGGGATTAAAGAGTTAATAATAAACTTCATGGGAAATTTATCGAGTAGGTTAAAATTCGTGATGAAGTGTCACCGTAATCAGGATTCTTGTTCTTGGATGGTCATTGAGTTGAGACATGGAACATGAGTTCTGCAGGAAATTTATCGATCAAGTTGAGATTCCTTATGAAGCTTCATTTTATGTTCATCACGGCCAGGACTCAGGTTTGCAGCTAATCACCAAATCCAGATATGAATATAGAAGCAGCGGAAGGTTCTGCTGAGATGCGTCACGAACCTTCTTTAAAGAATTTCGCTCGATTAGGGTTGTCGTGAGACCGAATCATGCACGTTTTGTGATTTGGTATAAAGAAAGTGAAAAATAGTTGAGATTTGGTGATGGAGGTGATCTAAACTAAAGATTAAAAGAAAAGAAAGAAAACCTAAAAGAAATACTTACATTTTTTCGGTTGATGACTTACCTGGAATCCTTGCATGTTTACCTTCATCTGGAGGCGATCAGCGCATAACTCATAAGATTAACTTAGTCCCAATTTAGATTACATCATCAAGGCTTTTTTGAGCAAGTATGAAATGATACAAACATAGGGAAGAATCCATCGTCTGAGCTATCAATGGCACTCGCTAAGGCAAGACAACACCGATGCTATTTGACTCACTTGGTCTATCATCAAAACCGAAAGAGGAAGAGTAGAAAGAAGAAGAAGAAAATGAATATAAAGAAGAACATAAAAAAGTTACCTTTTTATTGCTTGCAGAAATGATGGAAGAAAGGAGGAGGTTATATCGGTGTCACTCTCAACATAAATCTCTCTCTTACTTACATGAATCTTAGTCTAACCTATGTACATAAAATGAAAAAAAAATCTACACTAAAAAGAATGAAAAACTAGCCTAAGGATCCATTTCTGCTTAATCTTCTTCTGTACACTAAGAAATCCTAGTATTTATAGGTAAAAACCAAATGGGGGAGAGCGTATAAAGACAGGGGAAGCAAACGCTCCCCCAACCGCTTCAACCAAGCCGTGGATCCAAGACTTTTGTCGCGGATCCGCGGCCAGGATCTGGCCAAATAGCCAGATCCAGGTGCCGTGGTCTGTTGATGCCTCGATGCTTCCTTTTATCTAATTGGATTTTCAATATATTATCTGGATCTGGCGATATCTCTGTTTATCCTTATGCTAACTGAATAAATCTAAATAAATCCAATTTTATTCGGTTTCTATTTGGTATTACCTGCTCCGATTTGCTCTGATCACCTTAAATTTTCTGTCCCAATCCTTGATTTTGAATTAAGCTTATTTAAATCTAAATTTAAGTGGGTTTTTGGGCTCGTTTTCTTTCTTTTTCCCTTGGTAAAGGCCTACATATAATTTAGACAATAAATAGGATTAAAAACAGAGTTTATTAAATAATAAAAATGAGAATGTGATAATAAATATGCAGTATCAGCGACTGATCACACTCCCATACATATTTTTTGCTCGTCCTAGAGCAAAACAACAAAACTAAATCAATAATTATTAGACCACTTTCGTAGGTCACGCAATTGCACTGAGCATATGCAACAAGCCATTAAACCTCTAGGTTTTTCCTAGAGGACGAGTTTTGTCTCGTGAGGATTTTCAGTGGATTACACCCACAAAATCTATAAAGAAAAAGAAACAAAGTGTTAGTCTTTTGAAATCACATTTTGAAAGAGAAAATTATTTGAAGTATTACTGTAAGAATTAAGTAATGTTGGTCCTCGCTCTGATGCCAAATGTGGATCTAATATACGAAGTCAACACTCACAAGAATATTAGTATAAAGAAAATAATCGTACTTGCAAATAAAGAAAAATAAATCACAGAAAAGTTAACAATCGCAAACACGTGTGATTTATCCTGGTTCGGTCCTCGTGACCTACATCCAGTCCCCAAGCCTCCCGCTTGATATTTTCCTTTATTCTTGACTTTGTACACCCAAAATCAACACCTTGCACACCACTTGACAAATCTCCTTTGCCAAATGTGTACAACTTCTCTTATAACCAAGAGAACAAAACACCTTGTACAACTTCTCTTCTACACTAAGAAGACGCTCTTATACAATGATTTCTTTGAGTGATTACAACCTTTCCTATAAGCCTTGGTACAGTATGTGATCGCAGACAAGGGCTAGTATAGGAGAACTTTCAGAGATCTTCTCAAAAGAGTAGGAATTGGTGAAGAACTGGAAGTGGGAACAGTTTTCAGGAAACCAGAATATTTTCAGGATTTTTGGTCAGAAAACTGAATATTTGAATTGGTATTTTGGCCTAGGATAACAACCCTATATATAGCTGCACTCTAAGGTTAGTTAGGGTAGTTATTAGGTCCATTTTTAACATTCAAACGTTGGATAACGTTGCAGAAAATACCAGAATACAGAAACTGTCCAACAGTCAGAAACTGCCTATAGTCGACTTGAGATATGGGTTAGTCGACTAGGGTAGGCAAAATTCTCAAGGTTAGTCGACTAGGTCAAGTTAAATTCAAACGACAAGTTTCTGGAAACTGAACCAAGTCGACCACAACTAACTTATAAGTCGACTAGGCCAGGGATTAGTCGACTAGGGAAAAGGGTCAAGTCGACTACAAAAGTCTATTAGTCGACTATGTTTCTGTTAAGTCGACTAACAGAGACAAACAGAGAGTTGGGATCTTTTTGGACACAAGGCTAGTCGACTAGGGAATTGGTCAAGTCGACTACACCATCGATAAGTCGACTATAGAGAGCTATAAGTCGACTAACAGGCTATGATATGCGTGTGTGCATCAAGGCTTTTGACATGTTATTTAATTATTACAAAACATATCATTAGCAACTCTCCTTGGGAAGTCTTGATCATGAAGAACTCTTGAATAGGCTTTGATAGAGCTCCAAATGATAGGCTTCACAAATGTCTTCATCAAAAGCAAGTTCCAACATTCTCCCCCTTTTTGATGATGACACTTTGTGTGCACAAATGCTCCCCCTACAGAAAATAAGTTATATTTTCTCCCCGTGCAGAAAATGGGTTATAACAGATATAGAAATACTTGTGTTCTCCCCCTGCAACAAATATATCATAACAAGTATATATATATGAAGTATTGTTCTCATCAACTTCTTATATGGTACCTGAAAGATAAACGTTAGATGGTACCAATCATAAGAGAAAACATTAACCTTTAGGAGACCAAACCCAATTTGAATTTGGTTTCCACCTGTTAGTATACACATAATTGCATGAATTACATATATCATGTATGTATGATGCAATGTAAGTATTTTTGTCAAAAATGCTTAAATTTTTAGGAATCCATATAAACTTATTTTCAATTCTTTTTGAACTATTATCAAACTTTCTTTTCACAAAAGAATTATATGGATTACTAACATATAAAGATTTTTCAAAAAATCCAAGACCATAATTATTATGTGACATCTTTTGATATGATAACAAATCATTCAATTTTTCTTTTCCTTGATTAAACTTAGTCACATTTTTTAAAATCTCTTCATATTTCATTTTAAAAACTGGTATGTCTTTATCTAACACAGAAATTCTTTTATTTAAAGACACAGTTTCCTTTTTAAGCAAAATATTTTCTTTTATAAATTTCTCATTATCCTTTTTCAATGATGATATTACTTTTTCAAGATCATCTTTTTGAGAATTTATAGAAGAAACTTGTGAAACATAACATGAATTTTCTTTGAAAAGTTTTTCATTTTTCCTTTGATAAAACTTTATTTTTCATTTTTTCATTCTTTAGATCATTGAATAATTCATGGAATGCATCTAAAAGTTCAGTATATTGTACCTCATCTTCTTCTAGTGCCATGTAAAAGATATTGGCATGTTCAGTGGCTTCTTCTTCGTCAGAGGAAGAGGAATCACTGTTCTCCCATGATGCTTGGTAGTCTTTCTTCTTTCTGAACTTTTTGCTCTTGAATTTACCTTTATTTTTGAGTAATGGGCAATCCTTCTTCATATGACCTGTCTTATTGCAATTAAAATATTTTAATTTACCTTGCTTTAAGAACCTTCTGAATTTTCTTGAAAGTATTGCCATCTCCTCTTCATCGTCATCTGAATTGTCCATGTCTGAGGATGCATGGAAGACAAGTTCTTTCTTCTTTGAGTGAGGTTGTCGTTCATCCTTCTTTCTTTCGTCGAGTTGCACTTCATATGCCATTAGATTACCAATAAGATTTTCTAACGACATTGTTGAGAGATCATTCGCTTCTTCAATTGCGGTTGTCTTCTTCTCCCAATCTGATGTGAGTGCACGAAGGATTTTGTGAACTTTTTCGACTTGGGTGTATTCCTTTCCAAGGGATGTTAAGGAATTGGTTAAGTCAGTGAATCTTGTAACCATTTCTGAGATGGTTTCATTCTCTTCCATTTTGAATAGTTCAAACCTGTGGACAAGAACAAAATCTTAGATTCTTTAACTTTATTTGTGCCTTCGTGTGATACCTAAAGAGTATGCCATATTTGATTTGCAGAAGTGACTGTTGACACATGGTTGAACTCTTCTTTGGTTAATGCACAGAATAAAGTATTCATCGCTTTGGCGTCAAGGTTCGCATTCCTCTTTTGATCATCACTCCAAGCGTTGTATTGGGCAGTAGGCTTGGTGTACGGTGCTTCTACGATGTTCCAAAGTTCGTAGTTGAGCGATTGCAAGTAGATCTTCATTCTACACTTCCAATAGTTGTAGTTGGATCCGTCAAATAGAGGTGGACGTTGTGTAGAATGTCCTTCTTTGAATTGTGACAAAGGAAACTCCGTTGCCATCTTCGTAGATTGTTGACTGGGTATGCAGGGCTCTGATACCAAATGTTGGACCTCGCTCTGATACCAAATGTTGGTCCTCGCTCTGATGCCAAATGTGGATCTCATATACGAAGTCAACACTCACAAGAATATTAGTATAAAGGAAATAATCGTACTTGCAAATAAAGAAAAACAAATCACAGAAAAGTTAACAATTGCAAACACGTGTGATTTATCCTGGTTCGGTCCTCATGACCTACATCCAGTCCCCAAGCCTCCCGCTTGAGATTTTCCTTTATCCTTGACTTTGTACACCCAAAATCAACACCTTGCACACCACTTGACAAATCCCCTTTGCCAAATGTGTACAACTTCTCTTACAACCAAGAGAACAAAACACCTTGTACAACTTCTCTTCTACACCAAGAAGACGCTCTTGTACAATGATTTCTTTGAGTGATTACAACCTTTCCTATAAGCCTTGGTACAGTATGTGATCGTGGACAAGGGCTAGTATAGGAGAACTTTCAGAGATCTTCACAAAAGAGTAGGAATTGGTGAAGAACTGGAAGTGGGAACAGTTTTCAGGAAACCAGAATATTTTCAGGATTTTTGGTCAGAAAACTGAATATTTGAATTGGTATTTTGGCCTAGGATAACAACCCTATATATAGCTACACTCTAGGGTTAGTTAGGGTAGTTATTAGGTCCATTTTGAACATTCAAACGTTGGATAACGTTGCAGAAAATACCAGAATAAAGAAACTGTCCAACAGTCAGAAACTGCCCAAACGACAAGTTTCTGGAAACTGAACCAAGTTGACCACAACTAACTTATTAGTCGACTAGGCCAGGGGTTAGTCGACTAGGGAAAAAGGTCAAGTCGACTATAAAAGTCTATTAGTCAACTATGTTTCTGTTAAGTCGACTAACAGAGACAAACAGAGAGTTGGGATCTTTTTGGACACAAGGCTAGTCGACTAGGGAATTGGTCAAGTCGACTACACCATCTATAAGTCGACTATAGAGAGCTATAAGTCGACTAAAATGCTATGATGTGTGTGTGCATCAAGGCTTTTAACATGCTATTTAATTATTACAAAACATATCATTAGCAACTCTCCTTGGGAAGTCTTGATCATGAAGAACTCTTGAATAGGCTTGTGATAGAGCTCCAAATGATAGGCTTCACAAATGTCTTCATCAAATGCAAGTTCCAACAAGTAATCTATAAGTTATAAGAAAATTAAACTTTTCATTCTTAAACTTATTCTTTATTTAAAAACTTGTTATGAATTAAGGTAAGGAGTCAAACTGTATTTCTTATATAGTCTATCATTTTATCCTAAGTTATATGCACCTTTGTGACCGTGAAATTTTGACTCAAGGTTCTTTAACTCTAACTCTTATGCCTTATTTTTTCTTTTGTTTTTTATTTTTATTTTTGGTAATATTATTCTTTAGTTCTATTAGGCTTTCTAATCTGCCCATGTAACGAGCCTTTAATCGGTGACTCCCAAACCAAACGGTCTTAGGGCATCGGGTGAGAAAACACCCAAAGGACTTAAGAACTCGAGCAAATAAGGCCACAAAACTAAGGATATTGTTATATGAACTGCTTTTAGGCGTGGATATTTATGCTTTATGAGGCACAAATACCCAGCTTAATCAGAGGATTTTTGATATATTATATATATATTTCTTTTTTACTTTTATTTAATAAGACATAAGAATCTTTATTTTTGAACCCTAAGTGTATAAGTGTATAAAGCATGCATATTTCATCAAGGTAAAAATCAAGACTAAATTACTTTTCTAAATTTTCTTCCTACCCTTGGAAATCAAGCAAATAACCTTATTTTAACCAAGTATAAGAAATCCTAATTATGATTCTCCTATTCCTTAAACTTGACTTAATTTCTTACAAAAAAAATATGTCAAAATATTGCTCTTTTTTTAAAAAAGTTTTTTTTAAAAGAAAGAAAAATGTTAATTTTTTTATTTTAAATAAAAAGAAAACCTATGTTATGTTAGAACCCTCCCTAACATCTATCTCATGTATTGTCCTCAATGTATGAATGAATGCATAGATGCATGAAAAAGAAGAAAGGAAAGGAAAAATATTACCTTAAGGTCGTGATTTCGGTGGATGTCGAATTAGATCAAGCATTGCTACTCAATCAAGATAATATGGTGGTTCACGGAACCCACCTTTATTGATCTCTTTTCTATTTACATATTTACAGTCCCCAATATGAATAGGATCATGAAAGTGTTGGCCCAAAGGCCCTTCACTCTAGTTTTGATGATGATTAACTCATGTAGTTATAGTTTATTATGATCTTGTGCTTAATTAGTTTTAGATATGTGATCAAGATCTTAGTAGGTGATTAGCTTCAACAAAGGTGTTTTGGAGCTATCACATATAGATTCAAGAGCTCGCGCGTCAAGATCGCATCTATCACTCGGTTGGAGTCAAGCTCGTTGGATCGCGTTTGGATCGAGTCAGCTTGGAGACAAGAAGACTTCGGTTTATTTAGTGTAGAATATTTAGACCTTATGTTACGATAGATAGTATTGATATGCTCAAGTACACATACACACACATGTCTAAAGTTTGGTTTTCGGTTTAACCGGTTTTAGATTTCATGTCAAAAACATAGATATATATCTTATATGTATATTGGATTCTATTCATATACAATATGCTTCAAATTTGTTTCAATATCATGTTTTTGTATCCATATGAGTTTTAGAGAAAACAGTTTTCCATTTCAAAAATTCAAGTTTTGGAAAATACAGATTTTGTGTTTAAGCTTAATTTCATTATCAAAAAAATGGTTCAAATAGTTTAAAATATGTGTTAAATTTTAGTCACACATATTTATACTTCAAAGATCTTATAAGAACTTATTTTTATGGAATGTATGTGTATTTTATGGGATTTTTTAGGAGTTAAAAGACCAAGTTTTAATCCCTATAATTTGTCGGACCTTGCCTTCTGCCGGTAGACCGAACAGTCGACCGAGACAGAAGTCGGTCGACCAGATCGATCGACCGATGTGCACAAACGTGCACGACCAAATGGCTTGAGGGTCGGTCGATCGGGCGGTCGACCGGCCAGAGAGCTCTGCTCTCTTGTCCTGGCCTCGGTTGACCGTACGGTCGACCGATAGGTCAAAGCCTAGGATCGGTCGACCAGGTGGTCGATCGGCAGGCTGTAACGGTCATAAATATGACCGTTAGCCGGTCGACCGGAAGTAGATTTTTCTGCTGACTTTGACCCAACGGCTAATTTTTGGAATGGGTTATAAATACCCATCCCTTTGGGCTGTTTTGCAAAAAGAATTTGAAGAGCAAAATTTTTCATCTTCTTAAGTGTTTTAGCAACAAGTTTTCAAGAGTTTTTGGGCTAAAAGATTTTATCTTTATTTATTTTCAAGAGTTGGAAAAATCAAAGAAAAATAGAGTATTTGGGATATTGGTTTTGATCATCATTTCTATCTTATTCTAGTTGTCTTTCCAAGTATTTTTCTTTGTGTTTTGATTTTCAAAGACCTTGTTTTCTCACACTTGAGCTATCATATCTATCCTATCTATAGGATCTTATTTTGTGAGGAAAATTGGTTTATGGTTTATTGAGACCACCAAGTGTGGTAATCTCTTTGCTTTGAGTTTGTGGGTATCCCTCTTGTGTAGAGGTGAATGTGGAAGAGTTTTGAGTTTGTGGGTATCCCTCTTGTATAGAGGTGATTGTGGAGGAGTTTGAGTTTGTTGGTATCCCTCTAAGTGTAGAGGTGATTGAGGTTGGAGTTTTGGCTTTGTGCCTATCCCTCTAAGTGTAGAGGTGATTGTTGGAGTTTTGACTTTGTGCGTATCCCTTTAGTGTGAGGTGATTATTGTTTGGCTTAATGCCTATCCCTCTAGTGTGAGGTGATTGTTGTTTGGCTTAGTGCCCATCCCTCAAAGGTAGAGGTGATTGTTGTTGTGCCTAGCCTCTTGTGTAGAGGTTGTGTTGTTAGAGAGAGGAGTTGTGTACTCCTAGTTTGTATTTGCCAAATCCTCAGTGGAGGTTCCCTTTGTGGGAAGTCCTGTGTGGACATATAGTAGAAATCCTTTTGTGTGACGGCAGGGACATAGAGCAACGGCTCGAACCTCGAAGCATATCTCGGTGTTTGCGATTGATCCACTATCTCTAAACTCTCTCTCTCTTATACCTTACATTGTTTCATATTGTTCATATCATATCTTATTTGCTTGATATTATTTGTGTGCCTCACTAGTGTTGAACCAAGAGAGCTTCATATAGCACCTCAACTTTTATTTAGAGGAATTTAGAGGAGATAGTCCAGAGCCTGTCACCGGGAATTCGGCTACACTCTTTGGTTACACTTATGTGTTGCAAATTAGTTTTTAATTCTGCATCATTTGTCATTAGATTAGCCATACACCTATTCACCCCCCTCTAGGTGTATTTTCAATTGGTATCAGAGCCTACGCTCCTGATATTAGGTTTAACCACCTAGGAGTGAGATCTTTGGTTGCTAATCTAACATATTGCATTTGCACACATAGTTTATACACTCGTGGATTACCTTGGCCCTCCTATGTTTGATGTTTCTAACATCGATATATAGAAGCTTAAGATGAGTATGTATCTCAAAATCCTAGGAATGCATGTGTACCTTGCCACTACCAAGAAACCCTCTCTTGGTAATGACAAGCATATAGAGGCCAATGCACAAGCCTTAGAGGCACTTAGGCGCACTCTTAATAAAGAATATTTATGTATAGTTTCTCATTGTGATTCCTCTTTTGCAATCTGGAATACTTCGACCTCTCCCGCGTTACAAACGACGAAATATGTGGAGGAGGAATCTAGTGGGAATGAGTCCGACCAACCTTGCTACATAGTCCAAGGGAATGACTCCCTTGAGGTAAACTCGGACACCCATCTAGATGATTGTGCTAGTTCTTCAGGAGATGATATCATGGATGCCGATGCTTTGAATGAAGAAATATCTATTGTTTGTGAAAACTTGCTTGAAAAATATCAAGTTTTAAAAAAGAAAAGCTTTAAATTAAAATAAAAAATAAGGATTTATCTTCTAAACTTGATATTATTTTGCAAGAAAGGGATGAGATTTCAATTGAAAGGGACTCATTGAAATCCCAAATTCATCTTGCCCTAAATGAAAACAAAATTCTAAAAAGTAAAAATAATTATGATGAAGTTTTGAAGAAAAATGAGGTTCTATCTTCAAAACCTGATATTGTTTTAAAAGAAAATGATTCTTAAAAAATAAAATTACTTCTATTTCAAAAGAATTGGATTTGATTTCTAATGAAAATAAATCTTTAAAAAATGATTTAAATTCACATGTTTGTCATGCTAATATTGCTTCACCATCTAGTGTTTCTATTGCATGCTCCACTTTACTTCTAGTATTAAAAATGATATTTGTGTATTGAAAAAAGTGTTGATTATTTGGGCTCCACTTTGAGCCAATGTGCCATGAACCACACACGGTTGGAATCCATGTTTCATAAGAAACATGCTCCTCCTATGCATGCACACAAATCACGGTATATATATGCTTCTCATGTTCATACACATAACACCATGTATGCTCATGTGTACACATGTACACATTGTGGAGGTAAGGGCCACCTTGCAAGATTTTGTTATGATAGAATATATAATTTAAATTTTGCAAATAAGTTTGTTTGGTTTAGGAAAAGTGCTAACCCCCATAGACCCGATAAGGTATGGATACCAAAATCTACCCCTATTCTACTTGATGTAGGTGTGGGCTCTCGCTTAACGTGAGAGTATTGGTGCCTTGATGGTGGATGCTTTTGTGGTTGATGGACACTACTTTGGATGCATCACCTTCAAGGAAGTTTGGTGGAAGGACCACCATGGTTTGGAAACCTAGAGATTTGCCCTAATGGTTTTAGTAACTATCTCTAACTCCTTATTAGTATACATGCTTTCATATTATTGATTTTTAGCATGTATTAGTTTTCATGTTTTTCATGATTATTATGTTAAATGCCATGTAAATTAGACTTGTAATATACATATGTAGTATTTGAGATACACCCATGTTCATATAGATTCATACTTTGTGTTCTCACTAGTGTTTAACTACTTTGTATATGCTAGCTCTAAGACATGTCCATTTACCTAATGACCATATTGTTTATGATTTTTGCACTTCATGTTTTGATTACATGTTTAAGATATAGTTTTCATTAAAATTAGTGTATATACTTGTACAACTAATGAGCCACATTTGATTTTTGTATGTTTGTACTTAATTGCTCATTTGTACCCATTAGATGTACTAATATAGCCTAATTTTGATGATTCTTACATTTCAACTTGTATTCCCTATTTTGTACATATTTTTTCTTCGATAATGTGTTTAGCTTCATGTACATGTTAATTTTGTTTAAAAACTTTAGATAGACATGTATACCGTTGAGTCACTTGTCTTTCATGCAAATTCTATTATGAACTCATTTATGTTTGGGATATGTATGTATACCTTTAGTTTTAGACAAAACATACATATACCTAGAAGCCTATTTAGTTTAATGATTTTTCATGTTTTTGAGAAGGAATTTCATATGAGCTTCATTGCCTATTTTCATGATTATACTTTTCACATGATTCTTGTACACTCACATTATCTGTGTTTACTCATTACTTTATTTTATGAGTATCTTACTGAGCTTTATATATCTTGAGTGTCTATTTTGTGTAAAATGCATGCTTCATGAAATATATGATTTGGTTTCACAATTTTGAAGAATCTATAACTAGTTATTTCAAATTATCTTAAACTAGTTCATTCTTCACTTGGTAGAGTTTTTAAATATGTTAAAATTATTTTCAAATCCTATTTTTGAAAATCCCTACCTTTAAAAGGGCGGTTGGATGGGCGACCATGCCTTATATGCTCAAAATTGAAAAACTTTTTTTAACATATGCATGAATAGGGTGGTAGGTATGAGTTATACACTTAATTCTCATTGTATTTTCAATTGGTATCACAAGTGATATTTTTATGTTTGTATACTCTTATGTGTTTCCTATATATGTATGTTTCAAACTTCAAATAGTATGAATTTCGATTGGTGTTTACATTTTCATATATATATATATATATATATATATATATATATATATATATATATATATATATATATATTTTGATTGTGCTTACTATATCTTTATATCTTAAAAGCACATGGTTATGCTAAACTTGATTTAGTCCTTAATGTCAATTATTTTTCATTTGGTATCTTATACAAACTTATGCATTATTTTTATTAGTATTTCATAAAGGGGAAGAAAAATTCGTGTTTTATCTTTCAATCGGTTTTATTTTCAAATGGTATCTTACTCCCACTCTTTATGGTGAAAAATACTTTATTTTGGTATATGCTAACATTTAAAATATTGGTATCAATAATCTTAAATTAGTATTATTCTAAATTTGGTAACCTTGTTGCAAAATGAGTTGTGTTTACCCAAAAATTTGGTTTACAGTTTCAATTGGTTTTTACTTTCAATTGGTATCAATATTTACAATACATATTTCAATTGATATAAAAAACGTACAATATTTCATTTTCTATTAGTATCACAAATTTACAAGATATTTTCAATTGGTATCTTTTGGTATCTTTTGATTATTTTCAATTGGTATCATAAATTAGTATCATAATGTTTCAATAAATAACTTTATCATAAATTGGTATATTTTCAATTGGTATTTGAAATATTATTTGATTTGTTTTCGCCCCCTTGTTGATGAATTGACAAAAAGGGGGAGAAGTATTTGGAGATTTACATATGCATGTTTATTTTCTTGTTTAATGCATATATATTTTATTTATGCAAAAAGGGAAAAAGTATTTGGAGAGTATATTTATGTATATTTCCTCATTTATGCATATATGTGTTTCTTGATTTATGCATTTTATTGAATATCTTTATGTTTATTGCTATGCATGAGTTAAGGGGGAGCTTTTATGAAGCTTAACTTTAATCCATGCATATATAACTCCATGAGTTTTGTCATCATCAAAAAGGGGGAGATTGTTGGCCCAAAGGCCTTTCACTCTAGTTTTGATGATGATTAACTCATGTAGTTATAGTTCACTAATGATCTTGTGCTTAATTAGTTTCAGATATGTGATCAAGATCTTAGTAGGTGATTAGCTTCAACAAATGTGTTTTGGAGCTATCACATGTAGATCAAGAGCTCGTGCGTTAAGATCGCATCTAGCACTCGGTTGGAGTCAAGCTCGTTGGATTACGTTTGGATCGAGTCGGCTTGAAGACAAGAAGACTTCAGTTTGTTTAGTTTAGAATGTTTAGATCTTATGTAAAGGTAAATAGTATTGATATGCTCAAGTTCACATACACACACATGTTTAAAGTTTGGTTTTCGGTTTAAACGGTTTTGGATTTCATATCAAAAACATAGATATATATCTTATATGTATATTGGATTCTATCCATATACAATATGCTTCAAATTTGTTTCAATATCATGTTTTTGTATCCATATGAGTTTTGGAGAAAACGGTTTTCTATTTCAAAAACCAAGTTTTGAAAAATACAGATTTTGTGTTTAAGCTTAATTTCAATATCAAAAAAATGGTTTACATAGTTTATAATATGTGTTGAATTTTAGTCACACATACTTGTACTTCAAATATCTTATAAGAACTTATTTTTGTGAAATTTATGTGTATTATATGGAAATTTTTAGAAGTTAAAAATACCAAATTTTGATCCCTATTATTTGTCTGACCTGGCCTTCTGTCGGTCGACCGGACCGGTTGACTGATGTGCACAAACGTGCATGGCCAAATCTAGCATGTTTTATTACCCTAACTAATGCAACTATCTGTTTCCCATCCCACAAGACAACTGCATATCAAATAAGTGATGCGTTAGTGGATCCTGATAGCAGGGAGAAATAGTTCATTATACTCTGGTATCATGTAACATGTAATAACAGGAGCGCGCATAAATAACAAGATCATGTATGACAAGGCCCTCGGATGAGCCGCCCTTCCAAGCACACCTCCTTGGTTTCTACTACTACAGTCTTCCCCTATAACCCCGGCTTGCTTAATTTCATTAATCAATGCAAGTGAAAGACAATGTGTGACTCAGTATATATGATCTGGAAACAGTGTCATGGATATCATTGTCACATAGTGAAAACTATGTGCATCAAGATAACGGGAGAATGTAAACAGTGTCAATATCAAGTGACAAATATAAAGTTGTGCAGGTGATACCAGATGCATAGTACCGCAGGTGATGTCAGTGTCACGTAAAAGGTCATAGTAAATCGGTCATGATCATATAATCCAACAAAATAATCACAATTTCCTCAATATTAAATCCTTAATAATTTTTGAAACTCCTAAATAATTAAGATAGTCATTACATCTGATTATCATTATTTAATTATCCTCGAACAATCCTGATCACAATATCAATCGATAAATAATCTCATCCATTAATTAATATAGATTTACGTGTCAGGATCTAACACATAAAAGCAAAATTATGTCAATTTTAGTGGGATACATGCATGTACAGTGATGAGGTGTAAAAACAATATGTGGAACAATATTTCGTGATCATGTGTCGAAAATGATGATGATAAAGAACTAATGAAAAATGAATAATATAATGATCAATGTTACATTCGGAACAAAGCAGTGCAAACACACTATATTTATGATCATAGGACATTATCGATAATCAGAAAATCAAGAACATAGAGAAACTAATAGATAATAGACAATAATAATTTTAACAGGAAAATCAAGGAGAAGAGATCGTGTATACTTAATTAATGTCGTTGGAATCTGATTTTCTGTAACTGCAACCGGGTCTGGGTAAGATTCGCAGCCTACATACTGTGTGAATTAATTAGAGACTTGACATTTTCTTTATTCAGTGATAAAATAAATGAGAATTTATTATTTACTATTTATTATAATTTTGGTTGGTTAATATTTTCAAGTAATTCAATTTTTTGAATTTTTGCAACCAGTTAAAAATATAATTTCATGATAAAATACATGCATAAACTAATAAACTAATGTATAATATTTACATATTAATGGATTATGAAATTTACATTTTTTGTGATATTTAAATAAACAACCATTAAATAATGATTATAAAGAATATTGAATTTCATGTTATTCTAAGTAATATTATATTAAAATAATTTTACAGAGTTCCAAATATAGTTTGTGATTTTTTGTGAATTTTTTGAAATTTTCTGAGTTTATTTCGAATTTTCTGAATAAAAATAAGCCTAAAAATTAATTAAAAAATCAATAAAAGGCTTAACGGGTCTGTTTGCTACAGTAATGGGTCTGAGTCTGGGTCTGCTACAGTAATTTTATATATATATATATATATATATATATATATATATATATATATATTATATATATATATATATATATGTATTCATATATGTTTTATCTGATTTTCTTTTCTCTCTTTCTTTACTTTTTCTTTTTTTTTTTTTTTAAACAGGTCGGATCCGAGTATGTGCTGTCACAGACCAGGACTGGGTCTGGAGCACAGAACCAGATCCAGGCCAGGCCTGGTCTGGCCTGGCCCAGGTGCTGGCCAGACCTGGTCTGGCCCGACTAGTCCGAGGCCAGGCTCTATCCTGACCAGGCTCGGCCAGAGCTTGGGCTTGAGATAGCCCAGTTTTTTTTTCTTTTTTTGATTGAAATAAAATTTTAAAAATTAATTAAAAATCATGATAATTAGAAGACATATCTTAAGTGTTCTATATAATTTTATTGGGATTTTTAGAATAAGTTTTTCATGATGAAATTAGTAATGTTAACCAGTGTGTACTACATGTTCGATGAAATGTCACAAAGAACTAAAAACCTACGAAAATGCAAAATAACTTATCCGGAATGCTTCCCTTCAGTCTGAATCTTCTTCCTCACGTCCAGCACCTTAGAATCTTCCTATGTTTGGAAGAGAGTGAGAGAGAAGAGGGAAGGAGAGTGACTTGGATTTTAAAATGTGGTTTGAGTAGGGATGAGAATGGTGGAATTGTCTCTTATATAGGCACCACACACCCCTAGGCAACCCCTGAGAGTTATGAGTACGTGGATGGAGTAGTGGGTTTAGTTATGGCGAGTGAGAATGAAGGAGAGAAAGTGTGAGAGATGTTAGAGGGAGTGGGTGAAAGTTGAAAAAGATGAAGAGAGTTAAAAGGAGGTTTAAATAGATGGGCTTGGGCTTCTATACCACACGCCAATTTGGCATCATGGTTTATCCATTTTATTCCTACTTGGTTGACCTGGGTTCAAGACTTAGCGACCGCAATAAGTTTCCAAAATTTTATCTTTTTATTTTATTTTTTATTTTTAATTGCATTTTTATATAATTCAATATTTAATTATTGTTTTATTGGATTAAACTCCTAAAAATTCAGAAAAATACTTAAAAATAGAAAATGCCATCCTGAATCTTGTTTGAAATCGGATCTCCAAAATTCATACTATATTATTGATTAAAAATCCCAAAATCGTTTCATGACACCGATCAACCCCGAATTGAGATTCTTCTCCAATAATTCTCAAAAAAATTAGGAAAATTCAGAAAAATTTAAAATATTGGGAAATAAAATCTTGAGCTGAAATGGCCTTGATTCGGCTACTAGGATGATTAAATAGGGTATTAGATATCAGTATTGACACATGTACATTGGGAACCAAGGGTTACTATTCTACCCACCTTATATAAAGAATTTTGTCCTCGAAATTCAGTAAGGCGTCAACATATGAATCAAAGAAGTATTTATAAGAGTTTGGATTGTCCCAGATTCGCAGTCGTTTCAATATGATGTAACCCACTACTAAGTCAAACATGAGTCATGATC
Source organism: Agave tequilana (assembly GCA_038442645.1). Lineage (NCBI taxonomy): Eukaryota > Viridiplantae > Streptophyta > Magnoliopsida > Asparagales > Asparagaceae > Agave > Agave tequilana. The sequence continues at coordinate 22,166 of JAVJIF010030532.1, forward strand.
TAACGTATTCAGTGCCAAGAGTATCACCATAAGTTCGCAGATCAAATTGACTTCCTAGAGTTCATAATCGGTCATATTACTTTGGTCTCCCAATCCGCTATAGTCATATTCATCTGATAAGATTACTACCTCCATTTATAGATTGATTTCTTAAGATCCATCTGTAACCATACTTCATTGATTTATTCTATTAAGTCTTTGATCTACTCTGATCACACATCGAACAAAAATTCAGATATCTCAATTATGTTACCTTTCTTATAACATCACTCCAAAATTAAATTATCTTTAAGAATATTACATATTGCTCAAACAATAATCAACCCTGATTGTTATATCCTTAAAATCATTAAAATCCCAAAAATATCAAATCCTCGAGTACATATTTTATATTCGACCACAGTATCACAGTAAGACAATTCTCAGATAAGACCATCACTATTAAAAGATCATCAATCAAGGTACAGTCACTGATAAAATTTTTTAAGATCAGATATCAACAATCAGTAATTAGAACTCCTCGAAAAATGTGTTGGCTCATTGGCCCATCACTCTAGTTGTGATGATGATTAACTTATGTAGTTATAAGTTACTAATAATCTTGTGTTTAAATAGTTTCAGTGATTGACCAAGATATTTGTAGGTGTTTAGCTTCAACAAAGGTTTTTTGGAGATATCTCATGTTGATTCAAGAGCTCGAGCGTCAAGATCGCATCTAGAACTCGGTTGGAGTCAAGCTCGTTGGATCGTGTTAAGATCGAGTCAACTTGGAGAAGGAGTTCTACAAGAAGACCTCGGTTTGTTTAGTTTAAGATTGTTTAGATCTTGTGTAAAGATTAGATAGTGTTGATATGCTCAAGTTCACACGCACACACACAAGTTTAAAATTTATTGGTTTTTGTTTTTTAGTTTAACTGATATTGGATTTCATGTCAAAAACATAGATATATTTCTTACATGTATATTGGATTCCATCCATATACAAATGCTTCAAAGTTATTTCAATATCTTATTTTGTATTTACATGAGTTTTGGAAAAATCGGATTTCCATTTCAAAGTTTGGTTTTTTGAAAATACCATTTTTTAAAGGCCAAATTTCAATATCACAAAAATAGTTCAAATTGTTTACAATATGTGTTGATTTTTGGTCACACATATTTGGTATTTAAAGAACTTAAAAGAACTTATTTTTGTAGAATTTATGTGATTTTATGGGATTTCATTGAAATTAAAAAGACAAGTTTTCAAAACCAAAAATCCCAGGCAGACTGCTTTGGCGGTCGACCGGACCAGGAGTCGGTCAACCAGACCGGTCGACCGATGTGCACGAGGACGTGCACATGGCCAGCCAACTCGGCTGGTCGACCGCGCGGTCGACCAACTGAAAGCACCCCACTCTCGGGGAAGCCCGTCGACCGGAGGCACAACGGTCATAAATATGACCATTGCGCCGGTCGACCAGGTTGTCAACCGGAGGGGCATTTCTGCCCTTTCCAGACTGCTGACGGGCATATTTTTGAGAGGGTATAAATACCCATCTCTTGTGCCGGTTTCTTTATGGTTTTTGAGAGCAAAATTTTCCCATCTTCTTAAGTGTTTTAGCAACAAGTTTTTAAAAGTTTTTGGGCTAAAAGATTTTATCTTTATTTGTTTTTCAAGGGTTGAAAAAATCAAAAAAAATAGAGTATTTGGGATATTGGTTTTGATCTTCATTTCTATCTTATTCTAGTTATTTTTTCAGTATGTTTCTTTGTGTTTTGATTTTCAAACACCTTGATTTCTCACACTTGAGCTATCATTTCTATCCTATCTATAGGATCTTGTTTTTGGTGAGAAAATTTGTTTGTGGTTTAGTGTGACCAACAAGAGTTGTAAACCTTCTTTTATTTGGGTTTGTTGTTATCCCTCTTGTGTAGAGGTGATTGTGGAGGTTGTGTTGTTATCCCTCTTGTGTAGAGGTGATTGTGGAGGTTGTGTTGGTATCCCTCTAAGTGTAGAGGTGATTGAGGTTGAAGTTTTTGCTTAGTGCTTTATCCCTCTATTGAGAGGTTGATATTGTGTGGCTTAGTGCCTTGCCTCTTGTGTAGAGGTTATTGTTGTTGTTTGAGAGAGGAATTGGTGTACTCCAAGTTTGTATTACCCAAAATCCTCAGTGGAGGTTCCCTGTGTGGGAAGTCCTGTGTGGACGCTTTAGTGAAAATCCTTCTGTGCGAAGGTGGGGATGTAGAGCAGTGGCTCGAACCTCAAAACATATCTCGGTGTTTGCAATTGATCCACTATCTCTTAACTCTCTCTCTCTTTTATATCTTGCATTGATTTATGTTGCTCATATCATACTTGTATGCTAGGTATGGTTTGTGTGCCTCACTTGTGTTGAATGATTGTTATACATATTTGCATATTTTATCACTTCCATACCATGCATATTGTATATAAAAATGTGATTTTTAATCCTTTTCTCTCTATTTTTGCAGATCCACAACTTAAAAGAGAAAAAGCCCAAAAATCTCTTTAAATTAGTAATAATTAAAGAGATTAAATCAAAGCCCAAAAGAGCCCAAGATTTGAATCTAGAATCATGAGAGATCCGCGCGCCAACTTGATCTTCCAGAAGGCCACGTGGATAACAACCTTGCAACTAACTCATAACAGAAAATCTGGCCTCAACGGCCCAGATTTTGCCCCCAAATCTAGGATTTTCCCGCGTATCTGCGGCAGTTAGGAGGTTGTTAGAGCCCAGATTTTGCGCCAACGGCCAGGGCTCTAGATCCTTCTCACTGAGGGCTATAAATAGAGGACCAGGGTCTGCATGAAAAAACAGAGAAGAGAGAGGAGAGAACTAGGGAAACTCTTGTATTTTGTTTTAGTATTCTCCTAAGTTTTAGTCTCCATCTTCTTCCTCCTAGAGATTTTGTCAAAGAGAGAGAGTGAGTGCTGTTGAAAGCTTGTAATCAAGGAGGTGACATCACTTGTAACAAGGGTTAATCAAAGCTTCGTCTTCTCTTTGCAAGTTCTAGTACGTTTTACTTTGCATTGCTTTACTTACTTTGCTTTCTTACATTTTCATTGCTTTATTTCTCTTTGCTTTACATCATGAAGTGTTGCTTTGTTACTTGTGTAATGGATAGCTAAATTTCTATTGCATGGCTAGCTAACAACTTACATAGCTAACTTCTATCTCTTTGAATGATTGCTTATCTTTATACTTGCATTGTGAGAGTTTCTTTTACTTACCAAGGAAGTAGAGTTGCTTTCCCTTGGTGAATGCTTGTTCAAACTCCATATGACTCATGTGTGCCTCATTTAGAGCCTTGTCTAGAACAAGAGCCTTAATGGAACATGGAGATGGATCACCAAACATGTGCTACTTGTAGAACAACTTCTTAATTTCAAGATAATTTGTTGTTATGTCTTGAATGTTCAAATGAATGTTGATTCTTCTAACTTAGCATCCCTTGAGTACCAATCCTAGAGTTCATCATTGAAAATCTATCTAGAGAGCCAATGAATCAATATGAGGCTTCAAGCTAAGAACAAGAGAACACTCATTTTCAAAACGGTAAAATACTTGAACAAACAAGCAAAGTAATCTCTATTTGCCAATGAATCAACATGAGGCAATCAAGCATCACCATTGAGTATAGTAAGTTAGCGAAGTAAAGTTAGCTAGCCATGTACTTTCTCATCTAAAGTCTTCCAAACATTTTCTTTACTAGCTTCTTTTCTCTTAGCAATACACTTTACTAAAGTTCTTTTGATTTCTTTTCCATCATGCACCAATCAACCACTTCTTCTATTTTCTTTTCCATGTTTCTTGCATTTGTGTAAATAACAAAGAAGAATCTTCGTTTTCATTTCTTCACTCCGAACCGTAAAACTTCCAACGTGAGTTCTCCTCGAGGATCGACCCGGTATAGCCATTGCTATAGCGGAGATTGGAAAGGATATATTAACCATCTTAAATACATTGTGAAGTGATCCAAGCACCGAGGTTGACTCTAAACTTTTCCTCTTTCATTGAATATTTGTGCAATAACTTCACACTATCCTTTCCTAATCAAATTTTTTGGCGCCGTTGCCGGGGAGAGCAACGGTTTTTGATTTCAAGTGAAGAATTAAACGAATCTTCTTCTCTGTTGCAGGTTACAGGTTGAAGAAATAGGAAAATTTACATTGCAGAAACATATAAGTGGACCTGGGCCTCTGCTCTCGAAAGCAGAGACCAGGATCCCTCTGAATTGCCGCAAATTCTGGGTTTTTGTCGCAGAATTGCGGCAAGGAGGAGTTGACTACTGACCACTTTTCTGCAGGGCTTGCTTCTCTGCGAAATACAGCTGCTGCAATACTTAAAATCTTGTATGCTTCACCTTATATCTGCTAATCAACAGTAAAAAATTTGTTGCAAAGTTAAAAAAATTGTTTAGACATTTGCATTCTAGGCACGTGTCTTTCAATTCCTTTACATTTACTGTTGAAGAGTGTTGGAGGCCAGGTACGTAAGCATAGCATATAGACTAGGACTCACTCTTTGTTTGATTTAATTAAGCTTTGAGTGAACCTTGTTTGTTATATCGTATACTTGCACAAATCAACTTTAAGGGCATTACCCATAAATAAGATAAGGTGGGGATTTTATCACCCTTTCCTTAGCCCACAAATCATTTTCCCAAGCACTCACAATCCTAAGCTTCTAAATAAAAATTGCTAGACGCTGGCCCTAGGGACATCCGGACTCACTTAGGAGATTATCCTAAGGGGGAAAAGTGTTGGAAAGTGACTTTTGTAAAATCAGTGTCTAGGAAAGGGGTTGAGGGCCGAAAGCCCGAAGGTTGCTGGTTACTTAATTAAGGAACGTCTCTGACAGAAAACCTCCCACCAACCTTGACCTTCCCTGGCTGATTTGCTTATAGTCAAAGTCTACACCAAACCTCCTGTGGACGATCTAAAGTTAGGAGTCGTCTAGGTCCAGGAAACCTAGAAAGCTTGGATTGATTTTTTCTTTTTTCTTGATTGTTCTTTTTCATTTTTCGCCTGTGTGATCGGTGCACGTTGATTGTGTAATTGTATGCAAGAGTGGTATCGAGATTCGAATTCTGCTAGGCTTGTGAGAGTTTCTACACTAGCACATACACCTCCACTCGACACAATTCCAGTCATGACCAACAACGTTTCGTTGCAAGACAAGTTCTATCCTATTCGCACATCACTTCTATCTTGCATTCTCCTCCCAAACACAAATGGAAATAATTTTGAGTTGAAGCCCCAGTTCATAAACACACTTCCACGATTCCATGGCCTTGAATCTGAGGATGCGTACTTCTTCATCCGAGAGTTTGAAGAAGTATGCCTTATGATGAGAATTTCCCAGTTAACCGAGGATGCTGTCAGACTTAGGTTTATACCTTTCGCACTTAAGGATATTGCTAAGAAATGGCTTTATAATCTCCCAGTCAGCTCAATTTCTTCTTGGGATGATTTCGTTAAGGTCTTTCTTAAAAAGTTTTATCCTATCCATAAGACAGCCATTATGAGGAAGAATATAATGCAATTCAAACAAGAAGCAAATGAACCGTTTTGGAAGTACTTTGAGCGCTTCAAAGACCTAGTAGCCCTGTGTCCCCATCACGGTATAGAAAAATGGCGCCAGTGCCAGATTATCTATGGTGGGCTTGATTATCAGACTAAGACGCTCCTTGAAACTATGTGCCAAGGAGAATTCTTAAAGAAGGATGAAGATCAGGGTTGGGATCTTTTTGAAGCCCTAGCTGAAAAGACAGTCCAGTGGGAGTCATGTACTGAGAAACCCACACACACAACTTCCAGAACAGGTTTACACTCCATAAAATCCTCGATAGCTGCAGAAGCTAAAATTACACAATTGATGAAGAGGATTGAGTTGCTAGAGTCCAGGGAAAATTCTGCTGTTAATCAGGTCAACCCAACACCTGTGGTTAATCCGGGTTGTACCTACTGCCATGATCTGAATCATCTGTTTGAGGAGTGTCCAGTTTATCAAACTCAAATGTTTCAGGAGAGTACGAATGCCGCGTACACCAGACCCACTTACAATCCTTACTCCAAAACCTATAATCCGGGATGGCGAAACCATCCTAATTTTTCTTGGAGTCAGTCTGGTCCTGAGCAGCCGAGACAACCATTTCCACAACAATACCCTGCTCAGTCTCATCCACCGACTTACCACCAGAACCCACCAAATATCCATTCATACCAGAGTCCACCCAGATTCCAGTCATATCAAAATCCTGTGCCTTACCAAGCAAATTTTCAGCCCCAGTTATCAGCATCATCCACCACCAAACCCTTCAGACAAGAGACTTTCTGATTTGGAGAAAATGATAGAGACCTTATCTAAGACCCAAGCTTCAATGATGAACAATCAGCAGCAGGACATGAACAAATTGCAAATCCAGATAGGGCAGTTGGCTAATTCTCTGGCCGAAAGATAAAAAGGAATGCTACCTAGCCAACCTGTGCCAAATCCCAAAGCTCATTTTTCCCTGCACGAAGTTGAAGACTTGGGCCCCAGCCAATGCCAAGCTATTCAAATCCTTAGATCTGGGAAGCATGTAGATAATAAGGTTTCAAATCAGTCTCCCAAATCTGTGTCAAAACCACCACCTTCTGTTCCAATTCAACCGATTCAAGATAGTCCTTCTTCAAGCACACAACCATCCACTTCCCAGTCTAAAGGAAAAGAGAAAGTTGATGAGCAAACATACAAGCCTGTTGTCCCATTCCCAAATAGGCTCACAAATCATAAGATAAATGCTCACATGGAGAAGATAAGAGAGATATTCAACCAAGTTCAAATCAATGTCCCTCTCCTTGATGCTATTCAACAAGTCCCATCCTAGCCAAGTTTCTAAAAGAAATGTGTACTAAAAAGAGAAAAGCAAATGTCCCTAAAAAAGTCTTCTTGGCTTCCAACATAAGTGAACTGCTTAATGGTCCAATCCCTGTGAAATACAAAGATCCAGGGAGCCCAACCATTTCTTGCATCATAGGGCAGACCACCATAAATAGGGCTTTGCTAGACTTGGGCGCGAGCATCAATCTTCTCCCATTTTCCGTGTATCAGCAGTTAGGGTTAGGCAGCCTTCGCCCGACCCAAATGACGATACAGTTGGCTGACCGCTCTGTAAAGATTCCCAAGGGGGAGATTACAGATGTGTTAATACGGGTCGGGGAATTCATTTACCCCGTAGACTTTGTTGTTCTTGAAACACAACCCGTACAAAATCACAGAGCACAGACACCTGTCATTCTCGGACGACCTTTCTTAGCCACCACAAATGCAATCATCAACTGTAGAAATGGATCGATGCGGCTAACTTTCGGAGATATGACAAAAGAGGTGAATGTTTTCCATCTGGGAAAGCAGCCAAGGGATTTGGACAATGACTCTTTCGAAGTAAACTTGTAGAGGGATTAACTAGTGAACATGTTGAGGAGGTGGAGTATGAGTCTGAAGAGGAATTTGAGTTGGAGTCTGATGACTTCAACCTTGATCAGATTGTTGAATCAAATGTTGAAAGGACCACTAATTCCATCCCTATTCTTCCCTTGAACCATGAACAACCAGTGATAGATCCTATCCCTTCTGCTGAGCTTAAGGTTCTTCCCGACCATCTCAAATACAAATACTTGGATGAGAAGGAATCCTTTCCTGTAATAATTGCATCCAATCTCACTGAACAACAAGAAGAGGATCTCCTTTCTATGTTAAGGGAAAATAGAGAAGCCATTGGTTGGACCATGGCTGATATCAAGGGGATTAGTCCTTCCATTGTTCAACATAGGATTCATTTGACGGAAGATGCCAAGCCTAAACGAGACCCACAGCGTAGACTTAACCCAATTATGCAAGAAGCTGTTAGATCTGAGATTTTGAAACTATTAGACAATGGGATTATCTATCCCATATCCGATAGTCAATGGGTAAGTCCAGTTCACGCTGTGCCTAAGAAAGCTGGATTTACTGTGGTGGAAAATGAGAATAAAGAATTGATACAAACACGTCTTCCAACGAAGATTCGAGTTTGTATTGATTACAGGAAACTGAACACTGCCACACGTAAAGACCACTTTCCACTTCCTTTCATTGATCAAATGCTGGAGAGATTGGCGGGACACGAGTATTACTGTTTCCTGGATGGATATTCAGGATATAATCAAATCCCGATCGCTCCCGAGGACCAAGATAAGACTACCTTCACCTGTCCTTTTGGAACATTTGCTTACCGAAGGATGCCCTTCGGTTTATGCAATGCTCCTGCAACGTTTCAACGTTGCATGTTGAGCCTTTTTTCGGACATGGTGGAGAAATTTTTGGAAATTTTCATGATGATTTTTCGATTTATGGGGATTCCTTTGAGCAATGCTTGTACCATTTGAAGTTAGTATTACAACGCTGTATGGAGAAAAATTTAACACTTAATTGGGAAAAGTGTCACTTTATGGTTAAGCAAGGAATCGTACTTGGGCACAAGGTATCAAGAATAGGAATTGAGGTGGACAAGTCTAAAGTGGAAGTCATAACAAAGCTCACTGAACCAACATGCTTAAAGGACATTAGATCATTCTTAGGGCACGCCGGTTTCTATAGGCGATTTATTCAAGGGTTTAGCAACATTGCATGACCCTTGACAAATCTCTTAGGAAAGGATGTACCCTTTATATTTGATGAGGAATGTCAAAAATCATGGAAGGAGCTTAAGAATAGACTTGTCTCAGCACCGATCATCTCTGCACCAGATTGGACCAAGCCTTTTGAGATTATGTGTGATGCCTCTGACTTTGCTATAGGCGCCATTTTAGGACAGCGTATTGATAATAGGCAACACGTAATCTATTATGCTAGCAGAACGCTGAATGATGCCCAACTCAATTATACAACTACTGAAAAGGAATTTTTAGCGGTTGTCTTTGCGTTGGAGAAGTTTCGCCAATATCTGCTAGGGTCCAGGACAATCATTTTTACTGATCACTCCGCCCTAAAGTACTTAATGCAAAAGAAAGATGCTAAGGCAAGACTTATTCGATGGATACTTCTTTTACAAGAGTTTGATTTGGAGATTAAAGACAAAAAGGGCGTTGAGAACGTGGTAGCTGATCATTTGTCAAGAATCCCAAATGCACCTGAAGAGAGAGTACCGATTAATGATGATTTTCCTGACGAGCATATTTTTGAGATGTATGGAGAGCCCTGGTATGCTGACATAGTGAATTACCTTACTACCAGGCAAATACCTTCTCATTGGTCAGGCCAGGAAAAATACCGTTTCATGCGTCAAATGCGGTTCTTCTTTTGGGATGAACCGTATTTATTCAAATATTGTCCTGACCAAATCATACGTAGGTGCCTTCCTGAGGATGAACATCAGAGTGTTTTGACATTTTGTCACAAGTTAGCTTGCGGTGGACATTTTGGTCCACGAAAAACTGCTGAGAAAGTGCTTCAGAGTGGATTCTACTGGCCCACTCTCTTTAAGGATGCATATACTTTTTGCAAGCTATATGATAAGTGTCAAATGACGGGTCGTATCACACAAAGAGATATGATGCCCCTCACACCCATCTTGGAAGTCGAAATTTTTGACTTATGGGGCATCGACTTTATGGGACCCTTTCCTCTGTCCTATGGTAACCAATCCATATTGGTAGCCGTAGATTATGTTTCCAAATGGGCTGAAGCAATTCCAACAAGGACAAATGACAACCATGTTGTTATCAAGTTTTTATGAGAAAACATCATCTCTCGCTTCGGAGCCCCCCGTGCGATAATAAGCGACAATGGGAGTCATTTTTGCAATAGGGCTTTTGAAGCCTTGATGCGTAAATACTCTATTACTCACAAACTATCCACGGCATACCATCCTCAAACCAATGGGCAAGTTGAAGTCACGAATAGACAAAAAAAACTCATCTTGGAGAAAACTGTAGGACAGAACTGTAAGGATTGGTCCATCAAACTCACTGATGCCTTATGGGCATACAGGACCGCTTACAAGACTGTCCTCGGTATGTCTCCATATCGAGTTGTATTTGGAAAACCTTGTCACTTGCCTGTTGAATTAGAACACCGAGCAATGTGGGCTTTAAAGCAGCTAAACTTGGATTTGGATAAAGCCGGTGCTTTAAGGAAGTTGCAGATATCCGAGCTTGAAGAGTTAAGAAACGAAGTATATGACAATGCTCGGATCACGAAACACAGAACCAAGATTTTTCACGATAAATCCATTCACCGGAAAATTTTTGTCGTAGGACAAAAGGTTCTGTTGTATAATTCACGACTCCACCTTTTCCCTGGTAAATTGAGAACCCCAGGTGGTCAGGGCCATTCATTGTTCAAAATGTCTTCTCACATGGTGCGATTGAGATTCTTGACCTGAATAATGGCAACAAATTCACTGTGAACGGTCAACGTTTAAAGCCATTCCTTACCACCGATTCCGTGTCACACGAAGTTCATGAATTGGGTCTTTTTGACCCAGTTTATCTGTGACCATTCCATCTGTATAGTTTCCCGAGTTTTTCCCTACATATCATTTTGGGACCATTTTTTGTAAATAAAATTTTGTAAATATATATAAAATAATAATAATAATAATAATAAGAGACTTTTTCCTAGGATTTTACCTCTTTTTCCTAGGGTCATCTTTATTTTCCAATTCTTTACCCTAGGTTTGTAAATATACCTTTGACCTAGGGGTAAAATTGGAAATGTCATTCTACTTACCCCCTATAAATGCTCTCTTCATCTACCCTTCCTCCCTCAAACGCAGACTTACCCTCAGATCTAAACTCCTTCTTCCCGAAGCCGACCTCTGAAATTTTTCCCTTCACCTGGATCCTCTGAACTGCCGCAATTTCCCATCTTCAGCCGCCAATCCGCCGCACTCCGGCCACTTCTGGTACTCTGAAAAATTTTGGTCGGTTGATTTATTCTTCTGGTGGCAGATCCAGAGCCATTCTTCCAGATTCTGTCCCGGGTGCCTTCTGCACATCTGTTTTTTGGATTTCCCCTCACGATCTCCGGGGGTGTTTGATTTCTCATACTTAAATCCTTTGCTTTAATTCCATTATCATACATGACCCCGAATTTGTTTGTAGAAAGGGATTTTTCCATACTTTTGAATGATAGTGGGGGGTATGGGCACATCTTTGTGCATAGAATACGTGCATGGAATTGGTACTCTTTGGTCTATGATAACAATGACTATGATGCATATTATTGCCCTGATCTTGTCACTACTTTTTATAATTCAATTGATCATGCATCTGTGAATTTTGACACGCACCAATTTGTAGTACATATGCCATTCGGTGACATCTTTGTCACAATCCCACTCATTGCTGAAATCACTAATGTCCCCATTCATTCCCACCATAGCGACCCCTTGCCATTGCTAGATTACATACCCATCATGGGGGTCCGCTGTACAATTTAGGACCGTGGGCTCAAAGCCAACACGACTTTTCGAAATGTTCATTGCATTGGACGCTGGGTCCAACGCAACATTTTTGGGCTTGACCATCAATCTTCCTTTAACAGACCCGTGTTACAAATAATCCATGATTTAATGACACATAGCCACACGGTCTGTTTAAATAGGGCCATCTTCCATGCCATTCTTGAAAATTCCTCCCGCACTCGGGGTGCAAAGCATTCCCATTCAATCTTAATCACACGTCTGTGTAAACAGTTCATATCAGACGCTGTCTTTAATACATTTGACCGAGTGCCTGTTACTGTAGAGAGACCCACAAGCTCATATAATGGTTGCTTGCAGGCGCTCTGGACACCCAGTGCCCAGCCTGAGGATGTACCTGTGGAGTCCTCTTCGGAGGAAAGCCTGGAGGAGATAGATGAGCCCCAATTCTGGAGGCAGGACCCCCCAACTGAGTCACGAACCTTCATGTCCACCATATGGAAGGGCGTGAAGAAAATCTTTAGGGGACAAGTGAGGCTGAGAAAGAAGGTAGAGGAGCAATCCTCTCGGCTAGGTAGTCTGGAGGCAGCGTTGAGGAGATCACAGTCGGCTGGACCTAGCACCACCGCGGGTCCAAAGCGACAGAGGGAGTAGCTTTATCCTTTACCTATTTCATGCATCATTTCATCTTTCATACATTGAGGACAATGCATGAGATAGGTATGGGGGGTAGATGCTAACATAGGATTTTTCATTTTCTTTCTAGGCCTTTTATTTTTTAGGATTTTCAATTTCTTTTTTAGATTTTACCTTTCTTATAGATTTTCTACTTTCTTTTTAGATTTTACTTTTCTTTTAGAAAAATAAAAAAAGAGAGAGAGAGAGAAAATTCTTGATCCATGTTTAAAGTATCAAACTTGAAATTTAGGGATTAAGGAAGCTCTTAACTAAGATTTCTAATTATAAGTTAAAAAGAGGAGTTTTGTTAGATTTTTAGGTTAAGTAATAAAGGATTAGAAAAATTACTAGATTTTAATTCTTTCTTTAGGATATATACATTAAACATATTGAAGGATTAATCAAGGACTTTGTGATTTTATTTACATATATATATATATATATAATAAAAAATATATATATATAAAAGAAAAGAAAAAAATGTACATAAATAAATAATAAATACTTAGCCACTGATTAAGCTGGTTAGTCGTGCCTCAAGAAGCATTGCCGATCACGCTTAAAGGTGGTTAAGTCTTTAAATTCCTTCGTGGCCTTTTTTACTCGAGTCATCGAACTTGAGGGATGTTTTCTCATCTGGTGCCCTAAGACCATCTGGTTTGGGAGTCATCGGTAAGAGACTCGCTACAAGGGTAAACTAGAAAGCCTAAGGATGCTAAGGAAATGTAAATAAATAAACATTGTATATAAAAAAATATATATATATTATATATATAAGTAAACAAATGAACTTAGTCTAAAAAAGATCCTTCATATTTATAGATGTATATATCCTAGGATTGGTGCAAAATCCGGTTTTTGATCTTTTCCCTAAAATCTTAACCTAAGTTGAAAACAAAACTCCAAATAGACACTTATAAGAGGAATGAAAAGTTTAGAGTAACCTGAAACCTATAGCTCAAGTTAGAATCTTTAAAACATGGATCAAAATTTTCACTAACCCTTTTTATTTTTCTTTCTGGATTTTGTGGGTGTAATCCGCTGAAAACCCTCAGGAGACAACACTCCTCCTCTAGGGTAACCTAGAGGTTTAACGGCTTGTTGCACATGCTCAGTGCAATCGTGTCACCTACGAAAGTGGTGTAATAAATTAGTTAGGATTTTCTTTCTTTTTCTTTCTTTTTTGCTCGAGGACGAGCAAAAGCTAGGTATGGGGGTGTGATTGTTATACATATTTGCATATTTTACCGCTTCCATACCATGCATATTGTATATAAAAATGTGATTTTTAATTCTTTTCTCTCTATTTTTGCAGATCCACAACTTAAAAGAGAAAAAGCCCAAAAATCTCTTTAAATTAGTAATAATTAAAGAGATTAATTCAAAGCCCAAAAGAGCCCAAGATTTGAATCTAGAATCAGGAGAGATCCGCGCGCCAACTTGATCTTCCAGAAGGCCACGTGGATAACAACCTCGCAACTAACTCACAACAGAAAATCTGGCCTCAACGGCCCAGATTTTGCCGCCAAATCTGGGATTTTCCCGCGTATCTGCGGCAGTTAGGAGGTTGTTAGAGCCCAGATTTTACGCCAACGGCCAGGGCTCTAGATCCTTCTCACTGAGGGCTATAAATAGAGGACCAGGGTCTGCATGAAAAAACAGAGAAGAGAGAGGAGAGAACTAGGGAAACTCTTGTATTTTGTTTTAGTATTCTCCTAAGTTTTAGTCTCCATCTTCTTCCTCCTAGAGATTTTGTCAAAGAGAGAGAGTGAGTGCTGTTGAAAGCTTGTAATCAAGGAGGTGACATCACTTGTAACAAGGGTTAATCAAAGCTTCGTCTTCTCTTTGCAAGTTCTAGTACGTTTTACTTTGCATTGCTTTACTTACTTTACTTTCTTGCATTTTCATTGCTTTATTTCTCTTTGCTTTACATCATGAAGTGTTGCTTTGTTACTTGTGTAATGGATAGCTAAATTTCTATTGCATGGCTAGCTAACAACTTACATAGCTAACTTCTATCTCTTTGAATGATTGCTTATCTTTATACTTGCATTGTGAGAGTTTCTTTTACTTACCAAGGAAGTAGAGTTGCTTTCCCTTGGTGAATGCTTGTTCAAACTCCATATGACTCATGTGTGCCTCATTTAGAGCCTTGTCTAGAACAAGAGCCTTAATGGAACATGGAGATGGATCACCAAACATGTGCTACTTGTAGAACAACTTCTTAACTTCAAGATAATTTGTTGTTATGTCTTGAATGTTCAAATGAATGTTGATTCTTCTAACTTAGCATCCCTTGAGTACCAATCCTAGAGTTCATCATTGAAAATCTATCTAGAGAGCCAATGAATCAATATGAGGCTTCAAGCTAAGAACAAGAGAACACTCATCTTCAAAACGGTAAAATACTTGAACAAACAAGCAAAGTAATCTCTATTTGCCAATGAATCAACATGAGGCAATCAAGCATCACCATTGAGTATAGTAAGTTAGCGAAGTAAAGTTAGCTAGCCATGTACTTTCTCATCTAAAGTCTTCCAAACATTTTCTTTACTAGCTTCTTTTCTCTTAGCAATACACTTTTCTAAAGTTCTTTTGATTTCTTTTCCATCATGCACCAATCAACCACTTCTTCTATTTTCTTTTCCATGTTTCTTGCATTTGTGTAAATAACAAAGAAGAATCTTCGTTTTCATTTCTTCACTCCGAACCGTAAAACTTCCAACGTGAGCTCTCCTCGAGGATCGACCCGGTATAGCCATTGCTATAGCGGAGATTGGAAAGGATATATTAACCATCTTAAATACATTGTGAAGTGATCCAAGCACGAGGTTGACTCTAAACTTTTCCTCTTTCATTGAATATTTGTGCAATAACTTCACACTATCCTTTCCTAATCATTGAACCAAAAGAGCTTCATATAGCACCTCAACTCTTATTTAGAGGAATTTAGAGGAGATAGTCCAGAGCCCGTCACCGAAAATTCGGCTACACTCTTTGGTTATACTAAGTGTGTTGCAATTAGTTTTTTAATTCTGCATCATTTGTCATTAGATTAGCCATACACCTATTCACCCCCCCTCTAGGTGTACATGCATGTATCCCACTAAAATTGACATAATTTTGCTTATATGTGTTAGATCCTGACACATAAATCTATTAATTAATGGATGAGATTATTTATCGATTGATATTGTGATCAGGATTGTTCGAGGATAATTAAATAATGATAATCAGATGCAATGACTATCTTAATTGTTTAGGAGTTTCAAAAATTATTAAGGATTTAATATTGAGGAAATTAAGATTATTTTGTTGGATTATATGATCATGACCGATTTACTATGACCTTTTACGTGACACTGACATCACCTAGTACTTTGCATCTGGTATCACCTGCACAACTTTATATTTGTCACGTGATATTGACACTGTTTACATTGTCTCGTTATCTTGATGCATGTAGTTTTCACTATGTGACAATGATATCCATGATAATGTTTTCGGATCATATATACTGAGTCACACATTGTCTTTCATTTGCATTGATTAATGAAATTAAGCAAGCCGGGGTTACAAGGGGAGACTGTAGTAGTAGAAACCAAGGTGTGCTTGGAAGGGCGGCTCCTCCGAGGGCCTTACCATACATGATCTTGTTTTTTATGCGCGCTCCTGTTATTACATGTTACATGATACCAGAGTATAGTAAACTATTTCTCCCTGCTACCAGGATCCACTAACACATCACTTATTTGATATGCAGTTGTCTTGTGGGATGGGACACAGATAGTTGCATTAGTTAGGGTAATAAAACATGCTAGACATATACACTTATATCATATCCTGCATTGTCTTCAAGTGATCTAGTATCTGACTTATATTTTCATGATACTGACACTTGAGACTCATGTAACATGCATTATCTTGACTACATGATATTTCTGGACTTACCATATTATTTTATCTTGTGATTTTGTGTTCTTGTAATCAGTAATCTTGTGATTATACTACACAACAATTACTTGTCCATGGCATCTCATGTTCTTTATATATATGTAACGTCATGCATGCATAGTCTCCTTGTACATAATCTGTCATCTCAATTTTCATGTTATTATTATTACTTTCAGTTCTTGATACTGCTAATCATATCATACTTCTTATTTCAATGCCCTACTCGTGTTGTTACTATATTTTTCATATTCTTCTTTTACTATCCCTTCGTGTACTCTTGTTGGTCCGCTTCTGATGGACTTTATTATTTTTTAGTATCTAGATCTGAAAGACTGTATAGAGAGTTGATCGTAGATCACATTCTGGTTCAGTTGTTCTGCAGTGAGTTCAGTTTATTTTCTTTCTCAGCTTGTCTTATTCAGATATGGTGGATGATATCTTTTATGATTCAGTATTTATTCAGGAGGTGGGTCCAAA
This sequence comes from Agave tequilana, assembly GCA_038442645.1. Lineage (NCBI taxonomy): Eukaryota > Viridiplantae > Streptophyta > Magnoliopsida > Asparagales > Asparagaceae > Agave > Agave tequilana. The sequence continues at coordinate 38,729 of JAVJIF010030532.1, forward strand.
TCAAGAAGTTGAAATCCTATTCCAAATTCATTTTCCCATAACGGAATGTGACTTTCTAAGGTTAGTAATTCAAGTTTGACAATGACAGGTATAAGAATCAAAACTGACTCTAAAATGTTGCTTAATTTGGGTAACAAAACAAAAGTCAATATTGATTCAGAAATTTGAACTGGATCACAAATTTGAGAATCTAAGTCACATTCTTGATTGAGTTCAATTTCATAAAAATAAGAACTTGCCAATTTATCAATGAAACTTTCAAAAGTATGGTATTGGTCAAGTTCAATTTGTTGATCATAAAAGATTGGTGATTCAATTTCACGATGAATAGGCACAGGATCCAATACTGACTCTGAAAAAGGATTGAAATCATATAAAGAAACCGGAGTCATTATTGACTCAGGAAGTGGAATTGAATTACCAAGTTGAGATTCAAGATCAAATTCATTCTCAAGTTCAATCTCAGAAAAGGGATAACTTGCCAAAATATCAATATGGTTCTCAAAATTTTGAACTTGGTCAAGTTCAATATGATGTGCTGAAATTGAATCTTGATTTTCAAAACAACATGATTCTTTGGCTCTAACAGAATGGCTACTGAATTCAGGAATAGTCAAAGGGTGAGAATGGAGAGTTTTGACCATTATATCTATGTCATGATTATGATCGATTTGAGCTTGAGTCATGACTTAAAGCAGCTTTTTATAGTCGATTGGTTCATCGTTTTATTGTGATTGGGCTTGAGAAGATGAAGATTTATTTTGAAAATTATAGTGAAAATTGTGAGTCCATAAGATTTTGTGATTGGTGCTTAGACTCACGAATATTCATTTTCAAGATTGATGGTCTTCTACTTTGAACTGAAGATGATGAGTATGAATCTTGATTTCCAAAACAACAAGAGTCCTAAGTCAAATCAATAGAGTTAGAGATATCTGAATTGGTCAAAGGTTGATAAGAGAGAGTTTCCTCATTCCTATAAATGTTGACCAATTGACTCAATTGTGTTTCCAGCCTATCGATAGACTAGGCAAAAGATTTTTGAAATTGTTGTGCGAACTCCTGCAAGATTTCTATATTTTTTTCTAAATATGATTTTTCTTCAAGTGGATGTTCTAGAAAGGGAGTGTAGGAATCTTGGTTTTAAAAAATTTTTGAAGAGTGTGAGTCCAACATGTTTTGAGATTGAAGCTCAGACTCACAAAAGCATTCCATACTCATTTTTAAGGCAGATGATTGGTCATTTTAATTAGGTGAAACTGAGTATGAATCATGAAAATATTGTGGAATTGATGAATTAAGCTTCTTTCGTTAGGACTCAAGCATGGCTTGTACGACTCTATATTTTTTTTCTAACTTGGACTTTTATTCAATTGTTGGCTCTAGAAAAGGAGTATAGGAAGAAAAATTGGGAAATGAATATTATGAAAATTGTGAAAATTGTGGACAAGGTGGTTGAAAATTTGACTCGAGGGAGTTGAATCCCTATTGACTCTGTGAAGAGTGAAAATTATTTTAGAAATTATGTTTATAAGATTGGAGGTATGGGTCATATTGAGTTGAATAAATCCAATCCGACCTATTTAATTGGTTCATATTATAAAAAGCAGGGTTGGAGTTATCTGAGTTAAATGAGGTCGGTGTGAAATATGGATTCATATTAGGATTAAAAGAATTATTGCTGTTGAATTTCATATTACAAATAAACACAAACAAAAAAAGAAAAAGCAACCAACAAATAAAAAGGAAAGAAAAAATTAAAACCAAGCCTAACTAAAACCAAGCCTAACTAAAGTTGATCTAGACCTAGACGACTCCTAACTGGTTGATTACCCGGGGAGGTTGTTGTATGAATCTGACCACAAGCTAATCAGCCAGGTAGGGGCAAAATATGGTGGAAGGTATCCGTGTGTAAGCAACGGGCCTTAATTACTCTAAACCACGGTATTTTCGAGGCGTAACCTCTTAATCCCCAACCTTAGACACTGATTTTACAAGAGTAAGATTCAAAATAAGTTCTACCCTCGGTCAATCTCTTAATGAGTCCGAGATGTCCCAAGGGGCCAACATCTATCAATTTTTATTACGGCTTAGGTTATGTGAGTGGGGAGGTGGTTTTTGGGCTAAGAAAGAGTGATGAAATCCCCACCTTATCTTGTATTGAGTTTTGTCCTCAATTTCAATTTGTGCAAGTGTGCAATATAGTAGATAAGAATAACACACAAAGCGAGTAAATCACCCACGTGTTTGTCTTATGCAATATGCAATGCCATATGTACACCTCAGTCCAGATCACAACAACAGAACAAAATACAATATATTAGAATTGAATTGACACGTGCCTAAATGCAAATTTCTTAACTATTTTAAAAGCGTCCAATTACCGTATTTTAGTTTTTTAATTTATTACAGTGTATAGGCAATCAAAGCAGAAAATTTAGTAGAAAAATACAACAATATATGCAGCTTGCAAATTCCCTGCAAAAAGACAAAGCACAATTGCCACAGAATTGTTGTATTTTCATGACTTTTTTTTAATTTCGTGGCAGAGTTTTAGAAGCAGGGTCCTGGTTTTTTAGAGCAGGGACATGTAAGCAAAAGGAGAGTTTTGCAATATTCAATTAGTTTTGCAATATTCAATTTTTGCAAAAATTAACCCACACCAAAACAGAGAAGAAAATGTTAAAAAAATATGAAATCAAAATCATTCCCATCCCCGGCAACGATGCTAAATTTTTGATCGGGACGGAACCAAGAACTTGAAAAAGTGTGTTTTTTGAAATCAGTATAATTATGTATGTGTTCTAATGTTCCCTCAATACTTCCGTTATAGCATTGACTCAACGAGTCGAATCCACATGGACGGGGGCGATAGAAGCATTAACAGTTTATGTTCATGTCGGTTGTTAAAAAGTTCTTCTTTGTTAAAGAATGAGAAATGAAAAAGAAAAAATCTAGAAGGGATAGGTGAAGAAGGCGATAAACGGCGATATGAAAATAAAAGAGAAGTGGTTTTGAAAACAAAAAGAAGATGAAACAAAAGTGAACTAAGAAGTTGGTGCAAACAACGATAGGAGAGTGATAAAAAGATTTAGAAAATTGATTTTAAAACAAAGTAAAAAAAACTCATGGCTACTAACTACTAATTGCTCTACTAACTCTGCTAACCTTTTAGTAATAGTTGCTGTAGGCTGTCTAAAACTCACTGAAGATAAGTCATCAAAAAGCAGAATCCAAACTCCAGACGCAGGGCTAGTCATCGCCATCAGTGCAGCATCAAGACGCGAGGGTTGAAATCTGCGTCTCAACATCACTACAAGGACCGAGATGCGAGGGCTGAAACTCGCGTCCCAGTATTATTCAAGTGTCAGGACGCAGAGTCCAAAGCCTGCGTCTCACGTGAAGTTTAACGCAGAATTGGAAGCTCGCGTTCCTCAAGCATCACTTTAGCAACAAGACGCGAGGCTCGAAACCCGCGTCTCAGTTATAACTGCCCTCATTACTGGGTCAATTACTACCCATGTAATGAGGAAGTTAACCCCATTGTGGAGCGTTTTTAGGGAACACGTTCACCCCCTGAAACCTCTATAAATAGCCCAGTTTGCTATGAAAAAGGGGTCGGATAATACTTGTGTAGAATCTATAATCAAAGCAACACAACACTAGAGGGGGGTGAATAGTGTTTATAAAAATTAAACAAACTACTTGCAGGAAATTAAAGTAATCACAAGATTAACACAGAAAATACAAACGCAAACAACGGAGATTTATCCTGGTTCGGTCCTTGTGACCTACATCCAGTCCCTAAGCAAAAAGCTTGAGATTTTCCCTTTCTTTATTTGTGTACACCCACAACAAATGCCTTGTACACCACTTGACAAACACCCTTTGCCAAATGTGCACAACTTCTCTTCCACCAAGAGAACACACCTTGTACAACTTTCTTCTACTCCCAAGAAGACGCCTTGTACAAAATCTTCTTTGAAATGAATACAATGATTTCCTATAGCCTTGATACAGAATGTGTAGTGGACAAGGTTCAGTATAGGAAAGTTGAACTTCAGAATCCTTCACTAAGGGAAATGGCTTTTTGGTGAAGAATTGAAGTTGGAGATTCAGTTTTCAGATTTCTGGAAATTTTCTTTTGGAAAACTGATGGAATGAATTGGTAATTGGCCTTAGGAATAACTTCCCTATATATAGATGTAGACTAGGGTCAGTTAGGGTAGTTATGGAACCAAATCAGACATTTTAAACGTTGGAAAACGTTGCCAAATGAATCAGATAAGAGAAACTATCCAACAGTCAGAAACTGCCTATAGTCGACTAGGATACTGAGTTAGTCGACTAGCCTAGGCAAAACTTCAACTATTAGTCGACTAGGTTTAGAGATTAGTCGACTAGGGATATGTCTGTTGGAAAAATTGGTTTCTGGATAACTGAATATAGTCGACTAGAAATGTCTGTTGGTCGACTATAAACTTTGTTAGTCGACTTATGAATTTGGTGTAGTCGACTAAGTTTTGATTCAGAAAGAAACAGAGAGTTGGATAATTTTTTGTATCTAATATTAGTCGACTTGAAAACTGGGTTAGTCGACTAGAGTATCTGTTAGTCGACTAGGTAGGAAAGTCAAGTCGACTAATTTGCATTTCAGAGTCCAAACAGAGAGTTAGGATTTTGGTTTTGGAATGGACTAGTCGACTAGAGGTTTTTGGCAAGTCGACTAAGTTGGGTTAGTCGACTATATCAATAGGGCAAGTCGACTAGGAAAGGATTTTTGTGTAAGTTATCAAGGCTTTTCATATTTTTCTAAGTTACACAACAACTTTCCAAAATCACCCAAAATCTTCAATAATCTTTATCTGAGGTAGAGCAATCATCATGAGGTAGAAGTGTTTGTCCATCATCAAAATCTTGCAATTTGAGAGGCTTCAACATCTTGAACTTGTTAGGTTCCAACATTCTCCCCCTTTTTGATGATGACAACATATGTTTAAGATGACTTCCCCCTGCAACAAAACTCCCCTGCAGTAACTAGGTTATAAAAAATATATTGCCCTTGCAGAATATGTTAAGTTGCACCTGCATGGTCATATGTTAGTATCCATAACATATATATGTCAAATAACTTTGATTTTGAACAAATTTGCAATACATGACATATATGTCAAGGTTGGTACATGCAGAATTTTCCAGATTGCAGTTAGCCAACAAAGCTAACAGAACATTAACAGAACACATAGAAACATATAACACGGATACACAGATATCATGAATACACAGAGCACATAACAGAGCACATAACACAGATACACATAACACAGATACACATATCACATAACACTAATTCTCCCCCTTTGTCATTAACAAAAAGAGAAAATACATAGTCTTTAAACAAGAAAACTGACATAGTCTTTAAACAAATAACAGAAAATACATAAGAGTTTCAAAAGCAAAAACATAAAGAAACAGCAACGCCAAAGTCTTCAATGCTCGGATCCGGGAGGAGGAGGTGGCGGGAAATGAATCTTGAGAAGACTCAGAATCGCTGCTTGAGTAGATTCAAAGGAATCCATCCGAGTCATCAACAAAGATTGATTCTCAAGAATTTGAGACTGAGAATCGTGCAAAGCTTGTTGTTGAGTTTGAATAGATGCAATCTGAGCAGACATGGAATTGTAGAATGCATCAGCATATGGAGGTGGTTGAGTTGGAGGAGGATCATTGATAGGAGGTTGTGAAGAGGAAGATGGACCTTGAGGAGGACTATGTGGAGGTGAAGAAGGATGTTGTGGAGGAGGATCAGACAGTTTCATGCGGTGTATGGCGGCACTATCAAATAATTCAAAGATTTTAACAACACTAGTTTCGGAAGCTAAATCAACATGATATTTTCGAAAAATAGGTGTCAAAAAGGCGCCAAAAGGAAGGAAAGATGAATGATATTTGACCATAGTATCAAAGATGATCTTAGCCCAATTAACCTCGAGTCCAGCCATAATAGCATAGACACAAGAGGATAATTCCCTGGAGTAGTAATTGTAACTACCAGTTTTGGGACAGATATTATATGAGAGGATTCTACCAATAAGACGGGGAATAGGTTTGAGTTTATTATTGGTCATTGGCAATCTTTGGCCAGGTAGAAAGATTTGACTTAAGACATCCTCATCATCCATAACAATTTCATCAAGTGAGAGGCCGGTAAAAGGAATTGATAGGAGACGACCAATAGATTTTATGGAAAGCTTTATGTGGACATCTTTAACATAAGTGTAAAGATGGATAGCATCCTCATTATCTTCATATGATAAGTTGGTGTAGAACAGATAAATGAGGAAGGGATAATATGCTTGTTTGAATTCAGTGGAAAACATATTATACAAGCCACAATTTCTCAAAAATGACATGATATCATATTGATAAAAGTCATCATACTTGATAAATCTCCCTGGAATGATATCTAAAGTTGACATTCTAAGATAATCAGCCTCTAGTTCAGGATTTTTCAGGAATTTCCTAAAATCAACAGTGGAAGATGATGAACCTGGAGTAAATTTAGTTTTCTTTGATTTGGACATGATGAAAACTAAATTGAATCAAGTAGACAGTAGATACGTATGGGAATTACTGAGAGATGAAAGATTATACCCAGAGATCAAGAACTGTGGAGGAATTGGAAGGAAATCTCTGGTGAAGATTGCTGCAGAATTCCTGTGCCCTAGCTGCTTCTGGTCGACTGAAGCCTCGGCTGGAAGAAAGAAATGAGGAAAGACCTAGGGTTTGTTAAGGTAAAGAGATGATTCAAGGGTGAGGATGAATCCTGGAAAGAAGTGAGTGGTCAGGATTAAAAGAGTGAGTAAACGGATCCTTAACTTAAAGATATCGGGTCGGGTTTGAAACAGAAATCCGAAAACAGAAAACAAAAATTTCACAGTTTTAGTCGACTTACAGGACAAGATTAGTCGACTAATAATAGGACTAGTCGACTAGTAATTTACTATAGTCGACTAACTTTTGACAAATCAGAAATTGAAGTTTCTGTTTCTCACAGGAGTCGACTGGGGAAAATTTCAAGTCGACTAAGGCTTTTATAAGTCGACTAATAATAGTTGTAAGTCGACTAATTGTTGTAAAAACTGCCTTTGAAAAAATCTGAAAAAATTTGTTTAAAAATCTGAAAAATTACAAATACCCAAATCTCTTCTAAACTTTATAAAGGTATCTTCTTTCAGTGGTTTTGTTAATATATCAGCAACTTGATTATCAGTTGAAATAAAATTTAAAGAAATGTCACCTTTTAAAGCATGATCACGTAAAAAATGATGTCTAATATCAATATGTTTGGTACGTGAATGATGAACAGGATTTTTAGATAAATTAATAGCACTGGTATTATCACACATAATAGGTGAGTTTGTGATAGTCATGCCATAATCAAGTAAGGTCTGTTTCATCCATATAATTTGTGCACATGCAATACTAGCAGCAATATATTCTGCCTCAGTTGTTGATAATGACACAGAATTTTGCTTTTTACTGAACCATGATACTAGTGAATGTCCCAAAAAGTGACAAGTACCACTAGTACTCTTCCGATCAGATTTACAACCAGCAAAATCAGCATCACTATACGATAATAAATCAAATGTGCATGACTTTGGGTAAAATAAACCATAGTTGATTGTGTTATTTAAATATCTAAAGATCCTTTTCACTGCTTTAATATGTGATTCCTTAGGATTTGACTGATATCTAGCACATAAGCATACGCTGAACATAATATCAGGTCTACTTGAAGTAATGTATAGTAAAGAACCAATCATACCTCTATAGAGTTTCTGATCAACATTCTTACCATTTTCATCTTTGTCTAAAAATGTCGTCGTACTCATTGGAGTATTCTTATGACCAGAATTTTCCATCCCAAATCGCTTTAGAAGTTCCTTAGCGTATTTGCATTGGGAGATGAAGATTCCATCCTTCATTTGCTTTATTTGTAGACCGAGGAAGTAAGTGAGTTCGCCCATGTGGCTCATCTCAAATTCACTCTGCATGGTCTTAGAAAATTCTTGACAAAGATTATCGTTAGTAGAACCAAATAAGATATCATCAACATAAATCTGAATGATTAAGATATCTTTATTAACATGTTTAATAAAAAGAGTAGTATCTGCTCTTCCCATTTTAAAATCAGAATTTAAAAGAAAACTTTTAATCTATCATACCAAGCACGGGGTGCTTGCTTTAAACCATATAAAGCTTTTTTAAGTTTAAAAACATGGTTTGAAAATTTTTCATGTTCAAAACCTGGTAGTTGTTCAACATAAACAGTTTCCTTAATAATTCCATTTAAAAAAGCACTTTTAACATCCATTTGATAAAGTTTGAAATTTAAAAAACATGAGAAAGCAAGTAATATACGAATAGATTCAAGTCTTGCTACTGGTGCATAAGTTTCATCAAAATCAATACCTTCTTCTTGATTGTACCCTTGTGCTACTAACCTTGCCTTGTTCTTAATGACTTCACCGGATTCATCGAGTTTGTTCTTAAAGACCCATCTGGTACCGATGACAGGATGATCATTAGGACGTGGTACAAGATCCCAAACATCATTTCTTACAAATTGGTTCAACTCTTCTTGCATGGCAATTATCCAAAAATCATCCGCACATGCTTCGTTGATATTCTTCGGTTCAATGAGTGAAATGAAGGCAATTTGTGTCATGTAGTTCAACTTGGATCTCGTTTGAACGCCTTGATTTATATCTCCAATCACCAAATCTCGTGGATGATTCCTTACTTCAACATAGGCTTTCGGTAACTCGGTAGGAATCTCTTCATCCTTAGACATGTTAGTATCAACAGAAGATATAACAATATTATCATTAGGAGTATCTATGATATGATCATCATCATGTGGAGAAGTATTAGAAACAGGTTTAGTCAAGGATTCATCAAATTTAACATGTAATGATTCTTCAATAGTAAATGTTTTCTTATTAAAAATTCTATATGCTTTACTATGAGTAGAGTATCCAACAAAAATACCTTCATTGGATCTAGCATCAAATTTATCTAAAGCATCTTTTGTATTTAAGATAAATCATTTACATCCAAAAATCTTAAAATAAGAAACTTTTGGAATCCTATTATGAAACAATTCATATGATATTTTATTTAAAAAAGGTCGAATAAGCACACGATTTAAAACATAACAAGCAGTAGCAATAGCTTCAGCCCAAAAATATTTTGGTAAGTTACTATCCATAAGCATAGTTCTAGCACATTCTTGCAAAGTCCTATTCTTTCTCTCTACAACACCATTTTGAGGAGATGCTCTAGGAAATGCAAAATTATGTGTAATACCATACTTATTACAGAAATTTGAAAAAGATTCATTTTCAAATTCTCCTCCATGATCACTTCGAATAGTGACTATGTTTAGAGACTTTTGATTTTGAATTCTTTTACAAAAACTTACAAATTCATCAAAAGTATCATTTTTATTTTTAAGAAAAATTACCCATGAAAAACGTGAATAATCATCAACAATGACAAAAACATATCTACTCTTGTTTAATGAAGAAACACGAGTAGGGCCAAATAAATCCAAATGCAATAATTCTAAAGGTCTATTTGTAGAAACTAAATCCTTTGATTTAAAAGATGATTTAACTTGTTTTCCTAATTGACAAGAATCACAAAAATAATCCTTTTTAAAAGCAATTTTTGGAAGACCTTTAACTAAATCAAATTTAGAAATCTTAGAAATAGTTTTCATATTCAAATGACCAAATCTTTTATGCCATAAAAAATAATCATTATTTGAAGCAAGTAGACATAAATTATCATTTGATGACATGCATGTTATTGATAATTCATAAATGTTATTGTTTCGAAAACCTTTAAATAAAATATCTTTCATATTAGTATCATAAATAAGACAAGCATCTTTTTCAAAAACAATTTTATAACCCTTATCACATAATTGACTAATACTTAATAGATTGTGTTTTAAACCACTTACCAAAAGAACATTTTCAATAAGGGGTTTTGAAATATTACCAACAATGCCGGTTCCAATAACTTTTCCTTTGTTATTGTCTCCAAATATCACTGTACCTCCCTTTTTGATTTGAACGGAAGATAGTAGTTGCATATGTCCGGTCATGTGTTTGGAACACCCACTATCAAGTATCCACTTTTCTTTATAAGGTACCTATAAGATAGAAACAATATATATGGTACCCATCATGATAGGGTCCGAAAAAGATTAGTCTTTAGGAACCCAAATCCAATTGGAATTTGGTTTCCACTTGTTAGTATAAACATAGTTCTTAGAATTACACACATCATGTATATAAGATGCAATATAAACATTTTTATCAACATTATTAAGATTCCTAGGAACCCATATATATTTGCATCTAATTCTTTTTGAAATAGTATTTCTTTTCACAAAAGAATTATTATTATGAAGATGTGTAGATTTTACAAAATTAGTTTTTGAAAATCCAATACCAACATGAGAAGGTTTATACATCTTATCTTTTGAAAAACCAAGACCAAAATGATTGTTAGACATCTTTTGAGAAGATAATAAAACATTTAAATTCTCTTTTCCTTTATTAAACTTTGTTACATTTTTCAAAAGATCTTCATACTTAATTTTGAAAACAATCATGTCTTTATCTAAAATAGAAATTCTAGAATTTAAAGAAATAGTTTCCTTTTTAAGTAAAGAATTTTCTTTTAAGAAAATTTCATTATCCTTTTTTAAAGATGCAATAACTTTTTCAAAATCTTCATTTTGAGAACTAAGAGAAGATGTTTGAGAAACAAAACATGTATTTTCATGAATGAGTCTTTCATTTTCCTTTATTAAAACTTTATTTCTAATCTTTTCATTTCTGAAATTATTAAACAATTCATTAAAAGCTTCTAATAACTCATCATAATCTTGTACCTCATCTTCTTGGGCCATGAAGCAAATATTGGCGGTTTCCGTTGCTTCTTCTTCGTCCGAGGAAGATGAGTCGTATCATCCCATGTTGCTTGAAAGGCTTTCTTCTTCTTGTTGAACTTGTTGAACTTGTTGGACTTGTTGGACTTGTTGAAAGTCTTGAAGTGTCCTTTTGATTTCATCAATGGACAATCCTTCTTCATGTGGCCTGGTTTGTTACACTTAAAACAAGTAGGAGTATCGTTAGTATCTTTATTCTTATTAAACTTACCTTGTTTTAAGAACCTTTTGAACTTTCTTGAAATCATGGCCATTTCTTCTTCATCTTCATCCGAGTCGTCCGTATCTGAAGTTGCATGGAAGGCAAGAACTTTCTTCTTGGATTGATGTTGTTGTTCGTCCTTCTTTCTTTCTTCTATTTGCACTTCATATGCCATTAGATTACCGATTAGGTTTTCTAATGTCATAGTTGAGAGATCGTTCGCCTCTTCAATGGCGGTTGTCTTCTTCTCCCATTCCGGTGTGAGTGCTCGAAGGATCTTACGGACTCGTTCAACTTGAGTGTAGTCCTTTCCAAGGGATGCAAGAGTATTGGTAATGTCGGTGAATCTTGTAACCATTTCGGATATGGTTTCATTCTCCTTCATCTTGAACAATTCAAATCTGTGTACAAGAACAGAAATTTTAGATTCTTTAACTTTATTCGTACCTTCGTGTGTTACCTGAAGTGTATGCCAAATTTGATGTGCAGAAGTGGATGTTGACACACGATTGAACTCTTCTTTGGTTAAGGCACAAAATAGAGCGTTCATCGCCTTGGCATCAAGATTTGCATTCTTCTTTTGATCTTCATTCCAAGCGTTGTAGTTGGTTGTAGGCTTGGTGTATGATGCTTCTACAATGTTCCAAAGATCGTAGTTGAGCGACTGCAAGTAGATCTTCATTCTACACTTCCAATAATTGTAATTGGTTCCGTCAAATAGCGGTGGTCGTTGTGTAGAATGCCCCTCTTTGAATTGGGATGATGTGAACTCCGTTGCCATCCTTGTATAGTTGTTGCCTTGAACCTGCTCTGATACCAAATGTAGAATCTATAATCAAAGCAACACAACACTAGAGGGGGGGTGAATAGTGTTTATAAAAATTAAACAAACTACTTGCAGGAAATTAAAGTAATCACAAGATTAACACAGAAAATACAAACGCAAACAACGGAGATTTATCCTGGTTCGGTCCTTGTGACCTACATCCAGTCCCCAAGCAAAAAGCTTGAGATTTTCCCTTTCTTTATTTGTGTACACCCACAACAAATGCCTTGTACACCACTTGACAAACACCCTTTGCCAAATGTGCACAACTTCTCTTCCACCAAGAGAACACACCTTGTACAACTTTCTTCTACTCCCAAGAAGACGCCTTGTACAAAATCTTCTTTGAAATGAATACAATGATTTCCTATAGCCTTGATACAGAATGTGTAGTGGACAAGGTTCAGTATAGGAAAGTTGAACTTCAGAATCCTTCACTAAGGGAAATGGCTTTTTGGTGAAGAACTGAAGTTGGAGATTCAGTTTTCAGATTTCTGGAAATTTTCTTTTGGAAAACTGATGGAATGAATTGGTAATTGGCCTTAGGAATAACTTCCCTATATATAGATGTAGACTAGGGTCAGTTAGGGTAGTTATGGAACCAAATCAGACATTTTAAACGTTGGAAAACGTTGCCAAATGAATCAGATAAGAGAAACTATCCAATAGTCAGAAACTGCCTATAGTCGACTAGGTACTGAGTTAGTCGACTAGCCTAGGCAAAACTTCAACTATTAGTCGACTAGGTTTAGAGATTAGTCGACTAGGGATATGTCTGTTGGAAAAATTGGTTTCTGGATAACTGAATATAGTCGACTAGAAATGTCTGTTGGTCAACTATAAACTTTGTTAGTCGACTTATGAATTTGGTGTAGTCGACTAAGTTTTGATTCAGAAAGAAACAGAGAGTTGGATAATTTTTTGTATCTAATATTAGTCGACTTGAAAACTGGGTTAGTCGACTAGAGTATCTGTTAGTCGACTAGGTAGGAAAGTCAAGTCGACTAATTTGCATTTCAGAGTCCAAACAGAGAGTTAGGATTTTGGTTTTGGAATGGACTAGTCGACTAGAGGTTTTTGGCAAGTCGACTAAGTTGGGTTAGTCGACTATATCAATAGGGCAAGTCGACTAGGAAAGGATTTTTGTGTAAGTTATCAAGGCTTTTCATATTTTTCTAAGTTACACAACAACTTTCCAAAATCACCCAAAATCTTCAATAATCTTTATCTGAGGTAGAGCAATCATCATGAGGTAGAAGTGTTTGTCCATCATCAAAATCTTGCAATTTGAGAGGCTTCAACATCTTGAACTTGTTAGGTTCCAACAACTTGATCAAAAGAACTTCGGTTGTATGCCGTAGAAACACCAAGATTTTCAGATGAAAAGAAAAAGAGAGTTCAACTCTTCTAACAACTTGCTGCGTACAAGTTCGTCTTTGCCTACACTCTCTTTGAGATTCTTGGCGGACAGAAGCTGTGTTACTTCGTCTACTATCCAAAGAGAGGATTCACAAAAGGTCCTGACGTTCACCCGATCAACGGAAAATAAGATTCACTTTCCATCGCCCCGCTAAGAACCCGGCATTAAACAAAGGGGAGATTTAAGTTTGAATATCTTCCCTCTCTTGTAAGAGGATTATTGATCTGCTGTAACTTTCTTTAGAATCAAATAAAGAATTTACTCCTCGATCTTCAATTTTCCTCCAACAAACAGTTGCCTCACATGGATCTTTGGCCATCACTAGTCCTTGGTTTCAAGAAGCGATACAAAGTATGACACAAAAGATTGTTCATAAACATTCAAATTACACATCCTTACCACACAACAAGTTGTAAGTTACTATTAGATCATCAAAACCGGTTAGAGATGAGTAAGAAATAAAGTTAGCATTGCAAGTTAGCAAGTTAATGGTTAGATGTTGAATGTTAGAATGCTCGAATCCATCATCATGAGCCATCAATGGCTCTTGCAAGAGCAAGGCCTTGTAGAGGCTATTAGATTCATGTGGATTATCAAGTAAGTGGTTAGATGGTTAGTGGTTAGTAGTTAGATTGCCATGAGAAGAAAAATTAGCTAAGCATCATATAGAAGATGGAGAAGATTACAATGGAGGAAAAAAGAGACACCTTTACATAGATTGTCATCATCCATTACATCAATCTCTCTCTTTCTCTCTCTGAATCTCTCAGCCCTAATACATGATCTAAAAATAAAATAAAAATACAAAAGAAAAGAAAAGAAAAGAAGAACACCTACACTAACCTACACTAAAAGAGAGAAAATCTAGTCTATTTCTCCATCTGCTTGCGTTTCAGGACTATGCAGGGATATATATAGGCAAAAGGAGCTTCTAGAAGACGAGACTAGGCTACGCATCGAAAATTGACACGTGGCTCGCCAATATTACCGCGGAAACGTGGTCATAGCCATGTTTCGTGGCAAAACCAGGGACTTAGGTCCCTGGTTTTGGCGAGCGAAACTTCAGGGACCTTCCAGATATGCTTAGATTCGGTTATTTATGTCCAGATTTTTGTCAGACACCCGCCAACGTCTAGATTCAATGTATCTTCTACAAACTCTCTAGTTTGACCTCCAAGAAATCCGAATTTAATTACCCAAAAATGAGTTTAATTAAGCTCTTATTACTCCTTTTCCCTTAGAGTCTTGATTATCTACAAAAGAGACCAAAACGCAGTTAGAAATGATTTTATTCATAAATCGGCAGGGAAATATAATATGAAAGTGCAATATCGTAGGCTAATCAATTTACGTATCAGGATCTAACACATACAAGAAAAATCATGTCAATTTTTAGTTGGATGCATACATATACAGTGATGAGGTGTAAAAACGATATGTGGAACAATATTTTGTGATCATGTGTCGAAAATGATGATGATAAAGAATTAATGGAAAAATGAATAATACAATGATCAACGGTACATTCTAAACAAAGCAGTGCGAACACATTAGTACTTGTGATCACAGGACATATCGATAATCAGAAACTCAATGACATAGAGAAATTAATAGATAACAGACAATATTAATTTCAACAAGAAAATCAAGGAGAAGAGATCGTGTACACTTGCCTGATGTCGTTGGAATCTGATTTTTCGTAACTGCAACCGGCTCTGGGTAAGATTCGTGGCCTAAATATTGCGTGAATTAAATAGAGACTTGATAATTTCTTTATTCAGTGATAAATTGAATGAGAATATAATTTTTACTATTTACTAAAATTTTGGTTGGTTAATATTTTCAAGTAATTCAGTTTTCTGAATTTTACAACCATTTAAAAATATAATTTCATGATAAAATACATGCATAAACTAATAAATTAATGTATAATATTTACATATTACTGGATTATGAATTATACATTTTTTTGTGATATTTAGAAATTTATTAGCAATTTTTAAATAAACAACCATTAAATAATGATAATAAAGTATATGGAATTTCATGTTATTCTAAGTAATATTACACGAAATTTTTTTTCAGAGTTTCAAATTTAGTTTATGATTTTTCATGTATTTTCTTAAATTTTCTAAGCTTATTTCAAATTTTTCTGAATTAAAATAAGCCTAAAAATCAATAAAAATCAATAAAAGGCTTAACGGGTTTGTTTGCTACAGTAACGGGTTTGAGTCTAAGTCTGCTATAGTGATTGCTACAGTAAAATTTTCTATATATATGTATTTAAATATTTTTTATCTAATTTTCTTTTCTCTCTTTCTATTCTTTTTCTTTTAAATAGGTCGGATCCGGGTCTGTGCTGTCACAGAGTAGGACTAGGTCTGGCGCACAGAACCAGACCCGACCCTGGACTGACCAGATCCTGACTAGGCCTTGTCAGGGATGGCTAGACCAGGTCCTGACCAGACCTGGTCTGGCCCGACCAGACCCAGGCCAGGCTAGCCTGGCCTAACCAGGCTCGGCCAGAACCTTGGCTAGCTCTGACTAAGACAGCCCATTTTTTTTCCTTCTTTTTTTTGATTGAAAGAAAATTTTAAAAATTAATTAAAAATCATGATAATTAGGAGACATATCTTAGGGTTCTACATAATTTTATTGGGATTTTTAGAACAAGTTTTTCATAGTGAAATTAGTAGTATTAACCAGTGTACTACGTGTTTGATGAAATGCCACAAAGAAATAAAACCTACGAAAATGCAAAATAACTTACTTAGAACGATTCTTTTCAGTCTAAATCTTCTTTCTCACGTTCAACACCTTAGAGTCTTGCTATGTTTGGAAGAGAAAGTGAGAGAGAAGAGGGAAAGTGAGAAACTTGAATTTTTCAATGTGGTTTGAGTAGGGATGAGAATGGTTAGGCACCACACACCCCTAGGCAACCGCTGAGAGTTATGTGTACGTGAAGGGAGTACTGGGTTCAGTTGTGGTGAGTGGGAATAAGGGGGAGAAAGTGTGGGAGAAGTTGGAGAGAGTAGAGGAAAGTTGGAGAAGATGAAGAGAGTTAAAAGAAGATTTAAATAGATGGGCTTGGGCCTCTATACCACATATCAATGTGGTACCATGATTTAGTCATTTCATTCCTACTAGACTGACCTAGGTTCTAGCCCCAGCAGCCGCAATAAGTTTTTGGAATTTTATTTTTTAGTTTATTATTTTTAATTGCATTTTTTATATAATTCAGTATTTAATTATTATTTTATTGGATTAAACTTTTAAAAATTAAAAATATTCTCAAAAATTCTCAAAAATAGAAAATGCCATCCTCAACCATGTTGTGAAGTCGGATCTCCAAAATTCATCCCTGATTGTTAATTAAAAATCCCGGAGTCATTCCATGACGCCGATCGATCCCGAATTGAGATTCTTCTACAATAATTCTCAAAAAATTTCGAAAAATTTAGAAAAATTTAAAATATTGAAAAATAATATCTTGATCTGAAATGGGCTCAATCTGGCTACCAGGATGATTAAATCGGATATCAAATAACAGTATTGACACACGTACATTGGGAACTGAGGGTTACTGCGGGACAATGCTCTTTATTTTAGAGTGACCTGTTTGCTTTCACCGACGTCGGATTAGGGAGTGGGAGTCGACGGCAAGGAGGAACATATTTGGTCCTAGGAGAAGTATCTTTGTTGCAGAGTGATCTGTTTGCTTTCACCGACGTTGGACTAGGGCGTGGGAGCCTTCGGCGAGGAGGAATATATTTGGTCATAAGGCAAAGACCTTATAGATCAACAAAGAGAAGAAGAGAATAAAATGATGTGGTGTGGGCATGGAGTGTGATTCAACTATGCGTAGAGGTTCAGCATCCCTAATCCGTTAGGTTGATCCGAAAAAGGAAACTTAGTTTAGTCCTAATCCTAATCCACTACTAGTGGATAAACATAACATTTGTCCTTTACATCTCACTTAATCCGAGGTCCAATAAAGGAAATAATTATTGATCCTATTGAGATTAGGATAAAACAGAGAAGTTGACAGGAGAAGTTGCACTAGTCTGGCTGAATTCAGATACATGTGTTCACAGGACAAGAGATGCAACTTTTAATTCACACTTAATCTGAGATCCCATAAAGGAAATAATTATTAATCTGAGATCCCATAAAGGAAATAATTATTAATTCACAGGACAAGAGAACACGTAAATGTCATGGACTGTGGTTATTTCTGTCTTTTTTTCGCTTAAAGTTTTTTGCTTTTCTTTCTTCTTATGCTCGCATTCAGTTGAGTTATTTCAGAAGGAACAAGGCAGAATTAGACAGATGTCTGTGAAGTTTACAAATGAGAGAGGTAACGAGTTGGAAGTGAAACTAGCGTGTTCTATGCAATCACATGGAATTGCTGTTTCAAGGCAGGCACTATAAAATCGAGGATCAAGAGCAAGCCTTGAGAACTTCACAATGGACAATGCAAAATGAACCAACCTTTAAGTGCCTGTTAGTTTGGCAACATATAGATAATATTTGTGTAATTTTAATCATGAATAATTGCTTGGTTATTTGTGACATATTGTGGTACATGTTTTGTTGAGTTAAATTTAGTTTTCTCATGCTAATTCTTCCAAAACTACTATAATCTTTTTTGGATTTTCTAAAGGATTCATTAAGCTTTCATTCTTTATGCGAGTCTAGCTCCAACTTAGGCACGCAGTGCTCGTGTTCTCTTATTTATTTTTATCGAACATAAGAGCACGAACTAGATTTCACCGAAGCCTATCTTTGAGCTTTTTCGAGCTCTTTCACAACCCTATAGATCGCATTGGGAAAAATAGTTCCATATATCCACTCCTTTACTCCCATTTTGTTTATAGACACATTTTAAAAAAATGCCAACTCATTTTTAGTAATCCAAATACAAATATGAAACAAACATGGGACCTGGTATCACCTAGTTAGATCACTTCACCAGATAAACTAATTGCAGATGACAAAAAAATGCAGGTTCATGTAAAAGAAAGAAAAGAAAATTTATTCAAGCATAAATCACTACTACTGCTGCTGCTAAGATACAACTCGTATATTTCATGAACAAAACTAAAACTAAAATGTAACAAGGACTATTAATGCCTATCACAACTATACTAACAAAGCATGGAAAGGTTGGTGGTGCCTCAGGTAGAGAAGTGCCTTTGACCACAGTTTCAGTGGTTTGCCTTCTCTTCAACAACCTGGGAGAAGGGAGAGGGACTGAGCTTTGTCTTCTCTTGAGTAACTTGGAAGATGGCAGGGGCACTGAGCTTGGAGAAGGTGCAGCTTTGTCGAGGAGGTTTGTCGGAATTGGAAGTGAGCCTGGGGAGGGACCAGCGAATAACTCATTCTCCTCGTAGCCAAGCAATTGATTTGCATTTCCCGTGGGCTTCAGCTCCAAGGATCTCCGTTGTGGAATGATGTAGTTCGCTTTCACCGGCATTGCAAGAGGGGTTGAGAGTCTTGCGTGAGGAGGAACATATTTAGCCGTCAGATAAGGATCTTTGTTGCAGAGTGACCTGTTTGCTTTCAGTGGCGTCGGATTAGGGGTGGGAGCCGACAGCGAGGAGGAATGTATTTGGCTGTAGGACAAGGATCTTTATTGTAAAGTGACCTGTTTGTTTTCACCGGCGTCGAATTAGGGAGTGGTAGCCTTCGACGAGGAGGAACATATTTGGCCATAGGACAAAGATCTTGTAGAGTATCAAAAGAGAGAAGAAGAGAATAAAATGATGGAGTGTGACCATGGGGGATTCAGATGATATATAGGTTCAGCATCCCTAATCCTTTGCTGGTTAGGTTGATTAGTCCTAATCCTAATCCTAGTGGGTAAACATAACAAATGTCCATTACACCTCACTTAATCTGAGATCCAATAAAGGAAGTAATTATTAATCCTATCGGAATTAGGATAAAACAGAAAAGTTATGAGAGGAGTTTGCTGGGAGCGATGAGTGCATACATGCAATCGTGTAAGAACCTCCAGTACAAAGAAAAATTGCAGGACTTTTCTCGAGAATGCAAGTGGCAAAGACAACTTGACATGCATTGCATGAGTTTAAGAAACCAACAATGTTACACATGAGAAGTTAATAGGGACCTGATCAATGTCGCAGTAGAGGATAGATTTATGTAGATTAGTTTTTGCCTGAAATGATGGTGTAAGTTTGCAGGACATTAGTAAAGGCCGGGTATTCATCAGCAGCAGCCTTGCCCATAATTACTGCATCATCTGCATAAATGTGATGGATAAGATGAAGATCAGAGGCAGCAACATATCAGAAAGTACATTGGTGAAAGCCACAAATAGCAATGGTGCCAGAGGGTCACACTGGCGAATGCCATTAGTCTGTGAAATGAATGGATGAGGATGGCCATTAAGCAAGACGAAATATTGCACACTGTGAAGGCATGCAGAAATCCAAGAGATCCATTGAGGAAGTTGTGAACACATAGTTGAGGTCCAATACTACATTTGAGACCAAAATCATAAAATCGACACCAAATTTGAAGTTCATATTCCAAATCAAATTCAGAAATCAAGCAGTGAAACACAGTAACGGGCAATACTACAGTTGAGAACCAAATCTTACAGCTGATGAGACCAATTAGAATTTCATATCTGAGACCATAAACAGAAAAGTTTACTGTGAACACATATTTTAGACCAAATAATCAAGGATAATTATGCTAAATGGCTCAGAAATGGCCAATTATCATTTACTTCATGAGGGAGAGCTGCACAAGTTTGCCTCTTTATCCCCAAACATCATATTAATGATCCATCACTACAGCCTACCAAGTCCCTGATACTCAAGGTCTAGCATGAATGCATAGATCACATTCTAAAAATATACAAAGTAACATGATGAAATTGGCAGCAAATCTGTAAACATAACAAAACTACATTCAAAGAAGAAAAACTTATAAATTTAGAGGATGTAAGAGAATAGTTCAGACCAAAATCATATGAAGAAGGTATGAAATATGGTGAAGAAGGTGTAATAACTTCATATATCAAAGACCAAAGATGAAATTTAGGGATAGTTTAAATGAAAGTGGAAGATAATCAGGAAAACAAGCTGCCAAGTTTGCATAGTTCAGCTGCAACACCACATGTGAGACCAAATTAGAAGATTCACACCAAATAGAAGGTAATACTTGAGACCAAAATCAGAGCGTAAAGGTGAGAACAATATGAGACCAAAAGCATAATTGTCAGACCAAATTTAAGAAAATATTTGAAAACACAATCGTAAATTTACTTCCAAACCCCCGCAAGTCAAAATTTTCATTTATAAAAGACCTATTATCACTGCACACAGAGTTTAACTGCAATACCACTTTCCAAATATAGAAACTGACAAGATGAAAGTGGCACAGATAATATTAACAAGTGAAAAGAAATTTTAGAGAAAGGAAAAGCTTGAGGTATTACGTAATTTAAGTTAATATTTAAAAGAAATTTCATGTAAAGAAGGTGTGAATGAAATAAGGTAAAGTTGCAAAACTAAGCCTCCACAACCCCATATACTCCAATTTTTGATAGATCAAGAGGCTAGCATTAATGCATATATAGTTAAGAATAAGAGAATAGTACGATTTGCAGTATTAATTAAAGGGGAAAATGTGTTTGTACCATTCCTGATTTACTTTTTTACCGCTACTTGACTTTTACTTTGTCATTTGCCCTTTCATTCATTTGGTATCCTTTTTAGCCATATCAATTTACAGAAACCTTTAACACACTTTTTTTATTATCTGGACCGTTTTACCCTCTGATTTTCTATATTTTATGGGAATATCATCTCACAAAATAGGTCCACTGATTAGATGAAAGAAGAAAAGAAAAAAGTCTCATTGTTCGTGCACTTGGAGGTATCTCTCTTTCTCATTGGATCATATTCTCAAAAATAAAAATAAAAAATAAAAATCTTGAATCAGTACATCAAATTCAATGCATCCTCAGAAATCCTTTATTGTTTCTTTGAATATATATCTGATATTGTCTCTCTTCTTTGGCACATGTTTCATAAATATTGGGACAATGTTAATAATTTGAAGGGGAATAGCTGCACAAGCTTACCTCAGCATGAACACATACCCAATACTCAAAGACTAGCTTGAATGATGGATGCAAATACCAGCAAATATCCTGAGTAAAGAGATGAAAATGGTGGGATGCTTGGCTACTAGCTGCCTCGTCAGGTTACAATATGGCAAATAGACATCCCCCCAGCAGTGGCCTCACACCACACAAGAACAATGGCATCACACCATCATAAACTCCACAGACAGGAAAAAAAACATTTTTTTCATTCATCAAAAACACACCATTACATAAAAAAGAAGGCTTTTATAATAATGAATACTTGCTAAAGAAGAAAATTAATTCCTATTTAGGAGCTAATCTTAATCTAAAAGAAATCTAAGTTAACGTTAATCTAGGGAAACTATTTTGAAAACTAATTAAAATGCTACAAAGAAAGAAAAGTTGCATTTATAGTTTAAGCTACAAAAGGATTATTTCCAACAACAACAACAACTAAGCCATTTGTCCCAAGTATTTTGGATGAACCAAAAGAGAATTATTTCGGATCGGGCACATGGATCAGCTTTCTCCACTCATTCCTGTCAAGCAACATGCCTTCACTAATACTTTTAGCTTATATATCTTGTCGTACTACCTCTATCCATGTTTTCTTCGGTCTCCCCTGCGCTCTTTTAACTTGCCCTAATTTGATACGCTATACTCGTCGGACCGGCGCATCTGTAGGTCTACGTCGCACATGACCAAACCATCGCAAGTGGTTTTCTCTTATCTTCTCTTCTATAGAGGCTATGCCTATCTTAGTACAAATATTCTCATTTCTCACCTTATCTCTCTTCGTGTTACCACACATTCAATGAAGCATGCGCATCTCTTCTACACTCATCTTCTGAGCATGATATCTCTTTATAGCCCAACATTCTATGTCATATAACAAAGTTGGCCTAATAGCAGTCCGATAAAACTTTTTCTTCAGCCATAACGGAATATTATGATCACATAAAACTCTTGTTACGCTCCTCCATTTCAACCAGCCGGCTTGCATCTTATGGTTGACATCACTATTAATCTCGTCATCTTTTTGGATAATATAACCCAAGTACTTAAAATGATTGCTCATCAGTATTTCTTGGCCATCTTGTGTCACAATACTATAATCTCAAATTTCCTGTTTACTGAATTTACACTCCATATACTCTGTTTTGGTCCTACTTAATTTAAAATCTCGAGATTTTAGAGTTTGTCTTCATAACTCAAATTTTACATTTACTCAAGCTCTTGTTTTATCGATTAGGACAATATCATCAACAAATAGCATACACTACGATATTTCATCCTGAATAGCTCTAGTAAGCTCATCTATCACTATGGCAAATAAGAATGGATTCAATGCAGTTGATTCAATCTAATTGTGATAAAAAATCACTTGTTATGCATCCACAAGTTCTGACATTTGTCACTACTCCATCGTACATGTCCCTAATTATGTCAATATATTTTGATGGTGTCTTCTGTTTTCATCAATGTCCACCATAATACCTCTCTTGGCACCTTATCATAAGCTTTTTCTAAATTAATAAAGACCATATGCAAATTTTCTTCCTCTCTCGAAATCACTCTATAAATTGATGAAGCAAATTAATAGCTCTGTCGTCGATCACCCCGGCATGAACCCAAACTGGTTCTATGATATTTTAACGTTCTGTCTTAACCTGTATTCAAATTACCCTTTTCTAAAACTTCATGATGTGACACATGAGTTTTTTATGGGTTACTGTAGATGCTACAATAACTCGTATTTTATTCTTTTTTCTTCTTTTCTCCCCTAAACTGAACCCATGCATTCGCCCTTTTGCATTGAATTTGTGGCATATCACACCTTTTTAGCATATAACCGAACATCGCTGCTAATTCAAAAACTGAATTAATGTTTATACTATAAAATAAAATGATCGATGAACTACAACCTGGTGGGTGCTCAGGAATGGGTGCTCAGGCCTCCATACCATAGATATGAGTAAATTGTTTGAGAGCTTCATATCGTGTAGAAAGACATAACTGAAAATAGATATTTGTCCCAATTAATTTAGCTTCTTGGCTAAAGCATAATATGAAGCTTAGTTTGGTTTTGTTGATGCCTCCTTTAGTTGAGTCATGATATTCAAGGCCTGTTTGTTTAAGGGTGGAAGTGAGAAAGTGAGGAATTGAGGAAGTGGTAATAATTCCCTTTGGAACTTAAGAATTGATTAGTAAGTTTTTCGGTGTTGGATGTTGTTGGGAAGTGTGGTTTGGAAAATGTTTTGTCTTTTCCGGTGTTTGGATGGTAATATGAAAGTGGAAGTGGAAAAGTTGACCACAAAATTGACCGTAAAATAATATTAAAATAAAAATTAATTAAGAAAAATAAAAAATGGACTATAATTAGAATGCAAGTGAGATTTACATGATCAAAAAATTAACTGTTTTGTGCTACAACTAATTACAAATGAGATTTACATGACCACAAAATTAACTGTAGCACTCTGGAAGTGAGGAAATGATTGTGTAAAAGAAAAAAAGAAAAGAAAAAGGAGTTTTCTTATTTTCCTTTTCCGGTATTTGAATAGATAGGAAAGTGAGCAATTATACTTTCCTATTTCCTTACTTCCGTCCACTTCCTTGCAACCAAACAGCCCCTCAATCACCTTTCATATTTTCTTAGGCATTTAATTATTTTTGACAAACTTTTACAGAGAAATGTAGGTAAAATATAGGTACTGTAAATATAAAATATTGTACTGGTGAAGGGGGGATGGAGGGGCATGTTGGGCCAAGAGCTTCCAGTGAGTTGGTTGATTCTTTTCTATATATTGTTAGGGTTTTGAGACTGCCCTCACTTTTTCCCTATTTCTCTTTAGTCGTTCATGTGTAAGTTATCCATAGAAAAGGCTAAACACTGAACCACTTACACCAAGCTTCCATGTCCTTTTATGAGCTAGCATGATTTGGTTCTAGTTCCACTATTCAAGCTCCACCCCAAGAGAGAGATGGCTGGCAAGTGAGGAAAAGTGACGTGGGACAGCCACGGATGAAGCTGTTTCAATAACATCTCAGCCATGACTGAGTTTTAGACTAGGCAAGTTCAAGTTTCCTTCTTCAGGTTGGGTTGAGATTATAGTCAAGCTTATTTCGATATTAGCTTTATGCATGAATCCACAGTTTAAGCGATCGGGCGGTCGACCGGCAACCCCAATGGACATAAAAATGACTGCCCGGTCGACTGACCGGTCAATTCTGACCCCAACAACTAGTTTCCTGCAGCCTTTATAAATGAGTCTTTAGGCCAGTTTTTCACTACGATTTGAGAAATTTTTAGAGCCAGTCTTTTTTATCTTCAACAGAGTTTTCCCAATAAGTTTTAGAGGTTCATTTCCATATCAAAAGGTTTCTCTTGACTTTTACAAAAGAATTTCTTGAGTTTTCCACTAGTTCATCTATCTAGTTATTCTCATACAAGCTTGAGCTTTTCATTGTTATATCCATCCCATAGGATCCTTATTTGTGAGAGTATTTGTTGGTGAACAAGAGAAGTGATCACTAAGTGTTCCAACCATTGTTATTTTGAGGAGTTGTAGAGGTTGCAGCATCGGTGAGCTTACGGGTTCGCGTGTGTTGTTCTTGCGGGAACAAGTGAGAGACTTATGGGTCGAAGAGTTCTTGAGGGAACTTGTTGTAGGTGTTGCGGTACAGAGTGATCTTGCGAGATTGTTTTTAGTGAAAATTCTTCATTGCGGTGAAGGCGGGGACGTAGAGCAAGTGGTTCGAACCTCGAAATAATTCTCCCGTGTTTGCGATTGCTTATCTCTCTCTAACGCACTTGTGTTTATATCTTGCATGCTCATATTGTTCATATCTTTATATACTTGATATTTACTTGTGCTTAATTGATATACATGCTTGGGATTGTTTGATATCTTGCATGGTCTCATATTGTTCATATCTTCACATGCTTGATATTATTTGTGTGCTCACATTTATATTTAACCAAGAGAGTTTTAATATCACCTCAACTCTTAGTATAGAAGAATCTTGAGGAGAAGTTCAGAACCCTTCACTGGGAATTCGGCTTCACTCTTTGGTTATACGTTGTGTGATAGTTTTAGTTTGCATAATAAGTGTTTAATTTCGGATTGTTTGGCATTTGATTAGCACATCACCTATTTACCTCTCTAGGTGATCTACAATTTAGTGTCGTATTTACTGAAGTTTAAGCCACCGACATTGCACAGGTATGATGTTAAGAGCTCACCCAACCAGCATATCTACTACTTCCGGTCTCAAACCGGTAATGTAATAGATAACGATGTCATCATGGTTAGACTATTCATCGGCACCCTTAAGGGGGTAGCTTTTGATTGGTTCAGGAGCTTGCCCAGTGGCTCCATCAATTCTAGGGTTGACTTGGAACCTGGTTTCTCTCTCGACTCTACGAGGATGATACTGAGCTCCTCTCGACGGTCCAGAAAGGAGAAGAATCGGTGCGGGAATACATTAAGACATTTCGTAAGCTTTTTCTTATGTGCCCCGCTAGCATGTCATTGCCCATGTTGCTTCAGACATGCCAGTATAATCTTCTCGACAAAGTGAAAATATGTATGGAAGCTGTCAAAGCCCATACATAGAAGGACTTCTGGAGCAAGCTGAGATAGGCGAGAAATTAGCTAAGAAGTTTGAACCCTCAGTGCCCAAGAACAAGTGGGGGGACAACACCAAGGGGCGTGATGCGGTTCAATCTTCCCAATCACAAGGGAAGGAAACCATGGCCGTTGAGTTATTAGGGACAGGTCAACCAAAGCAGAAGAGCGTCACTAATGGCAATCAGGAGTTCAAATTATCACCAAAGGTGTACTCCTTTAAAGATGAGCAGGTGGTGACAATTTTTCACTTGCTTCACTAGGGTATAAGCTTACGTTACCCGAAGTTCGACGACCAAATGAAGTGGGGCGTAAAATGATCCCAATTACTGCTTCTTTCATAGGATGGTGCATCACCCTATCAACAGATGCTTTGTCCTAAAGGACAAGATCCAAGCATTGGTGATGCTGGAGTTCTGATTCTCGTCAGAATAAAAGAAAGTCACCGCCAACATGGTGACTCTTAATTTCGAGACCTTTCCGAAGATGACAGTCCAAGATGGATTGGTGCCAGTCTCTAAAATCAGATTGGACATCATCAATCTAATGACTGAAAAGCAGAAAGCTAAGGGCCTCATTCTAATGACGATAGAATCTGAGAGATCATATGGGTCCACCCAGATATCATCAAAGATAACAATGGAAAACTAGCAAGCCCAAGCTCAAATGCATATGATTAGTTTATGATTCGGCATCACTACATCGCATTTTCCTATCGATTTATGAATAAAATAACTTTTCTCATCCGTATTTTGGTCTCTTTTGCAGATAATCAAGACTAGAAGAGCAATGGGGTAATAAGGGTCTAATTAAAATCATTTTCAGGTAATTAAATCAACGTTGGATACCATGTAAGGGAGCTTCTAGAAGATCACATTGGATTCTCATATTAGAAGACGTATCTGGAGAAATATACGTCCAAACAACCAAAACCAGGTATATTCAGAAACTTCTCGAGACTAGATGAAGCCACGGCAAAAAGATCAGGGCCATTGGCCCTGATATTGCCGCGGATCCGCAAGGATCCTTGTAGATCCGTGGAACTTTGAGGAGTTACACGTCAATTTTTGACGCGTGGCCTTGTTTCATCAAACCCTAGCTCCTTTTGCCTATAAATACTGTATTTGAGGGACAGAAATAAGAGACAGAGAGCAGTAGCTGGGATTTCTCTCTTTTAGTTGTAGAGTAGAATTTTCTTCTCTTTTCTTTTGTATTTTTCTTTCTTTTTAGATATTGTAGCAGGGTTGATTTGATTCTGAAGATAGGGGGGGAGAGAGAGAGAGAGAGAGAGGAGAGAGAGAGACAGAGAGATGTAATAGAGAGTGAAAATCTTTGTAAAGGTATCTCCTTTCTTCTCTATTGTAATCTTCTCCATCTTCTACATGGTGCCTAGCTAACTTTTCTTCTCATGACATCTACCACTAATTACTAACTAGCTTAACCACTTACTTGATAATCCACACGAATCTAATAACCTGTACTAGGTCATGCTCTTGCAAGATCCATTGATGGTTCATGTGATAGATTCTAACATTCTTTTTGGCACCGTTATCGGGGATGGGAATGGTTTAAACTCACATTTTTGTTAGCATTTCTTCTCTGTTTTGGTGTGTAGGTTAATTTTTATAGGAACTGAATATTGCGGAACACCCATTAGTACTGTAGCTCCCTGCTCTTGAAATCAAGGACCTAGCTTCCATAGAAAATTCGCGCAAACACTACTTTAGCCGCGTTTTCATGGCAATTTTGTGGCAAATATGTCTCTTGTTATGTTGGGATGTGTATATTGTAATAGCTAGTAGACTTGTACTGTTATTTTCCTGCTTTGATTGCCTGAACACTGCAATAAATTAAAGAACTAAAATATGGTAATTGAATGTGTTTAAAAATGGTTTAGACATTTGCATTTAGGCACGTGTCAATTTCAATATATTGTATTTTGTTCTGTTGTTGTGATCTGGACGGAGGTGTGCATATGGCATTGCATATAGCATAGGACAAACATGTGAGTGATTTACTCGCTTTGTGTGTTATTCTTATCTATGTTGCACACTTGTACGAATTGGACTTAAAGACATAACCCGATACAAGATAAGGTGGGGAAGTCATTTCCCTTTCTTAACCCAAAAACTACCTCCCCACTCACGCAACCCAAGCCTTAATAAAAATTGATAGACGTTGACCCCTAGAGACATCTCAGACTCATTAAGAGATTGATCACGAGTGGAACTTGTGAGAACCATACTCTTGCCAAATTGGTGTCTAAAGTTAGGGATTAAGAGGTTAAGCCTCGAAGATCCGGTGATATGTGATTAGTCTCTAATATTGCATAATTTTTATCACATCTGCATATTTATTTTGTATAAAATTCTGCTAATAAGGCTTTGCTTAGTTGATCCTAGGTTCATAGTGTGCAATGAAGAAGAAGACCCTGAATTACCATTTAATGGGTGATTAAAGACCTACAAAGTAGCCATTCACTTTAGAGAGGTGATTCTGTCAAACCAGGGCATCAAATCTAAAATCTAGAAGATCCAACTGATAGAGGGACATAAGCCACGCAGTGCAGCAGGTGGCCAGGAGTGCGCCGCCCTAGTAGAGCTGCGGAAATGCGGCCCATGCCATGTTTCGGCGGCCGTACGGGCGCGGCCGCGCACGTGCTTTGGGCCAGGGGTTAGCTCCCGGCCCCCTTTCCCCTGGTGCCTATAAGTACCCCCTTGGGGTTCAACAGAGAGGATATCCAGAGCTTTAAGAAGTTGTTGTTATTTTATTTTTAGGATTGTAGTTGTTTCTGTGTTTGCTTCTTCTAGTTAGTTTAACCATTAGAGTGAAAGAGAGAGAGAGTGGGTACAAGTTGTATTTAAAGGTGACAAGCTTAAACAAGTAATACTTCTCTTTTTTCTTTCCATTTACTTGGTGTTTTTTCATTTGCTTTTACTTTCTTGTTTTAGTGTAATACTCTTTCTCTTTACTTCTTCTCTCTTGTTGTTTCTCTTACCACCATGTCTAACTAACTCTTTCATTGCATGGCTAACTAACTACTAACCCGCTAATCCCTAATAACTTGATTGCTAAACCCAAATGAGTCAATAGTGTCAAACAATTCTTGTGCAAACGAGAGTTATGATATCTTAAGACGAGGGTTCTAACTCTATCTTACTCACAAGTATTCTCTTTCTTATATTTCATGCTTAACGAGTTTTTGATGATCTATAGATTATAAACTTTACTTGTTTTTGGTAAGTTAGAGATATTCCTTTTAACTTTACCGATATCATTAGTGCACTTATTTCTTCCCCTATTCTCGCCTTCTATTGGATCTTGATAAGGGAATGTTCAAGTTTTTATCGTGTAAAGCTAAATTAAAGGAAGAACTTTCACTCGATTTTCACGTGAATAGTTCCTATGCATAAGGTTTATATTTGCCTATGATCCATCGTGAGGTTACATCTTCAAGAAGTTAGAGATTAGTGGGAGCACTTAGTAGAAAGTTAACCATGCGCTTTTACATTAAGAAAAATCATTTTTACAAACCACCAAACCATTCTAAACAATTCTTAAAACCAACTTATTTTCATTTTCAAATTCTTTATTTGAAATAAAGAACTTCTCTTCTCTTGAACAAAGAAGTCGCATCAAGCTTTCATCGCTCTCCCTCCTTGTGGATACGACCTGTATAGCCACTTTACTAGTACGAAAAAATCGCAAAAGCAGTAATATCGACCCACATTTCTTTACTTATTTTTGTGCTTGCTTTTTGCCGATCAAATTTTAGCATCGTTACCGAGGAGGGAACGACTTATTGTTCAATACTAAAGATTTTTCTTTGTTCTTGTGTGTAGGAGAAGTACCAAGGAGCTCACTATCATGAGAAGCAAAAGTGGTGGCAAAAGACGTTGCACGAGGATTTATTTGCCCTCGAAAAATTCATGTAAAAGCGAGTTTCTCCGATTGAAGCACTAACAAACTCTTCTACAGGATTGCCGAAAACCGCTCAAATTGCTTTCTAAAATTTTTTAGTTCCCTTGAATGCTTCACCTTATACACGTGTAATAACCTCAACAGAAATTCATTTGTTGCTTAATTAAAATTTGGATTAGACTCTTGCATTTAGGGCACGTGTCTATTTCAATTCATTTCAATTTCTGTTGAAGAGTGCTAAAGAAAGGTACGAGTGCATTCATATAGAATAGGACCAATATTTTGGAGTGATTTATCGCTTTGAGTGTTACCTTGTTGTGAATATACTGTACACTTGAACAATTGATATTAAGGGCATCCCAAATAAACAAGATAAGGTGAGAATTTCATCACCCTTTATTGGCCCAAAAACCATTTTCAAGTGCACTCACAACCCAAGCCTTAACTAAAAATTGATAGACGTTGGCCCTAAGGACATCTCGGACTCACTAAGAGATTAACCGAGGGTGAAAATTCTAAGAACTATACTCCTGCAAAATCTGTGTCTAAGGAAAGTGGATTGAGAGTTTAAGTCTCGAAAACTCCGTGGTTTGGCATAATTAAGGCCCGTGGCTTATGCCCGGATACCTCCCACCGAGTTTTGCCCTTTCATGGCCGATTAGCTAGTAGTCGAGTTCCTGCAACAACCTCCCCCGGAGAATCGACCAGTTAGGAGTCGTCTAGGTCCAAGTACCTTAGACTAAGGCTTGTGGTTGTTTTTCTTTCTTTTATTTTTTTATACTTTTTGATTGTTTGTTGTCTATACGTTGTTTGTGGTGTGCTGTATGCAAGAGTGGATTAGAGATCCTGTAACTTCTAGATTAACCAGAAACACTTCTCTACCCTTGCATCCAGAACCGGTGATGGCATCGCTATAGGATAGGTTTCACCCGATCAGAACCTCACTTTCATCTTGCATAAAACTTCCTGAAGCGAACGGTAATAACTTCAAGTTAAAGTCCCAATTCATCAACACTCTCCCAAAATTTCATGGTTTAGAATCGGAAGATGCATACTTCTTCATTAGGGAATTTGAAGAAGTGTGCCTCATGATGCGTATTCCCTAGCTAGGAGACGATGCCGTTAGGTTACGTTTCATTCCCTTCTCCCTAAAGGACCTAGCTAAAAAATTGTTGTACAGTTTGGCCGTAGATTCAGTTACTAAGTGGGAAGATTTCATTAAGGCCTTCTTGAAGAAATTTTATCCAATCCACAAAACTATCTCATCAGGAAGAATATCATGTAGTTTAGAGAAGAACAGAGCGAATCATTTTGGAGATGCTTTGAGCGATTCAAAGATCTCCTAGCTCAGTGCCCTCATCACGGTGTAGAGAAATGACGTCAGTGCCAGATTCTTTATGATGGTTTGGATTATCAAATGAAAACCCAGTTAGAAACCATGTGTCAGGGGGGTTCTTGCAAAAGAATAAAAATTAGGGTTGAAATTTGTTCGAGGATTTGCTGAGAAAACCCTACAATGGGAGCCAATCTCGAAAAAAACCAAGGAATTCATAGTTCATAGCTTCAATAGGAGGGCTCCTATCCTTAGAATCATCCATAGCTGCAAAAACTAAGATTGCTATCCTGATGAGGAGAGTAGAGACTATAGAAATAAAAGAGCCAGCCAATGTCAATTAAATCAACCCACCACCAATTCACAATCCGGGTTGTTCATACTGTCAGGCACCGAACCATGTCTTTGAAGAGTGCCCTGTTTTTTATACTCAGCAAGTGCCACAAGAACACATGAATATGACCTACTCACGGCCGCCACACAATCCGTACTCGCAGACGTACAACCCGGTTGGAGAAATCATCTAAATTTCTCTTGGGCCCAGAATAATTCTCCCAGGCCAAACGTTCCCAATAATTTTCACCATCCCACTTATCCAACAAATTTCCCCAGTCAAGATCCATCTTCCTCATTCCAAAGTTCACCAATTGAGAAGAAATTTAGTAAATTGGAGGAGAGCATTGAGGCTTTTATGAAGACCCAAGCCGCTTTCATGTAAAACCAGAGACAAACGCTGAGCAACCATTCACAGGCCATATCGAGATTGGAAATGCAGATGAACCAATTAGCTAGCTCTCTAAGTGAAAGACTAAAGGGTATTTTACCTAGTCAGCCGCTAGTTAACATTAAAACCTCCAATCAAGCGTATGAAATTCAGGATCCTTCGATCAACCAGTGCAATGCTGTTCACACACTTCGATCTGAAAAGAAGGTGGACAACTAGGTCTACCAATAGAAAAATCCTGTCCACATTGATCCAACCCTAGCCTCCACCTCTGCTAGCTCCTCCCAATCTGCTCCACAAACATCTGATGAGGACAAATCTGCTGAACAAGTTCATAAGCCTGTAGCACCCTTTCCCAATAGGCTTGGGAACAATAATAAGAATATGCACATGGAGAAGATACTTGAGATGTTTAACCAGGTCAAACTGAATGTGCCTCTTCTTGACGTTATCCAACAAGTCCCAGCCTATACCAAATTTCTTAAGGATATGTGTACAAAGAAAGACAAATAAACCCAAGAAAGTGTTCTTGGCAACCAACATAAGTGAAATTCTGTCTGGTCCCATTCTGGTGAAATACAAAGATCCTGAATGTCTCACAATTTCCTGCACCATAGGACAAACAGAAATTAGCAGAGCACTCCTTGACCTAGGAGCAAGTATCAACTTGCTACCTCTCTCAGTATACCAACAACTTGGGTTAGGTGAGCTGAGTCCAACTTGAGTCACCATTCAGTTAGCTGACCGATCTGTGAAAATCCCCAACGGGAAAATCACAGATGTCTTTATTCGGGTCGGAGATTTTATCTACCCCCGTCGACTTCATTGTGCTTGAGACCCAACCTGTGTCAAATCTCCGGTCTCAAATTTCAGTCATCTTAGGGCGCCCATTCCTTGCTACATCAAATATCATAATCAACTGTAGGAACGGGTCCATGTGATTGACCTTTGAAGATATGATGAAGGAAGCCAATATCTTCAATCTTGGAAGACAACCCAGGGATATAAATGATCAAACTTTTGAGATCAATTCTATTGAAAATCTGACCAATGAGCATGAAGAAAGCATGGAGATAGAAAAAGAGGTAGAGTTCGATCTGGAGTCTGAGGATTTTAATCTAGACCAGATAGTAGATACGACGGTGGACTGGGCGTCAAGCCCAAGTGTACCTTATCACAGGATTGAAAATCTGGATATCACCTCCAATGAATCAACACTTTCCCTAGAGCTAAAAGCCTTACCTGAACACCTCAAGTACGCCTACTTGGGTGGAAGAGAAACCCTGCCAGTCATCATGACATCCCACTTGACTAAGGAATAAGAGGACAATTTAATGTCTATTGATAGGTAGTAAAAAATGCATAATTGTCATCACATTTACTATCACATTTTCATGTTTATTCATATAATCATGCACTATTAGTAATATTTTATTATTTATTGTGTGCAAGCCTTGAGTAATAAAAATAAAAGAATAAAGCCTTAAAAGAAGCCCATGTTCAAGCCCAATGCAAAAGTTGCAATTATCAAATGTCAAAGTTGTAATTACTAAGGGCAATAGTTGCAAATACAAAAAGAAGAGGGAAGGATAGACTTCTATTCAACCCTAAATGCTTGCAGGATGAGGATAAAAGCAAAAGAAGGAGAGTACAAAGATAACAAATTCGTTGTTAAAAGATATTGGAAGATTTGGATTTAGGGTAACTTGCTTCCCAAGTTATCCCGAAATCTCAAAATAAAGAGTCAGGATATAATTTTCAGAAGGATAAACCCAGATGGACGGACCAGAGGATGCCACGCGAGAAAGCGCGTGGCATTTGGCTACAATAGTGCCGCGTTTCCGCGGCAAATTTCCCGTTTCCGCGGCAATCCAGAGGCGGTTGGCGATGCGTTTTCGTTGAGGAGTTGTACTGGGACTCTACTTCCTATATCTCCTATAAATACCCCTGCAAAGCAACAGAGAAGGGGCGTCCAGCGCAGTACAGGGCCAAATCTAGGGTTTTTAGGCTTTCTTCTAGTTTGTAGTTAGGTTTTTATTTTTCTTTTTGCAATTTTATTTTTTTTATGTAAATAAGAGAGAGAGGCCTATGTTGAGAGTGACACCGATGTACCCTCCTCTTTTCTGCCATTGTTTCAAGCAATAAAGGTAACCATTTATTTTATGTTAATCGCTTTACTTTCTTTTTCTTTTTCTTTTCCTTTTCTACTTCACCTCTGTTGGTTTTTGATGAGAATACAAGTGAATTCCAAAGCACAATTATAACAAAGTCTGATGAGTGCCAACGATACTTCATGGAGATGTTCTCCTCCTCAAGGTCCGTATCACTTCATTCTTGCCCAGCTTGATGATATAATGCGAATAGGGGACTGAGCTGATCCTATGACTTATGCGTTGAACGCCTCCGAAGCAAGGTAGAACATGCAAGGTTTTCAGGTAACTCATCAACCAAACTAAGGTAAGTATTTCTTTTTCTTTCTTTTCTTTTATTTTTGTAGATTAAATCACCAACACTTCAACTCTTTCTTTCCTAACTCATTGTAAATACCGCTTTCTTCCTAACCTAACTTTAACTACTATTTTCTTATTTTCCTTTTAATAACTAAAAGAAGAATTTTTTAGAGAACTTACTAAACAAGCTTCCATCGCTTGTCCCTTCCTGTGGATCACGACCCGCATAGCCACTTGCTATAGCGGTAGAATTGAGCACCCTGAACTATTGTTTTAAATCTGAAATTCTATATTTTGTGTGCAGGTAAAAAAACTCAATCAAAATTTTGGCGCCGTTGCCGGGGAGGGACGGTAAGTTATTCTCTAAAAAAATAAAAAAATAACTAATTCTTTTATTCTTTCTGTTTGCAGGTTCGGAGAACAGAAAAAATAACAGCAGAAAAGGACATATAGCAACTCTGTGCCTCTGCCCTCGAAGGCAGAGCAACAGAGCCTACTACATAGCCGCGTTTGCGCGGCTATAGCCGCATTTCCGCGGCCTGAGTAGTTCACTACTCACTCTGTTTTCTGCAGGTTGCTACAAATTGCAAATTTAGTTTACTGCTCTGTTAACTTTTCTTTGTGATCACCCTGCACACTGCTAATTAATTAACAGTAACCTATTTGTTGAAAAAAATAAAAAAAAATTAGACTCTTGCATATAGGCACGTGTCTATTTAATTTTTAATTTCTGTTGAAGAGTGCTGGAGACAAGGAACGTTCGCATTGCATATAGACTAGGAAGCACCCTTGGCTGATTTTTTGCTTTGAGTGAATATTTGTCTACTACTTTACACGTGCACTAAATTGACTTAAGGGCTTGTCCTATAAATAAGATAAGGTGGGGATTTCATCACCCTTCCTTGGCCCACAAACAATCTCCTCACTCACTAACCCAAGCCTAACTAAAAATGAGTAGACGTTGGCCCTAGGGACATCTCGGACTCAATTAGGAGATTCTCCTAAGGGGGAACAGTGTTGGAATTTGACTCCTGCCAAATCAGTGTTTAGGAAGGGGATTGAAGGCCGAAAGCCCGAAGATTGGTGGTTATTTAATTAAGGAACGTCTTTGACGGAAAACCTCCCACCAATCTTGCCCTGACCTGGCTGATTAACTTGTGGTCAAAGTCTGCACCCTACCTCCCGTGGACAGTCTAACCAGTTAGGAGTCGTCTAGGTCATAGGTCTACCCTAACTTAGGTTAGAATTTTTTTTTAATTTCTTTTTGTTTGCTTATTTGTTTGTTTTCTTTGTTTGTGTTCATGTAATATGGCATATAACAACAATTTTTCCAATTTTAATCCATATTACACACCAACCTCTTTTCGGATATTACGAACCCAGCACATCCTAACTTTAACCAACCTAGTGTGCCGGAATGGTCCTATCCGAATGCATATAACCCATGACCCCCATCTTATGACCATAATTTCCACAATAATTTCAACTCTTCACAGAGTCCATGGGGTTTCGCTTCCCCCGAGTCCAATCTTCAACCAACTTGTCCTCCTTATCCACCTTGCCACAATATTTCCAAGATTTATACTCAGATCCACCGTTCAAAATAGAAAACCATCTATCTTGGAAATGATGAGTATGCATGAGTCCAAGCAACAATCACCATTAATCTTGGACATGATGATGCGTGAGTCCAAGCAACAATCACAGAATCTGATCGACTCACAATTTCATCACGATTGTCCCAACAACACTTCCTCTTTTCAAGTCCAATCACACTAAAATGATGCACCAATCGACTATGAAAAGATGCTTGAAGTCATGACTCAGGCTAGAATTGCTCGTGATCATGAAATAGATATGATGGTTCAAACTTTACGTTCTCACCGTTCGGCCATTTCTGATGTCGCTAACCATTCTGTTAGAGCCGACGAGTCAAGTTACTTTGGAAAACAAGATTCTAGTTCAGTACAATCATTTAAACTTGCCCAAACTCTAATTTTTGAAAATGACATTGACAGTTTGGTAAGTTATTCATTTCCTGAAATAGAACTTGAGAATGACTATGATCTTTAACCTCAACCTAGTGATTCAATTTTACTTCCTGATTCAATAATGACTCCGGTGTCTCCACCTAATTTCAATCTTTTCCCCGAGTCAACATTGGATCCTGTACCAATTCATCATGAAATTGAATCACCCATTTTTGATGATCATATTGAACTTGACCAATTTTATAATTTTAAAAGTCCCATGGATAAATTGGCAAGTTCTCATTTTTATGACATTGAACTCAATGAGAAATGTGACCTAGATTCTCAAATCTGTGATCAAGTTCAAATTCCCGAATCAATATTGACTCCTGTTTTGTTACCCGACTTAGGTAATATTTTAGAGTCAGTTTTGATTCCCACACCTATCATTCCTGAACTTGAATCACCAATATTAAGTCACATTCCATTGTGGGAAAATAATTGTGGACTAGAGTTTCAACTTCTTGATTTGGACCCACTTCTTGAACCAAGCTCGACTCCTGAACCCTTACTTGATTTAAGTTACTTTCCTGAGTCGGTATTCATTCCCGTACTTCTGACGTCCAAGTCAATCATTCCATCTTTTCACACTCCATTTTGGGACAAGGCGGTTGACACAATTGACTCTGAATATAATTATGAAATTTGAAAATTTGATGGAGTGGAATTGTTAAAAAATGATAATACATACATTTTAGTGGGTTATACAAGAGAAATTTCTGGTAGGTTCCGTGAACTACCACATTATCTTGATTGGGTAGCAACGCTTGGCCCAATTAGACCACCACCGGAACCACCACCTTGAGGTAACATCTGCCTTCCCTTCTTCTTTTTCATGCATACATGCATACATTCATACATTGAGGACAATGCATGAGATAAGTGTGGGGGGAGGCTTTACTAACATATTAACATAGGTAGAAACTAACAAAAATTTGCTAATTAAAAAAAATATAATAAAAAAAGAAAAAGAAGAAAGGACAATATTTTGACTTATCTTTTGAAAGAAATCTAAGTTAGTCTTAAGAATTAGGAAAATCATGATTAGGATTTCTAAAAACTTGGTCAAAATAAATAAATTCTTGAATTTTTAGGTATAGGAGGAGAAATTGAATAAGTAATTAGTCTTGATTTTTACCTTAATGAAATGTGCATACCTAATACATTTACACATCTAGGATTCTAAAACAAAGACTCTTGTGCCCTATAAAAAAATAATACTAAAAACAAAATTTCACTGATTAAGCTGGATACATGTGCCTCAAGAAGCATAAGTATTCACGCCTAAAGGTGATTTTATGAAATAAAGTCCTTAGTTTTGTGGCCTAGTTCACTCGAATTTGAGTCCGTGGGGTGTTTTCTCACCCGGTGCCCTAAAACCGACCGGTTTTGGAGCCACCGACTTTAAGTTCGCTACATGGGTAAATTAGAAAGCCTAAGGAAACTAAGAAAAATTACTTATACATGTACTAACACATCTAATAGTCAATTAGTTAGGCATGAGGGCCTCAAGAAGCCTTGATACTTATACGAAAGAAAATTAGATGAGTTATACATATTAAAAAAATAAAATAAAATAATAATAAAGAGGCATGAGAGTCCAAGTTAAGGAATTCCTAGAAAAAATTCACAAGGATGCATATGACTTTTGGTAACGAAAAAGACTATACAAAAATTCAATTTTTATCTTTACCTAAAATGGATAACAATTTATTATATAAAGACTAAGTTTAAGAATGAATAAAAATGATAATCCTAAAACTTATAGATTACTTAGTCTCTTCAAACATATTTCAAATATTTTCCTTTTTATGGATTTTGTGGGTGTAATCCGCTGAAAACCCTCACGAGACAACACTCGTCCTCTAGGGTAACCTAGAGGTTTAACGGCTTGTTGCACATGCTAAGTGCAACCGTGATTCCTACGAAAGTGAGTTAGATAGTTTAGTTTTTCTTTTTCTTTTTGATTTTTTACTCGAGGACGAGCAAAAAGATAAGTGTGGGGGTGTGATAGGTAGTAAAAAATGCATAATTGTCATCACATTTACTATCACATTTTCATATTTATTCATATAATCATGCACTATTACTAATATTTTATTATTTATTGTGTGCAGGCCTTGAGTAATAAAAATAAAAGAATAAAGCCTTAAAAGAAGCCCATGTTCAAGCCCAATGCAAAAGTTGCAATTATCAAATGTCAAAGTTGCAATTACTAAGGGCAATAGTTGCAAATACAAAAAGAAGAGGGAAGGATAGACTTCTATTCAACCCTAAATGCTTGCAGGATGAGGATAAAAGCCAAAGAAGGAGAGTGCAAAGATAACAAATTCGTTGTTAAAAGATATTGGAAGATTTGGATTTAGGGTAACTTGCTTCCCAAGTTATCCCAAAATCTCAAAATAAAGAGTCAGGATACAATTTCCAGAAGGATAAACCCAGATGGACGGACCAGAGGATGCCACGCGAGAAAGCGTGTGGCATTTAGCTACAATAGTGCCGCGTTTCCGCGGCACATTTCCCGTTTCCGCGGCAATCTAGAGGCGGTTGGCGATGCGTTTTCGTTGAGGAGTTGTACTGGGACTCTACTTCCTATATCTCCTATAAATACCCCTGCAAAGCAACAGAGAAGGGGCGTCCAGCGCAGTACAGGGACAAATCTAGGGTTTTTAGGCTTTCTTCTAGTTTGTAGTTAGGTTTTTATTTTTCTTTTTGCAATTTTTATTTTTTTATGTAAATAAGAGAGAGAGGCCTATGTTGAGAGTGACACCGATGTACCCTCCTCTTTTCTGCCATTGTTTCAAGCAATAAAGGTAACCATTTATTTTATATTAATCGCTTAACTTTCTTTTTCTTTTTCTTTTTCTTTTCCTTTTCTACTTCACCTCTGTTGGTTTTGATGAGAATACAAGTGAATTCCAAAGCACAATTATAACAAAGTCTTTGTGAGTGCCAACGATACTTCATGGAGATGTTCTCCTCCTCAAGGTCCGTATCACTTCATTCTTGCCCAGCTTGATGATATAATGCGAATAGGGGACTAAGCTCGATCCTATGACTTATGCGTTGAACGCCTCCGAAGCAAGGTAGAACATACAAGGTTTTCAGGTAACTCATCAACCAAACTAAGGTAAGTATTTCTTTTCTTTCTTTTCTTTTATTTTTGTCGATTAAATCACCAACACTTCAACTCTTTCTTTCCTAACTCATTGTAAATACCGCTTTCTTCCTAACCTAACTTTAACTACTATTTTCTTATTTTCCTTTTAATAACTAAAAGAAGAATTTTTTAGAGAACTTACTAAACAAGCTTCCATCGCTAGTCCCTCCCTGTGGATCACGACCCGCATAGCCACTTGCTATAACGGTAGAATTGAGCACCCTGCACTATTGTTTTAAATCTGAAATTCTATATTTTGTGTGCAGGTAAAAAAACTCAATCATCTATTCTGAAGAGACATAGTGAAGCCATTGGATGGACAATGAAGGATATCAAAAGGATAAGTCCAGCAATAGTTCAACATAGAATCCATTTAAATGATGAAGCAACTCCCAGGAGGGACCCACAATGTCAGCTTAACCCACTCATGCAAGAGGCAGTGAAAGAGGAAATTTTGAAACTATTAGACAATAGGATCATTTATCTCATTTCTGATAGCCAATGGGCTAGCCCAGTTCATGCAGTCCCGAAGACAGCTGGCTTTAGAGTGGTTGAGAATGAGCAAAAAAGAGTTGGTACAAACAAGACTGCCTACCAAGATTCGTGTTTGTATTGACAATAGAAAGTTGAATTGAATGCGGCCACCCGTAAAGACCATTTCCTGCTACCCTTCATCGACCAAATGGTTGAACGATTGGCTGGACATGAGTACTATTACTTCCTAGATGGGTACTCGGGATACAATCAAATCCCCATTACTGCAGAAGACCAGGAAAAGGCCATGTTCACCTGCCCATTCGGAACCTTTGCTTATCGACGCATGCCCTTTGGATTGTGCAACGCTCCCGCGACTTTCCAATGATGCATGCTCAGTTTGTTCTCCGACATGGTGGAACGTTTTCTTGAGATTTTCATGGATGACTTCTCCATCTACGAAAATTCATTTGAACAATATCTTCACCATCTTGAGTTGGTTCTGCAAAGATGCAAGGAAAAGAACCTAACTCTGAACTGGGAAAAGTGTCATTTCATGGTAAGACAGGGGATTGTCTTAGGCCATGAGATTTCTAAGAGAGGCATTGAAGTGGACAAGGCAAATATAGAAGTGATTGCTAAGCTTCCATCACCTAAAAGCATCAAGAATATCATATCCTTTCTAGGGCATGCTGGGTTCTACCGACGGTTCATTACGGACTTTAGCAAGATCGCTAGGCCCTTGACAAACCTGCTCGCAAAGGACGTGCCTTTTGATTTTAACAAAATATGCTTCAAATCATGGAAGAAGCTGAAGCAGGACCTTGTATCTGCACCCATTATTTCTGCTCCAGGCTGGGCGCAACCGTTTGAAATCATGTGTGATACCTCTGATTTTGCTATCGGCGTTGTTCTTGGACAACACATCGACAACAGGCAGCACGTGATTTACTACTCAAGTAGCACCTTGAATGACGCCCAACAAAACTATACAACGACCGAGAAGGATTTCTTGGCCATTGTCTTTGCGTTAGAAAAGTTTCGGCCCTACTTGTTAGGCTCGAAGACGGTGATCTTCACGGATCACTCGGCACTGAAATACCTCATGACCAAGAAAGAAGCCAAAGCCCGATTTATTCGGTGGATCCTTCTACTTCAAGAATTTGACCTGAAAATCCGTGATAAATGACGTATAGAAAATGTGGTTGCTGATCATTTATCACGAATTCTGAATGCACCTATCATACAAGCTCCGATCAACGAGGATTTCCCAAACGAGCATGTTTTTTATTGATTTTTGCAAAGGGGAAAACTTACAAAAAAATATCGAGGAGCTAAATTACAAGTAATTCTTTGCAGGAAGAAGATTACAGGTAGATCTCCTCTGAGATTTCTGGGTAAGTGTGCCAGTAGGAATTTGATCAGCGCGTGATCACTTTATCCCTTTGACGATGCGAGCAATCAGACAATCAGACTGCCGCCTGACGGGATTCTCTTCTCGCCTGGTTCGGGGAGTCGGAGAACAAAAGGTCAGTAGAGCCCTCTTGTTACTTCTCGAGCTGCCTCTGCTTGGGAATTCCTTCTCGCCTAGTTCTGAAAATTTTTTGAGAGGGAGGAAGATCTTAGGGTATTAGCACCCTGAATTTATTCTTGTAGGATTAGAGATGTGATTCTCTGAATTTTTGAAAGTAAGAGAGTAGATCTCTTGTAGGCTTATGCTTTGAAGCCACCAAAGAAGCTTATGCCCTTCAAAAAGCCTCATGGACTTGAATCTTTTCAAGCCCCTGAGCGTAGCCTACTAGTGGGCTATTTATAGGCTCAATAGGGAGTTATGATTCCCTTGATTGTCTCCCCTTAATGAGAAATCATGGGTTTAACTACCAAATTTGATCTCGATCACAATGATCTCATTTGGAGATTTGATTGGTCAAAGATGACCATAAAAGATTGACTCCTCTTAATATGGGATACTTCTTGATCCTCTCCAGTTAATTGAGAGATCTCTCCTGATCTTCTTACGTGATTGGGAGTGTCAAGAGATCATGTCAAGTAACTGCCAAATTTGATCTCGATCATAATGATCTCATCTGGAGATTTGATTGGTCAAAGATGACCATAAAAGATTGGCTCCTCTTAATAAGGGATACTCCCTTGATCCCCTCCAGTTAATTGAGAGATCTCCCCTAATTTCTCACCTGATTGGGAGAGTCAAAAGATCATGTCAAGCAACTATCAAATTTGATCTCGATCACAATGATCCCATCTTGAGATTTGATTGGTCAAAGATGACCATAAAAAGACTCGCAGTTGGGCTAATGAAAAGCTTCATGTCAGGCGAAGCTGTAAGTTAGCCCTCTGGACCTATGAAGAGCTTCATGAGAAGCTAGAAAGAAAGCTTCCTGAGAAGATAAAATTAGCTTTAGGCGAAGCTGTAAGTTAGCTCTCTGTGGAGCTATGAAAGGCTTCATAAGAAGCTATCAAGAAAGCTTCCAGCGAAGGTAGAATTAGCTTCAGGCGAAGCTGTAAGTTAGCTCTCTGTGGAGAACTTCAAGGAGAATCTAGATAAATTTAGCCTCTCAGTCGAGACTATCCCTTTTGGCTCATGTGATGCTAAGTATTGAGCAAACTTAGCATCTTAAGCCTGCTTAGGTCTCTTCAAAGACAATCTTGGCTTACTGTCTGCTTCACTGGATCAGTAGAGTCTAAGTCGTTGATTTGTCCCTTGGAGATGGGTAAAAACTGATCGTCAGCATGTCTGTGACTTGTCTTTTATAAATGCGATAAGTTAGACGTCGTTCAGACCGGTTGGAAAGCTGTCTGAAAGTTTTGTCTTTTTTTGAGTGTCAATCGCCATCTTGTTTTCCATTGATTTTTGCAAAGGGGAAAACTTACAAAAAGTATCGAGAGCTAAATTACAAGTAATTCTTTGCAGGAAGAAGATTACAGGTAGATCTCCTCTGAGATTTCTGGGCAAGTGTGCCGGTAGGAACCTGATCAGTGCGCGATCACTTTATCCCTTTGACGATGCGAGCGATCAGACAATCAGACTGCCGCCTGACGGGATTCCCTTCTCGCCTGGTTCGGGGAATCGGAGAATAGAAGGTCGGTAGAGCCCTCTCATTACTTCTCGAGCTGCCTCCGCATGAGAATTTCTTCTCGCCTGGTTCCAGAAATTCCTTGAGAGGGAGGAAGATCTTAGGATATTAGCACCCTGAATTTATCCTTGTAGGATTAGAGAAGTGATTCTCTGAATTCTTGAAAGCAAGACAGTAGATCTCTTGTTGGCTTATGCTTTGAAGCCACCAAAGAAGCTTATGCTCTTCAAAAAGCCTCTTGGACTTGAATCTTTTCAAGCCCCTGAGCCTAGCCTACTGCTGGGCTATTTATAGGCTCAATAGGGAGTTATGATTCCCTTGATTATCTCCCCATAATGAGAAATCATGGGTGTAACTATTAAATTTGATCTCGATCACAATGATCTCATTTATAGATTTGATTAGTCAAAGATGACCATAAAAGATTGGCTCCTTTTAATAAGGGATACTCCCTTGATCCACTCTAGTTAATTGAGAGATCTCCCCTGATCTTATTACCTGATTGGGAGAGTCAAGAGATCATGTCAAGCAACTGCCAAATTTGATCTCGATCATAATGATTCATCTGGAGATTTGATTGGTCAAAAATGACCATAAAAGATTGGCTCCTCTTAATAAGGGATACTCCCTTGATCCTCTCCAGTTAATTGAGAGATCTCCCCTGATCTTCTTACCTGATTAGGAGAGTCAAGAGATCACATCAAGCAACTGTGAAATTTGATCTCGATCACAATGATCTCATCTGGAGATTTGATTGGTCAATGATGACCATAAAAAGACCCGCAACGGGGCTAATGAAAAGCTTCATGAGAAGCTATCAAGAAAACTTCCAGAGAAGCTAGAATTAGCTTCAGGGGAAGCTGTAAGTTAGCTCTCTGGAGCTATGAAGAGCTTCATGAGAAGCTAGAAAGAAAGCTTCCTGAGAAGCTAAAATTAGCTTTAGGCGAAGCTGTAAGTTAGCTCTCTGTGGAGCTATGAAAAGCTTCTTGAGAAGGTATCAAGAAAGCTTCTGGCGAAGCTAGAATTAGCTTCAGGCGAAGCTGTAAGTTAGCTCTCTGTGGAGAGCTTCAAGGCGAATCTAGACAAACTTAGC
The DNA here is from genome assembly GCA_038442645.1 of Agave tequilana. Taxonomy (NCBI): domain Eukaryota; kingdom Viridiplantae; phylum Streptophyta; class Magnoliopsida; order Asparagales; family Asparagaceae; genus Agave; species Agave tequilana. The sequence goes on from JAVJIF010030532.1 coordinate 83,245, forward strand.
CTCTCAGTCGAGGCTATCCGTTTTGGCTCATGCGATGCTAAGTGTTGACCTAACTTAGCATCTTAGGCCTGCTTAGGTCTCTTCAAAGACAATCTTGGCTTACCGTCTGCTTTACTGGATCAGTAGAGTCTAAGTCGCTAATTTGTCCCTCGGAGATGGGTAAAAACTGATCGTCAGCTTGTCTGTGACTTGTCTTTTATAAATGTCGACAAGTTAGACGTCGCTCAGACCAGTTGGAAAGCTATCTGAGAGTTTTGTCTTTTTTTGAGTGTCAACAAGAACCCCTTCAAAGTTTTTGTAAATCCGCAAAGGGATGGTTCGGATTTTGAAATACTTTGAATTGCCTCAGGTGTTCAAGAGAGAGCATTCACCAAGCAGAATTCCCCAAAGAAATTAGAACTTTGACTGAAAATTATTCAGAGGTTAGGAACGATAAAATTAGTCTGAGTATGAGAACTTACTAGGGACAAAGGGGAGCAGATCTAGGAATCAGTCTGTTCAGAGGTGACGAGCTAGACATAACTGATTAGGAATCACCAGACATGAAGCCTTGTTGTTTAGAGGTGACGAACTGGACATGATGACAAAGAAATAGTCCCTACCGGACTGAAAAATGAGACTTGGCTATCTGTCAGTTCAGAGGTCGCAGGGACGTAACCGATTAAGAAGCCACCAAGCTCGAAATTTTATCATTCAGAGGTGACGAACTGGACATGATGACAAAGAATAGTCTCTACTGGACTGAAAGATGAGACATGACTATATGTCGGTTCAGAGGTAACAAGGACATAACTGATTGAGAAGCCACCAAGCTTGAAATTTTGTCATTCAGAGGTGATGAACTGGACATGATGACAAAGGAATAGTCCCTACTAGACTGAAAGATGAGACTTGGCTATCTGTCGGTTCAGAGGTCACAGGGACGTAACCGATTGAGAAGCCACCAAGCTCAAAATTTTGTCATTCAGAGGTGACGAACTGGACATGATAACAAGGAAATAGTCCTTACTGGACTGAAAGATGAGACTTGACTATCTGTCGGTTCAGAGGTAACAAGGACATAACCGATTGAGAAGCCACCAAGCTCAAAATTTGTCATTCAGAGGTGATGAACTAGACATGATGACAAAGAAATAGTCCCTACTGGACTGAAAGATGAGACTTGGCTATCTGTCGGTTCAGAGGTAACAAGGACATAACCGTTTGAGAAGCCACCAAGCTCGAAATTTGTCATTTAGAGGTGATGAACTGGACATGATGACAAAGAAATGTCCCTACTGGACTGAAAGGTGAGACTTAGCTATATGTCGGTTCAGAGGTAATAAGGATATAACCGATTGAGAAGCCACCAAGCTCGAAATTTATCATTCAGAGGTGACGAACTGGACATGTGACAAAGAAATAGTCCCTACTGGACTGAAAGATGAGACTGGCTATCTGTCGGTTCAGAGGTAACAAGGACATAACCGTTTGAGAAGCCACCAAGCTCAAAATTTGTCATTCAGAGGTGACGAACTGGACATGATGAAAAAGAAATAGTCCCTACTGGACTGAAAGGTGAGACTTGGCTATCTGTCTGTTCAGAGGTAACAAGGACATAACCGATTGAGAAGCCATCAAGCTCAAAATTTATCATTCAGAGGTGACGAACTGGACATGATGACAAAGAAATAGTCCCTACTGGACTGAAAGATGAGACTTGGCTATCTGTCGGTTCAGAGGTCGCAGGGACGTAACCGATTGAGAAGCCACCAAGCTCAAAATTTTGTCATTCAGAGGTGACGAACTGGACATGATGACAATGAAATAGTCCTATACTGGACTAAAAGATGAGATTTGGCTATCTTGTCAGTTTAGAGGTCACAGGGACGTAAACGATTGAGAAGCTACCAAGCTCAAAATTTTGTCATTCAGAGGTGACGAACTGGACATGATGACAAAAAAATAGTCCTATACTGGACTGAAAGATGAGACTTGGCTATCTGTCGGTTCAGAGGTCTCAGGGACGTAACCGATTGAGAAGCCACCAAGCTCAAAATTTTGTCATTCAGAGGTGACGAACTAGACATGATGACAAAAAAATAGTCCCTACTGGACTGAAAGATGAGACTTGGCTATTTGTCAGTTCAGAGGTCGCAAGGACGTAGCCGATTGAGAAGCCACTAAGCTCAAAATTTTGTCATTCAGAGGTAACGAACTGGACATGATGACAAAGAAATAGTCCCTACTGGACTGAAAGATGAGACTTGGCTATCTGTCAGTTCAGAGGTCGCAAGGATGTAGCCGATTGAGAAGCCACTAAGCTCAAAATTTTATCATTCAGAGGTAACGAACTGGACATGATGATAAAGAAATAGTCCTTACTAGACTGAAAGATGAGACTTGGCTATCTGTCGGTTCAGAGGTAACAAGGACATAACCGATTGAGAAGCCACCAAGCTCGAAATTTTGTCATTCAGAGGTGACGAACTGGACATGATGACAAAGAAATGGTCCCTATTGGACTGAAAGATGAGACTTGGCTATCTGTCGGTTCAGAGGTCGCAGCGACGTAACCGATTGAGAAGCCACCAAGCTCGAAATTTTTGTCATTCAGAGGTGACGAACTAGACATGATGACAAAGGAATAGTCCCTACTAGATTGAAAGGTGAGACTTGGCTATCTGTCGTTTCAGAGGTCGCAGGGACGTAAACGATTGAGAAGCCTCCAAGTTCAAAATTTTGTCATTCAGAGGTGATGAACTGGACATGATGATAAAGAAGTAGTCCCTACTGAAATGAAAGATGAGACTTGGTTATCTATTGGTTCAGAGGTACATGGACATAACTGATTGAAAAGCCACCAAGCTCGAAATTTCTACCGTTCAGAGGTGACAATTTGGACATGACGGCAAAAGAAATAATTCCATTGGGAGAAATAAGACTTGATCATTAACTCCATGGGGAAATAGATATCTCCTTCGAATGTTATTTGGAAGAAATTGTCAGAGGTATATTGTTAACGTGACAACCAGAAAAGTCCACTGAGGACTGAAAAGAGAAATAATAGACTTCGAGGGGGAGTCTACCAGAAACTCGCTGGGGAGTTAGAAAATGAATCCCATAAGAGATTATATGTCAGAGGTAATCATTAACGTGACAAAAAGAATTCCGTGGGAATTCATAGGGAAAGGATTATTCCCTAAAAAGTTATCAGAGGTACACTGTTAACGTAACAACCAAATCCCTTACTGGGAAAATTGAAAGGAAATTTTGTCAGAAGTAATCGTGACAGCTTCTCGACTCGGGGATTTGTAAAGCTACTTGTCAGAGGTGTGATGTTAACTTAACAAGGATTAATTTACTGTTAGAGGTATTTGAACATAACAGTAATTTGAGTGGACCTGTCATTCTATTGAAGAGAATGACAAGTGGAGTTTGCTCTGCTAGGGATATAGCAAGATCCGCAGGAAAAGTTTTACTGTCAGAGGCGTGAGCTTTAAACATGATAGTTGTGATCTGTTTTTGAGAAAATGAATACAGCCTTTTGTGGTCCTACCATTCCATGGACGAGCATTGGTAAGGATCTTTGGTGGAAAAAGCGGATCAGGTCCCTTAGGATTTTTAGCAAATCCTCAGTTATCAACGGATTTGGTATGCCTTTACCAACTACCGTTTGAGTTGGGCTAACCATGCTATTCCCCTCAGCATGATGAGTTATTGAGAATTTTATATTAGGTTTAGAAGCCAATGTTTTCCTCTAGCCTTATTCACCGAAGGCTTCAGATCGTGTCACATAAAGTGAACATTTCTGTATTCCACTGGTGACCTCTAAAATTTCACTGGGATTAAAGAGTTAAGTCTAAACTTCATGAAAAAAATTTCAGGTAGATCGATATTTCTCGTGGAGCGTCACCTTTTATTCATCAAGACTTTGGTTTTCAGCTGATCTTTGTGTCTAGATATGGAGTACTAACTTCACAGGAAATATATCGAGTAAATCGAGATTCCTCGTAAAGTTTCACTTTTGTTCGTCATAATCAAGACTTTAGTCACAGCTGATCATCAAATCTGAACATGAATGTGGAAACATTAGAAAGGTCCTGCAAGGATGCATCATGAACCTTCTTCGATGAATTTGACTCGTTCAAGATCATCGTGAAGCCGAATTGATTTGCCAAAAGAAGAATGCAGAGATGGTTGAAATTGATTCCACCTGTGGAAAGGGACTCCTTGAGGAGATAAAATAGTCAGACGAGTCCGACTTGATGATTGGAGGTGTAATGTTAACATGATCAAGCATAGTACTTATTTGATCAGAGGTATAGTGTTAACGTGATCATGGATAGCACTTGTCGTTGATTGGCATCAGGAGGGGTCACCATTTGGATTCGCTAGGCGATAAGCTCCACTCGAGTAGACTGCCTCTACTACGAAAGGTTGTCCTCATTTGGTTAGTGGAATGACATATTCCAACCCCCTGCGCGTTTTCCGACGTTGCTGGCTGTTGTGTCTCATCAGGGTCTGGTTGTACTGTCGCAAGTTATTTGCCAGACCTAGTGTCATCGGCTATCGGTTGTCTCCTCTTCAGAACTGCTGAGAGAAGTGACTGGTGCGGTGTCATCTACTGCGAGAGATATTGCAAGACTTGCCTTTAGCTTTGAACTCACTTGAGTCCCATTGCTTTAGCCGTTGATGGAATAAGTCCCATGGCTTTTGGAAGTAGAGTTGACTACCTCCATATTCCCTTTCAGGATAGGAGTTAGGCAGTGGCCTTTTTATGTTCTGACTTCAGAGTCAAAACACCTGCTCCAATCAGTGCTTGGATTTTGTCTTTAAGGACATTGCACCTGCAAGTAGGATGATGAACCATCCTATGGAAAAGATAATAGTTAGGATCATTCATTCGTCCCACTTCGTCTGGGCGTCTAATCTCTGGCAACTTGAGCTTGTTGCCTTTGTTGAGCAAGTGAAAAAGTGTAACCACAAGCTCATCTTTGAAGGAGTATTGTCTTTGATACTCCGAAGTCCTGTTGGAGTTACCTTTATTTGATCAAGTTCCTCCATATATTTTCAATGCTGATGTATCAGAAGATTCTGCTGTGTCATAGCTTTTATTGTTGATTCCCCACCTGCTTTTGGGGGTCTCATACTTTTTAGCTGATTTTTCAGCTATCTCGGCTTGTTCAATAAGCTCCTTCCAAGTGTGGGCTTTGACAGCTCCCATGCGAACTTTCACTTTGTCGAGAAAGTTATGCCTACACGTCTGAAGCAACATAGGCAAATGCATACCTGCAGGGCACATGAGAGAAAGGTTGCGGAATCTCTCTATATAGTCCCGTATAGATTCTCCTCCTTTATGGACTGTCGAAAGGAGCGTGCCTATGGTCACCTCGGTATCATCCTCATAGAATCGGCAAAGGAATCGGGTTTTCAAGCCGAGCCAGGAATTGATGGAGTTCGTGGGGAGACTCCTGAACCAATCAAAGGCTACCCCCTTGAGGGTGCCAATGAACAGTCTGGCCATGATAGCATCATTACCTATTACATTATCGGTTTGCGATCGGAAGTAGTAAATGTGCTGATTTGGCTAGCTCTTACCATCATACGAGTGCAACATTGGTGGCTTAAACTTTGGCGGATATGAGACTGAATCCCATTCTAAGGGGTAAGGACGGACCGCCCCTACTTTCTTCAGTTCGTCCCTTTGGGCTAGGGATGCAATCTAAGCCTGGATGCCTTTGATCACTTCAGCATCGATTGAAGAGCCCTCCTTTGAATGATCAATCTTAGGAGGTTCATCGTTATTGTTCTCCTCATTCTCGTGATTACTACCGGTTGTGTTATCATTGTTCTGGTTTGTCAGGAGCTGAGCCAATATTTGCTAGATATTGTCTAAGACCTTTTGCTGGGCCTTGGAAGTCTGCTCCTGCGCCTCCATGCGATGACGGAGATCATCATCATTGTTGCTATCAGCCATGTTGGCTGATACAAACCTTGCCTGCACAGAGTTGATGGTGGCGGTGAAAGCGTAGTTGCTGGCTTCTTCTTCATCATCAGACTATTAGAATTGGTGTCTCAATGGTTCTGGCAACATAGCTTCTGAGGAAGAAGGTTGTCCATGATTACAGGGTATTATACATTGGAAGGTACCCTTTTGTTTGACCAGAACCTGACCTAAGCTGGGGCTATAGTCGGGCCCTGGAGAACTGAATAAGGGAGTGCGGAACCCCTGTTTCCTTCTTTGAGATCGTAGTAGATCCCTTCCTCTGCTTATCATGTTGACAGAGGTAGCTGCGAGGTGAGGCACCTTCATTGTCTTCTTCTTTCGAGACTTGAGCTTCTCAGAAGTTTGGACTGACAGCTGGTTGAACACCGATTGTTGGCTCAGAGGAGAAGTTATGGGGATTGGTCCCAAATAAAAGTGGACGGAATGTACCGTCACAGGTTGACACCCCACTTGTCCGCACTGGGATGGCGAGATATGAACTGGCTCTTCGGAGCGGAGTTTCTACTTGTTGCTCAGATAATCCCGCAAGTCTGCATTACCTAGGTCCAACTGATCCAACACGGAGACTCGGAGAAACTGGATGTTAGCCTGCTTGGGTTGAGAAACCCTGGGCTTAGCCTTGAAGACTTTCTTTTAGGCTATAGGCGAAGCTAGGATAGCTTCCCTTGAAGAGTAGCTTCGCAAGGAGAAGCTACTGTTTTAGCTCTGTTGCGCAGAGTTCTTCCTATAAACGAGGTTGAAATAGCCCCGCTGTTAGCACTCAGTGGTGCTTCATTTTTAACCTCGCGGCCAAGGTTTTTAGCACTCAGTGCTTTGGTCTTGTCGCGGCGAGCGTAGCACTGCCCAATAGTGTTGATGATGTAAGCAGGGCTGCAGTAGCCTCGCTGTTAGCACAAAGTGCTTTAGCCCTAACTTTGCGGCTAAGAACTTTGGGAGCACCCTTAGGCGCTGAAGCTGCATAAGCACCGCTGTCAGCACCTAGGGACGATCATTCAGCTCCGCAAGAGTGAACTTAACGCTTGAAGCATGCTGCGATGCTTTGCTCGTTGCCTTCTCGCGAAGGTGGTTAGCACCGCTAGGTGCTTTAGTTTTAACTTGGCGGCTGGGAACTTCACGCGTACCCTGGGGTACTGGTGCTGTGCCTGCCGTGCTATCAGTAACTTCGCTCGGAAGAACGAGGTTGGCGTGAGGAGTCACTGCTCCTGAATTAGGCGAAGGCATAGTCGCCGTTCTAGCCTCGCGGCTAATGGCCTCAGCGAAACAGGCGGGCATTTTACCTTATCTTCGCATGACAGGCGTGGCTTAGCTCTGTGAAGAGCTGAAATAATCTTGCAGTCAGAGACTATTTTAGCTTCATAGGAAGCTAAATCAAGAGATCTATCTACAGCTTTTGCAATCCACATAGCCTTAGCAAAGGCTGTTTTAGGTTCACAAGGAACCTTTATAGTTTTGCGCACAGTGTTAATATGCTGGCGCGGGGCTATGTTAGTCTCTACTGAGACTATGCTAGACTCGTATAAAGTCTGTTTAGCCTCACCGGAGGCAGTAATAGGCTTGCAGAGAGCCTTATTTGTCTCAACAGAGACTTGCTTCTAAGAGTTAGCCAAAGGGGCTCTGTCTACGCTGACCTCCTTGCGCACATGTAAGGGGCTTATGCTACCCCCAGAGAGAAGTTGTTCAAACCTCTCTTGGTCAAAGTGAATGACCAGCGTCTCAGCAATAGACTCGAAGGTCTGATCGTTGCATTACGACACTTGATTCTCAGCAGTGGAGAATGCACTCCCCAGCGGAGTCACCATCTTGTTTTCCATTGATTTTTGCAAAGGGAAAAACTTACAAAAAAGTATCGAGGAGCTAAATTATAAGTAATTCTTTGCAGGAAGAAGATTACAGGTAGATCTCCTCAGAGATTTCTGGGGAAGTGTGCCGGTAGGAATCTGATCAGCGCGCGATCACTTTATCCCTTTGACGATGCAAGTGATCAGACAATCGGACTGCCGCCTGACGGGATTCCCTTCTCGCATGGTTTGGAGAATGGAGAATAGAAGGTCGGTAGAGCCATATTGTTACTTCTCGAGTTGCCTCCTCTTAGGAATTCGTTCTCGCCTGGTTCCGAAAATTCTGAGAGGGAGGAAGATCTTAGGATATTAGCACACTGAATTTATCCTTATAGGATTAGAGAAGTGATTCTCTGAATTCTTGAAAGTAAGAGAGTAGATCTCTTGTTGGCTTATGCTTTGAAGCCACCAAAGAAGCTTATGCTCTTCAAAAAGCCTCTTGGACTTGAATCTTTTCAAGCCCCTGAGCCTAGCCTACTAGTGGACTATTTATAGACTCAATAGGGAGTTATGATTCCCGTGATTGTCTCCCCTTAATGAGAAATCATAGGTGTAACTATCAAATTTGATCTCGATCACAATGATCTCATTTGGAGATTTGATTGGCCAAAGATGACCATAAAAGATTGACTCCTCTTAATAAAGGATACTCCCTTGATCCTCTCCAGTTAATTGAGAGATCTCCCCTGATCTTCTTACCTGATTGGGAGAGTCAAGAGATCATATCAAGTAACTGCCAAATTTGATCTCGATCATAATGATCTCGATCATAATGATCTTATTTGGAGATTTGATTGGTCAAAGATAACCATAAAAGATTGGCTCCTCTTAATAAGGGATACTCTCTTGATCCTCTCCAGTTAATTGAGAGATCTCCCCTGATTTTCTTACCAGATTGGGAGAGTCAAGAGATCATGTTAAGCAACTGCCAATTTGATCTCGATCACAATGATCTCATCTGGAGATTTAATTGGTCAAACATGACCATAAAAAGACCCGCAGCGGGGCTAATGAAAAGCTTCATGAGAAGCTATCAAGAAAGCTTCTGGAGAAACTAGAATTAGCTTTAGGCGAAGCTGTAAGTTAGCTCTCTGGAGCTATGAAGAGCTTCCTGAGAAGCTAGAAAGAAAGCTTCCTGAGAAACTAGAATTAGTTTTAGGCGAAGCTGTAAGTTAGCTCTCTGTGGTGCTATGAAAAGCTTCATGAGAAGCTATAAAGAAAGCTTCCGGCAAAGTTAGAATTAGCTTCAGGTAAAGCTGTAAGTTATCTCTCTGTGGAGAACTTCAAGGCAAATCTAGACAAACTTAACCTCTCAGTCGAGGCTATCTCTTTTGGCTCATGCGATCTAAGTGTTGAGCTAACTTAGCATCTTAGGCCTGCTTAGGTCTCTTCAAAGACAATCTTGGCTTACTGTCTGCTTCACTGGATCAGTAGAGTCCAAGTCGCTGATTTGTCCCTCGGAGATGGGTAAAAACTGATCGTCAGCTTGTCTGTGACTTATCTTTTATAAATGTCAACAAGTTAGACGTCGTTCAGACCGGTTGGAAAGCTGTCTGAGAGTTTTTTCTTTTTTTGAGTGTCAACAGAGCACATCTTGGCCATTTTTAAGGAACCATGGTATGCGGACTTAGTCAATTATCTGGCCACTAGGTAAATACCCACTGACTGGACAAAGCAAGACCAGTGTCATTTCTTTGCCCAAGTGCGGTACTTCTTCTGGGAAGAGCAGTACCTTTTTAAGTATTGTCCAGATCAGATTATTCGACGATGCATACCAGAGGAAGAATAGAGGAGTGTGCTTAGCTTTTGCCATGAACTTGCATACGGAGGACACTTCGGTCCCCGCAAAACTGCAGAGAAAGTTTTACAATGTGGGTTTTACTGGCCCACTTTATTCAAAGACTCATTCCACTTTTTCAAGTCATGTGCAAATTGTCAGAAGATTAGGAAAATTCAAGAAGAGACATGATACCCCTGAACCCGATCTTGAAGTTGAAATTTTTTATGCTTGGGGTATCGACTTCATGGGACCATTCCCAAATTCCTTCGGCAACCAGTTCATCTTGGTTGTTGTGGATTACGTCTCTAAATGGGTAAAGCTGTGCCAACTAAGACCAATGACAACAAAGTGGTTGTCAAATTTCTCAAAAAAAATATCTTCTCATGTTTCAGCACTTCCAGAGTGATAATTAGTGATAATGGATCGCATTTCTGCAATAGAGTTTTTGAAGCTCTGATGCAGAAATATTCCATCAATCACAAGTTATCCACTCCGTATCATCCCCAGACAAATGGGCAGGTCGAAGTCACCAATCGATAGATCAAGCTCATTTTGAAAAAGACTGTCGGACAAAACCGAAAGGATTGGTCGGTCAAACTCAATGATACATTGTGGGCTTACTCACTTCTTTTAAGACAGTCCTGGGGATGTCTCCTTATAGAATCATATTCGAAAAAGCCTGTCATCTACCAGTCAAGTTAGAACACCGTGCTCTATGGGCCATTAAGCAACTCAATTTTGATCTGACTCACAAGGGTTCTAACTCTATCTTAAGACGAGAGCTATGATATCTTAAGACGAGGGTTCTAACTCTATCTTACTCACAAGTATTCTCTTTCTTATATTTCACACTTAACGGGTTTTTGATGATCTATGGATTGTAAACTTTACTTGTTTTTAGTAAGTTAGAGATATTCCTTTTAACTTTGTCGATACCATTAGTGCACTTGTTTCTTTTCTTATTCTCAACTTCTATTGGATCTTGATAAGGGAATGTTCATGTTTTTGCCGTGTAAAGCTAAGTTAAAGGAAGAACTTCACTCAATTTTCGCGTGAATAGTTCCTATGCATAAGGGTTATGCTTGCCTATGATCCATCGTGAGGCTACATCTTCAAGAAGTTAGAGATTAGTGGGAGCACTTAGTAGAAAATTAGTCATGCGCTTTTACCATTAAAAAAAATCATTTGTACAAACCACCAAACCATTCTAAACAATTCTTGAAACCAACTTGTTTTCATTTTCAAATTCTTTATTTGAAACAAAGAACTTTCTCTTTTCTTGAACCAAGAAGCCGCATCAAGCTTTCATCGCTCTCCCTCCTTGTGGATACGACCCGTATAGCTACTTTGCTAGTACAGAAGAATCACAAAAGCAGTATCATTGACCCACATTCCTTTACTTATTTTTGTGCTTGCTTTTTGCCGCTCAGTTTGACGTAATTAGGGCTCATTGCTTACGCACGGATACCTCCTACCACATTTTGTTCCTACTTGGCCGATTAGCTTGTAGTTTGGTTCATACAACAACCTCCCTCGGGTAATCACCTAGTTAGGAGTCATCTAGGTTTAGGTCAACTCTAGTATATGCTTGATTTTTGATTTTTTGTCTTTCTTTTATTTGTTTGTTTGCTTTTTTTTTGTTTGTGTTTGTTTGTGAAATAGATTTCAACAATAATTTTTTCAATCCTAACATGAATCCATATTTCACATCGACCCCATTTGATTCGAATAACTCCAACCCAGTTTTGAATAACATGAACCAACCAAATAATCTGGATTTGATTTATTTGACTCAATATAACCCTTACCGCTTATTTGATGACCAACATTTTTAAAATAATTTTAACTCTTCATAGAGTCGATGGGGATTCATCTTCCCCTGGTTTAATTTTCAGCCATACTGTCCACAATTTTCACAATATTCATTCCCTATTTTTGCTTACTATACTCCTTTTCTATAACAACCCATTAAAGAAAAATTCGAGTTAGAAAAAAGTGTGGAAGCCGTACAAGCCATGCTTGAGTCCCAACAAAATAAGCTCGACTCACAATATTCACAAACTTTTTCACTTCATGCTTCATATATTCCTTTTCTACAATAGCCCATAGAAGAAAAATCTGAGTTATAAAAGAGTACAGAAGCCATACATGGGAGGTTGAACGAAAATTTCAGAAAATGTTGGCCTCCCCAATTTCACAATATTTTCAAGATTCATACTCAGTCCCACTTCTTCAAAAATACCCAATCATCAATCTTGGATATGAGTATAGAACTCTTGCGCGAGTCCGAGTGACAATCTCAAAACTTATTTGACTCACAATCTTCACAATTTTTTCAAAATCAAGATTCTTACACTCCCTTTCTAGAACAACCATTTGAAAAAATTATGAGCTAGAAAAGAGTAAAAAAATCTTGCATGAGACCTCACAACAATTTTAAAAATCTTCTACCCAGTCTATCGATAGGTTAGAAGCACAACCGAGTCAATTGGTCAACATTCATAGGAATGAGGAAATTCGCTCTCATCAACCTTTGACCAATCCAGATATTTCTAACTCTATCGATCTAGATCAAGATCATGTTGTTTTGAAAACTAAGATTCAATTTCAGCTCACCCATTTGAACTTAACAAAAATCAAAATTTTGAGAACCACATTGATATTTTGACAAGTAATCTATTTTTTGAAATTGAACTTGAGCATAAATATGATAAGGAACTTCAACTTGAAAATTCAATTCGACTTCTTGACTACAGTTTTTTTACCTGATTTTAATCTTTTTCTCGAGTCAGTATTGGATCTTGTACCCATTCATTGTAAAATTGAATCATTAATCTTTTATGTTCATCATATTGAACTTGACTAGTACCATACTTTTTAAAGTCCTATGAACAAATTGACAAGCTCTCATTTTTATGAAATTGAACTCAATTATGAATGTGACTTATATTCTCAAATTTGTGATCCAGTTTAAATCCTGAATCAATATTAACTCCTGTTTGGTTACCCAACTTGAGCAACATTTTAGAGTCAGTTTTGGTTCTCATACCTATTATTCTTGAATTTGAATCACCAATCTTAGAAAGTCACATTCCATTGTGAGAAAATCAATATGGATGAGAGTTTCAACTTCTTGATTTGGACCCACTTTCTGAACAAATTTTGACTCAGAACCTTTACTTGATTTTAATGAATTTTCTGAGTCAGTATTAGTTTCTGTCCTTCTTGAGTCTAAATCAATCATTCCATCATTTCTCACTCTATTCTGGGATAAAGGTGTTAATAAAAATGACTCTGAAATTATTTTAAAATTTTGAAAATTAGATTGGGGTAAATTTCCTAAAACAAATCATCATTGTTCACATTATAATAATGGGTTATATTAGAGAGGTCATTGATGTGTTCCTGCAAACTCCACGCAATTTGAATTGGGCCGCATTTCGTGCACTAATCAGACCTCCACTAGAACCAGCATCTTGAGGTGATTTTTTTCTTCCATTTATAATTAATGCATAAATACATTCACGATACATTTGGGACAATGCATGAGATATGTGTGGGGGAGGGTCTATTAACTTAGAGTTTTTAGAAATTTTTTTCATTTCTTTTAGGATATTTTTAGAAATCTTTCCTTTTGTATAGGATTTTTTCTTTCTTTACAAACTTTTGAAACAAGAGACACAGTTTTCATCTATTTTTAAGAAAATTAAGAAAATCTTAATTATGACATCTTAAACCTAGTCAAAATAATGGGTCTTGTTTAAAATTATAATCTAAGTAAGATAGAATGGAGAAATAATTTAATCCTAAATTTTTTGCCTTAGATAGTATGCACTTCACACTTACACATTTTTGGGATGAAAATAAAAACCTAAAATTCTATAAAAAATAATAAAAAAATGTATATATGAAAAAAATCACTTATTAAACTGGTTAATTGTGCCTTAGAAAGTATGACTATCTACGCCTAACGGTGGTCAAAAGAAACAAATAATTCTCCTAAGTTTTGTGGCCTTGTTTACTCGAGTCTTTAAGCTCGAGGGATGTTTTCTCATCTAGTGCCCTTAGATCATCTGATTTGGGAGTAATCGGCTAAAGGCTCACTACCCGGGTAAACTAAAAAGCCTAAAAAAATTAAGAGAAGAAAAAAGAAATATATATATATATATATATATATATATATATATATATATATATATATATATATATATAAATAAATGGCTTGATGGCTAGAGTTGAAATCCCAAAAGTCTTCACTATCACAAAGTGCATATTATCTAGGTTTTATGAAGGATAAATTATCCAATCCAATTTTGAATTCTTATCTTAATTAATGACAATATCTTGCTTCTAGACTAAGTTTAAGGAAGAATAATTTTTGGTGAATTTATAACCTTAGACTGCTTAGATTTTTGCAAAAATATTTCAAAAACTTTTCTCTCTTTTGAAATGTGTTTTCAAAACACTAACTTTTATTTTCTATCTTCATAGATTTTGTGGGTGTAATCTGCTGAAAACCCTTAGGAGACAAAACTCCTCCTCTAGGGAAAACTTAGAAGTTTAATGGCACGTTGCACATGGTCAGTGCAATCGCGTCACCTACGAAAGTAGTGTAATAACATTCTCGTTTAGTTTTCCTTTTCTTTTTCTTATTTTGCTTAGGATGAGCAAAAGATAAGTATGGGGGTGTAATTAGTCTACGATTTTGCATCATTACATCGCATTTTCCTACCGATTTATGAATAAAATAATGCTTCTCACTTATGTTTTGTGTCTTTTTTTAGATAATTAAGACTAGAAGGTCAAAGAGGTAATAAGAGCCTAATTAAATTCATTTTTGGGTAATTAAGTCAACATTGGCTACCATGCAAGGGAGCTTCTAGAAGATCACATTGGATTCCCGTATTTGAAAACATATCTGACAAAATATAAGTCCAAACAACCCAAAACCAAATACATCCAAAAGCTTCTCGAGACTAGACGGAGCCACGGCAAAAAGATCAGGGCCATCGGCCCTGATATTGTCGCGGATCCGCAAGGATGCTTAAGGATCCATGGCACTTTTGAGGAGTCACGCGTCAATTTTTGACGCGTGGCCTTGTTTCATCAAACCCTAGCTCCTTTTGCCTATAAATACTGCATTTGAGGGCCAGAAACAAGCGACGGAGAGAGCAATAGCTAGGATTTCTCTCTTCTAGTTGTAGAGTAAATTTTCTTCTCTTTTATTTTGTATTTTTTCTTTCTTTTCAGATCTTATAGTCGGGTTGAGTTGATTCTGGAGAGAAAAAGAGATTGATATAATAGAGAGTAACTATCTATGTAAAGTGTCTACTTTCTTCTCTATTATAATATTCTCCATCTTTTATATGGTTCTTAGCTAACCTTTCTTCTCATGGCATCTACTACTAACCACTAACTAGCTAACTTCTTACTTGATAATCCACATGAATCTAATAACCTCTACTAGGCCTTTCTCTTGCAAGAGCCATTGATGGTTCATGATGATGGGTTCTAACATTCTACTTCTAACCACTAACAAGCTAACTTGCAATGTCTTGTTTATTTCATACTCACCTCTACTTGGTTTTGATGATCTAATAGTAGCTTGCACCTTATTGTGTGGAATGGATGTGTTTGAATATAAAGAACAATTTTATGTGCCATGCTTTGTAATGCTCTTAAAGCCAAGGACTGGTGATTGTCAAGGATCCATGTGAGGCAACTTTCACTAAGAGGTTAGCATGATAGTGGAGCAAAGTAGCCATGAGATTTCTTTAATTATTTTTATATTCTCTTTTTATTTGTTTTAAAAATTAATTTAAATACCACTTCTTTTATCTTCTCATCGTCGTTTTCATCGCCTTCTCTACCTATCACTTCTGGCTTTCTTTTCTTTTCTTTTTCTCATTCTTTAACAAAGAAGAACTATTAACAAAGTATGTGAACATCGAACTGTTAATGCTTCTATTACCTCCCGTCCCTGTGGATTCAACCTGTATAGCCATCATGCTATAATGGAAGCATCGAGGAAGTCATAGCACACACACACACACACTTTTACTGAATTTACAAAATATACATTTTTGAGCACGGTTTATCCCCAATCAGCAAGTCATGCAATGTCGTCTCTCTCGCAATAGATGATGACTCTATGACTGTAGCCTCTCTCAGTAACTCAGAAGGAGAGAAGCTTTCCTTAGCAACACAGCCCGCTACCTCACAGTCGGTGGGCACATGTTCTCATAAACAGTACTTGCATCAGTACGATCAGATACCCGACGGGGCACAACCACCAACAACGTCGATAACCGCTGCACCTGTCCAAGCCCCAGTGCCTAAGGACAAAGAGAAGCAAAAAGAAATTTTCTTTGATGAATTCTTAAAGAAGAATCCTTCCCGAAGACTCAATGCTCCTTTTCGCTTTGACATATTGGCACAATTGGCCAATATTCTAGCTCGTATTACCTGGCACGAGCTACTCCACCTCTTGAAGAAAACAAGAGAGGCACTTAGGGATACACTTGCTAATTTAGACACAAGTACCTTCAATCCTTACAAAAGAAGATGGTGCTTTATGTCTCCGATGTCCTATGGTACAACAACAAGTACCATGCGTCACCTTCACTCCTGAAGATATGCTCCTCAAGGACAACTAACATGACAGGCTCTTCTACTACACAGGGTACATTGGGTCCACACACATCGAGATAATACAAGTCAACCCGGGATCTACTCTAAGCATCATCCTCAAAAGACTTCTTTATTTCCTTGGCATCCCACTGAGCAGGTTGTCAACCATGACTACGATCATATATGGCTTCAACACAAGGAGTAGTCACCCTCTGGGAAAGGTCCAACTCTAGTGCAAAATTAAAGACTTAAAATCAGAAGTGACATGTTATGTCATTGATGGCGACATATCTTACAATCTCTTGCTAGGATGGCCTTGGATCCATGCCAACTGGATTGTGCCTTCAATGCTTTAAATATGTGGATGACAAGGTGATGATCAGGATGATGTTCGGCGAAATGCAGTCAGTCAAAGGAGTGGAGAACTACTTCAGTGATTTTGTACTTTATAAGGAGAATGGTAAAGTAGTGGAAAATCGTTGCCAGACGACATCGATAGCAGCAACGAAGCGGACTCAGAATCAAGAGATGATCTAACGGCTTCTTTTGATGAAGAACCAATTATAGCATATCTGAGTGATCCTGTTTGTAATAATTCCGCTGACAATGGCAATGAATGGGTCCTTAATGAAAATGTCAATTTCGATTATTCTTTGTGTTGTGATGACTTAAATAGTCCTGTTGACATTAGTCCTTTATACATTCCTTTGCCAATGCCAACGACATGCATGCACATAGAGGAGAATGATGGCTCTGTGTTTATAAGTTCACCTTCTAAGAAAGACCAATCGCCAATCATATTTGGCAAAGTCCGACATTGGATTACTATATCCAACGATTCGGATGAAGACTTGGAGTTCCCACAATTCTTTCACTATGCACGGTCGGTAAACCGTATGATGAAAGAAATGGGATACGACCTACGTTGTGGCGAAGGCTTGAATTTCAGAAAGGGACGACGCATCCCTCTATAACCTTTTGTACCAAAAGGAAAGCTTGCCAACGAGTACAATCAGACTCGTAGGGGGTTGGGGCACGTTACCCCATCCATTCAATCTGATTCAAAATCTAAAAAGTCCCTACCATCACATTTCTCAGATTCATCGGATTGAGAATCTGACATGAGTGTGGGGGTTGCCTTCAAGAAACTCTCCGCCAACATGATATCAACCAGTCAAATGGAACGAGAAGAGGATATTGAGCCATTCGACACTAGCCCATGGGCTCAACAACTTGATCTTCAATGGGAGAAGTATTTTGAGCAACATGATCCTCCCACTGAGGATAAAATAATCCAAATCGATGTGGGTGAGCAAACACACCCAAAGCTCATCTCTATAAGCTAAAGTTTATCACTGATAGAGAAGCAAGACCTTATATCTCTTATAAAAGAATATATAGACGTCTTTGCTTGGACCTATAGAGACATTCCTGGTCTCGATTCTCAGGTGGCCATGCATCGTCTCAACATCAAATGGCTGCTAAGCTGGTTAAACAACAGTAACGACGGTTCTGATCTAACATCATAGAGACAATCGAAATTGAAGTTCAAAAACTCATCGAATGTGGCTTCATTCGAGAGGAACAACACTCAGACTGGGTCGCTAACATTATGCACGTCCTTAAAAAGAACGAAATAATCTGAGTCTGTATTGACTTTCACGATCTTAATATAGCCTGTCCTAAAGATAAATTTTTGTTACATATTATTTATGTCAGATTGACAATATATGTGGTTTCGAAAGGATGTCTTTCATTGATGGCTTTTCAGGATACAATCAAATCAAGATGTACCTGAAAGATGAAAAATATACGTCATTTTGAACACCATTGGGTGTGTTTTGCTATATGATAATGCCATTCGGCTTAAAAAATACAGGTGCAACCTATCAATGTGCAATGAGCATAATCTTCCGTGATCACCCACGAAGACAGTGGAGTGCGATATCGACGACGTTGTAATCAAAAATCGTGACAAGAACAACCATCTTCATGACCTGAGGACGATGTTCGATCTCATGCAGGCTTACCAGCTGAAGATGAAGCCGACAAAGTTTTCTTTGGGAGTTTCAAGTGGAAAGTTCCTTGGATTCATTATCACATCCAAAGGTATTCATCTTGATCCCGACAAAATCAAAGTCATCCAAGATATGCAACATCCAAAGAATCACAAAGAACTCAGGGGCCTACAAGACAGACTGGCCTACATCCGTAGATTCATCGTAAATCTGTCGGGCCGTTGTCAATTGTTCACGCGGCTAATGGATAAGAGCGTATCTTTTGTCTGGGATGGCAATTATCAAAAGGCTTTTGAGGATATCAAAGAATACCGCACTAAGCCTCCGGTCCTGGCATCTCCTGTTTCAGAAAAATCATTCTTACTCTATGTAAGAGTCATGGACCATTCTTTAGGTGCTCTATTCACACAGAAGAATGATGAAGGTGCCGAGCAAGCCATATATTATCTCAGCAGAACCTTGATTGGATCCAAAAGTCACTACAACCCATTCAAAAAGGAGTGCCTCGCTCTCGTCTTCGCCATTCTGCAGACACGACATTACTTGGTCGGACAGATTATTCATATCATTTCAAGAGTAAATCCTCTACGGATTCTTATAACAAAGCTAAGTTTTCTAAACTCTAAATTGGCTAATTAGACTATAATGTTATTTCAATATGACGTGACCTTTGTACCCCAGAAGGCTATCCAGGGCCAAGCCCTCACAGACTTCTTTGCAGCTCATCCAGTTCTAGAGACTTCAAGGCTACATGAAGATATCCCGGACAAAGTCATCGAAGCCAACGTGATTTCAAGTGATGATGCATGGAAAATATTCTTTGATGGTGCGTCAAGAACAGGCTCAAAGGGTAAGATTATCACCAGAGTGGGGGTGATATTTGTCTCACTTGAGAATCACGTCCTTCCTCGCGCATTCTCACTGACGTAACCCTACTTCAACAATGTAGCTGAGTACAATACCTTACTCATTGGCCTCTAGCTTACTCAACAAATGGGGGTATGATACCTCGAGGCTCATGGTGACTCCAAATTGATCATCAACCATGTCAAAGATGAATATGAGGTCTGTCATGAAGACCTAATACCTTATCACCATGCAACCATTCAATTGGTTAATACGTTTGATGGCTTCTACATCAGTCATGTATCTCACCTTTAAAATACAAAGACAGATGCTCTAGCTGCGCTAGCAACCACATTGGATTTACCCGCTGAAACCACTTACCGTCTTACGGTGGCCGCTCGCCATCTCTTCTATCCGAAGTACGGTTTAAAGGTTAGCAAAGTTCATAGAACCTTGACAAACTTTGAACCAAGGGACTGGTGATTCTCGTTCATCGACTATACCTTGCATGGCATATTGCCTGATGACCCCAAGGAAGCGGTGTCTGTTCGATGAAGATCTACTCAGTTCTACTATGATACAGTGGTAAAAATATTATACCGCCTTTCATACGACGGTATAATTCTTCGTTGTCTTCCAATTCGGAAGCACAAGAAGTAATTAAAGAGGCTCATGATAGTATATGTGGAGCTCATCAACCAGGTTTGAAGCTCCAGGACCAATTGCACTGACTCGGCTATTATTGACCGACTATAATCCTGACATGGTCAAATATGCAAAAAGGTGTAAGGATTGTCAAATCTATGCAGATTTTATACACCAACCCCCGGAGCTACTCCATCTTACAGTCGCAGCATGACCATTCGAAGCCTGGAGAATTAATGTAATAGGACCAATCAGTCCTCAATCAATAAAAGGTCATCAATTCATCCTTGCGATAACTGATAACTTTCAAAGTGGGCAGAAGTTGTGCCGCTCGCTGAAGTTAAAATGAATAACGTTATTAACTTCATCAAACACCATGTCATCCATATTTGGTGTCCCCTGAAGGATCATCCATGACAACGGTTTTCAATTTGTGAGCCAATCATTCTATCAGTTTTGTGATAAAAACTGAATTCAGAATGTTGCCTTGATTGCATATAACCCCGCCGCCAACGGGTTAACAGAAGCATTCAACAAGAAAATCATTAAGCTCCTCAAAAAGTTCATCTCTACGAGCACATGAGATTGTAACAAGAAGCTCAACGAATATCTTTGGGCCTATCGAACAAGGTCTGAACCCTAATAGCCAATACGCCTTTTTTTTCTAGTGTATGAGTGTGAAGCTATCATACCCTTAGAGATTCAAATGCCGTCACTTCGTGTTGCTCTGACGACCAAGATGACCGATGAAGACAACCATCAGTTACGTCTCCAAGAACTTGAAGCACTAGAGAGAAGCAGTTACAGGCTCAACAGCGTATTGAGCTTTATCAGCTCGAATCTCAAAGGCCTTCAACAAAAAGGTCAAAGAGAGAATTTTCTAAAAGGAGATTTGGTCTTAGCTGTTAGACGACCTATAGTCATAACACATAAGTCCAAAGGCAAATTCTAACTCAAATGAGAAGAATCACTCGTAGTAGATATAGTCTACTCAAAAATGGAGCATACCGTCTATCAAATCTGAATGACGACATACTTATGATGCCAATCAATGATAAATTTTTGAAGAAATATTATCCATACTCAAGTTAACATGACCCCTCTGATCATTAAGTATCCCCTCGAAGTCAAGTCAATTGAACATCAGGAGATAATTCCTCATGATGTCAACATTGAAGACATTAGAAATGATTCGATGAGGAATGTCAGTTTCTCACTGACATCCCCACAGAATTTTTATTTTTCTCTTAATGCCCAGAAGGATTGTAGAAGAAAAAACCAAATAAGTGCACCATGTTACATAAAGTAACAAAACGATCCTACATCTCTAACGGCTAAGGATAGGGGAAAAGTTGGCTTTTAAGTCTAATGAAAAATCCTCAACAACTCATCATGGTTAAGGAATAGCATGGATAGCCCAACTCAAACAGTAGTTAGTAAAAGCTAATCAAACCCGTTGATGAGGATTTGCTAAAAATCCTAAGGGACCTGATCCCATCTTTTCCACCAAAGTCCCCTACCAATTCCTGTCCATGAAATGGTAAGAGCACAAAAGGCTATATTCATTTTTCCAATGAGATGAATCACAGATTAGAACTGTCATTCTTAAAGCTCATGCCTCTAACAGTAAAACTTTTTGAATATCCCTAACGGATCTTACTAATATCCCAAGCATATCAAACTCTCATTGCCTTTCTCTTCAATAGAATGACAGGTCCACTCAAATTACTATTTTGTTCAAACACC
This sequence comes from Agave tequilana, assembly GCA_038442645.1. Lineage (NCBI taxonomy): Eukaryota > Viridiplantae > Streptophyta > Magnoliopsida > Asparagales > Asparagaceae > Agave > Agave tequilana. The sequence goes on from JAVJIF010030532.1 coordinate 104,737, forward strand.
TCTAACAGTAAATGAATCTTTGTCAAGTTAACATCACACCTCTGACAGGTTACTTTTACAAATCCCCAAAAGGAGAAGTTGTCACGATTACTTCAGACAAAATCTCCTTCTAATTTTCCAGCGAGGAATTTAGTTGTTACGTTAATGATTACCTCTGACAACTTTTTAGAGAATAATCATCTTCCTATCAAATCCCTATAGAGTTCTTTATGTCACGTTAATGATTACCTCTGACATCTTAGAGAACGTTGAACTCTCTATAACCTCTCATGGGATTCATTTTCTAACTCCCCAGCGAGTTTCTAATAGATTCCCCTTGAAGTCTATTATTACCCTTTTCAGTCCCCAATGAACTCTTTGGTTGCAACGTTAACATTATACCTCTGACAATTTTATTCAAAACTCCTCCAACAAAATGCTAAGTTCCCTACAGAGTATCAAATCACATTCCCTAGTGTAATAATTTTTTCTTACTGTCATGTCCAGTTCATCACCTTTGAACGGCAGGACCCCGAGCTTGGCGGTTTCTCAATCGGTCATGTCCATATTACCTCTAAACCGATAGATAGTCAAATCTCATCTTCAGTCAGGTAGGGACTTTCTTGCCATCATGTCCAGTTCATCATCTCTGAACGATAGGGCTCTGAGTCTGGTAACTCTTGATCGGTTATGTCCAGTTTATCACCTCTGAACCGACGGGTACCTAGATCTCTTTTCTTTTATGGTACTCAAACTGTCATGTCCAGTTAATCACCTCTGAATAGACGAGTTCATAACCTTATTCTCTTTCCTCCCGTCAGGGCCGGGAGTTCTTGCTATTAAGTTAATATGACTACCTCTAAACAGCGAATTGTGAGTCTAGTGTCTCTTAGTTAGTTATGTCCAGTTCATCACCTCTGAACCAATGGGTGCCCAGATCCAATTCACTTCAGTAGGCTAGCTACTAAATTAAGATGACTACCTCTAGCAGCAGATTTAGAATTTAATGTCTTAGTCTATTATGTCCATTTTATCACCTCTGAATAGATGGGTCCCTAAAACCAAGTTCACATTCTTTGTCATCATGTCTAGTTTGTCACCTCTAAATGACAAAATTCTGAGCTGGTGGCTTCTCAATTGGTCATGTCCAGTCCATCACGTTTGAACCTACAGATAGCCAAGTCTTGCCTTTTCATTTACTGTTATGTCTAGTTTGTCACCTCTAAACAGCAAACACTCAGAGTTTAATAATCTCTAATCAGTTATGTCCAGTTCGTCACCTCTGAACTGATGATTATCCAATCTCATCCTTCTTTGTCGTTATATTTAGTTCGTCACCTCTGAACGAAAAAATTTTGTGTCTGCTGATTCCTAATCAGTTATGTTCAGTTTGTCACATCTGAACTGACGGATGTCCAGACTTAAACTTTTGGTCCAGTAAGGACTTTTTCTTCGCTGTCCAGCCTCACCTCTGAATAGCGAACCTTTTGTTTTAGTAATTCCTAACGGATTCTTAAATCTACCCTCTTTTAATCCCCAGTGGATTCTTATATTTACTGATTTTATCTTGTTCTTAACCTCTGAATAATTTCAGTCACAATTGTAATTCCTTCGGGAATTCTACTTGGTAAATTTTCACCCTTTTAGTTCTTTTAAAGAACTTGTATACCAAGTTTTTCTCTACGAGAGACTCATATTACCTATGGATAATTACACAAGCAAACAAGGAAGAAGACCTTGAGAAGAGCAAATAAGTTGAAAGCAAATATTTTATTTATTCAAAAAAAGAGATACATTGAAGATACATTAAACTTATCTTTCATATGACACGAGTTTACTCTCAAGAGAAGATAGTTTATATTTCTTATTCTCTTCAGCCTTAGCGAGAGCTTGTGACTTCAGATCTTCTTGGTTAAAAGCCGTCAGTTGAGCCAAGTGAGCCTGGGTCTCCGCTATCGCCGCTTCTTCTCTGCCTCCAGCTTAAGGATTTGATCGCTTTGGGCGTTCAGCTGTTCTAACCGAGCAATCTCCTCCACACGCACTGGCCCAGCTTTAGATATCAGAAAGTTGGCCCACTTTATCATCGCCTCTACCCTTTCAAGTTGTTCATTGGCATCGACAAGTGCGTTATTGGAAGCATCCATTGCATCGGTGATCTTGACCTTTTCAGCCTCCAGGAATTTTAACTCCTGGGACTCTGTCTCTAGTTCTTTTTGCGTCTCTGCATAAGTTTTCTGCATATATTCAGAGAGACACTTGACCTCCTCTTCAATAAAAGGAGTCAGATCCGCTATTCATGTGATGCCACTCACCTACATCTTTCTTGAGATTCTCCACTATTAGCTACAGGGAGGCAACTTAATTGTTTCCTCCAAAGTCATATATGGTCTCTATATTTTAAGTAAGGACCACCTTCAGAAACTCAAACGGACTGGTCTAACCCTTCAACACCAAAGAGATGCATCACTTCAGACTCTTGTAGAAGGTGTCGATCATCTCCGCCATGAACTCCTTCTCTACTTCTATCACTTTAGGTGAGCGAGTAAGCTTTGAAGGAGAGGTCTCTAGGAGTTTGGTGGTCACAATCGTTAAAGGTGTCACGGGAAAAATCATCAATGAAACAGAGGGAACAGACGGCTACCGCAGAGGAGTCTTTAGAGAGACGGACATGATGGCTACCAAAAAAGTAGGGATGGTAATCATCGAGTCCACATCAATAACCAGTGTTGAAGATTTTGAGTTGATAATCAATTACAAGCCAATAGTAGCTAGAGTTGAAGATATGGCAGGAATGGAGACCAGCTCGCTAGTTAACTCAAGCTGAAGCCTAGTCTGCTCCATAGTTGGCGTGGCGGAAGGTGTGGACGCTGTCTCACCAGTCACCATCAAGTCCAAAATGACGAAAGCAGTTGCCTCCTCCTGAGGTGACCCCGTGACTAGAGCGCTCAACGCTTGGATTTCTGCAAAAGCTATAGGGTTAAAGACAACATATAAGAAATTGATTGCCGAACTCTTATGATCATTATCTGAGGGAGTTGAGGTATCAGCAGTAGCAACTTCAGCACTGATCATCATAGCCTGGGCAACCGCGGTGTTGATAACCTCTAAAAAAATATCCTAAGCAGCAGTAGTGTCAGCTGAAGATACCTCGATGATGGGGGCTACAGGAGAAGTCACTTTACTGCAGGTTACATCTTCTGGTGCAATTTCAAGGTGCGTAACACCCTCGGTAGCAGTGATTTCAACAAAGAGCCTCGTCGATAGCTGGTTCCTCAGCAGGTAGCCTAATGATCAATCTTCCTTCTTTAGAGATCTCCAGAATCTCCACGCCTTCATATTCATATCCCTGGGTGGCGATCTCACCCTTTTCAAAAGTAGTGGCACCCCCCTAGAAAACCCAACATTTAGCTCTTGGTCCCCAAGGCCATCTGAGACAAAGTAGGTCGCTTCATCCCCCTCCTTATAGGTGCAGAGATCATTGAGTTTTTTCTCGCCTCCACCCAGAGTTTCCTTGCCTGCATCTAAGATTAAACAACAAAACAATTAATCACGAAAGTAAAAAAGGGATAAAGGAAAATGATGTGAAGAAAATCAAGATTACTGGGAACCTGAACAGGCTCCCTTGGAATCCTTTTCCGACTAAGCAATCTGATGATTAGAGGAGGTGAAACTTTTGCTACTGACTCACTCGCTGCAACAGTGGAAGTTTTTTGCGTGCCTCGGTGAGTCTTCTTTACTACTTGCTTCTTACAAGGCTGCTTCTGAGTAGGCTCTTTACGATCAGGCTCTTTGGGCTCTGGTGCCTTATGCTTCTGCCTGAAGTAAGTGTTAAGGCCTTCTTCCTTTTTCTCTTCCTCAAGCGGAGCTTTACCTACTCCACTAGTAGCTTCCTAAGCAGCTTCACCACCACCAATATCCTCAATGCGAGAACTCTCAGCGTCTGAAGCTTCAGTACCAACTCAGCTAAGAATTCTGGGAGGCCTGGAACCCGAACTCACCTCCCTTGGTCAAGCTCTGTCACTTTCTGCTTCAATCGCTTGAAAATAAGCTTAGTCCCAGATGAGTTGATGTTGAACCCTGATGGGTTATACCGCTGGCAGAACCTTGACGACATCAGAAGATTTGGAGTTCTATATGGCATGCAGAATTGGGCCTCGGTGCAGCCGACGATGAAGTGTCTCCAGGCTTTTGCACCGTCTATCAAGCTTTCCATAAACGCAAGGCGGGAATTGGGATTGCCAATGTAAAGCTGGTCATATCCAAACTGGCGAGCAAAGCGGCTAGCTACATATGGCTCCAGATAGCATATATCCCCGCGTCGATTTACTAAGTTGGATGGTCTGATACTGACCAGCCACTTGAATACACCTTGCCCAAGTGAGGATCTTTTATACCCGACATCGTGGAACTCTTCACCATATTCAACATCAGGAATGGCGGGGAAGCATCGGGAATGAAGGGGATACGTCATAGCGACGTATCAAATTTCGTGCCCTACCTATGTAAGTTCGCAGCCATTGTGACTTCTCAAAGCGGCGGAGATGCGCAAAACGTACACCTTCCGTTGGCTCTTTTCCTTACTGAATGATGGCGGGACAGTGCAGTGCGAACCATGCCATCAAATATGTGTAGGGCATCTGTTGGAACTTTGATTTTGATGATAACAATTATGAAGCAGATGCATTGGAGCTCTATCTCAAAAGCTAATGCTGAGTTCTAAATGGTCAAGACTACTTTTTTGTGTATTTTTTATAGAATGTTAAAAGCCTTGATCACACACACAATATAATCTCGTAGTCGACTTATACCAAAGTCTAGTCGACTAATATATCCTCTAGTCGACTTACTGCTTTATGTAGTCGACTAGGCTTTCCACAGATTTATATCCACTCTTTGTTTGTTGACTGTAAGCAGTATTAGTCAACTAATTTCAGTTGTAGTAGACTAACCCTTTCTGCTGGTCGACTAATTATAGTTCCAATGACTTGTTATTCTGTGTCAATCTTGATATAGTCGATTTGACCTCTTGACTAGTCGACTAACCCAGGTAAAACTTGTTCTATTAGTTGACCAATCTCCTATCCTAGTCGACTATAGACAGCTTCTGACTGTTAAACAGTTATTAATTTTCTGGTCTTTTATCAACGTTCTGATATTTAAATTTGAGTTGATAACTTCCCTAACTGATCATAGATTTTACCTATAAATAGGAATGTTGTCCTAGGATGAACACACCAATTAAAAAACATCAGTTTTCTGTCCAAACTCTGTTGAAAAATTCTGTTTTTCAGAAAACTAGTTTTTACTTTCATTTCTTCACTCAATTCCAATTCTATTGTGAAGAATTCTAAGAGAGCCCACCTATAAGAAACCTTGTTCACGATCACATACAAGTTTCAAGGCTTATAGGGTACATTGTAATCATTCAAAGAGAAGAGTTGCACAAGAGTATCTTCTTGGTGTAAAGAAGAGGTGTACAAAGAGTTATTATCTTCTTAGTGTAGAGAAGAGTTGTACGGATTTGGCAAAGGTTATTTTGTCAAGTGGTATACAAGGAGTTAATTTTGGGTATACAAAATCAGGATAAGAAAAATCTCAAACGGGTTACTTGGGGATTGGATGTAGGTCACAAGGACTGAACCAGAATAAAATTTCTCGTGTTTGCATTTGCATATTTCTGAGATTTATTTTCTTTCTTGCAAGTATTTTATTTAACGTTGTTCATCTTTATTTAGTGTTTGCGTTGATATTATTTTTAGATCCTATATTTGGTATCAGAGCCTACTAACACCCTGCGTACCCGGTCAACACCCTACATACAGGATGGCAACGGAGTTTCCTTCATCACAATTTAAGGAAGGACATTCTACACAACGTCCACCATTATTTAATGGATCAAACTACAACTACTGGAAGTGTAGAATGAAGATCTACTTGTAATCACTCAACTATGAACTATAGAACATAGTAGAAGCACCATACACTAATCCGACCACCAATTATAATGCGTAGAGTGATGAACAAAAGAAGTCTGCAAATCTTGATGCCAAAGCAATGAATGCGCTTTTTTGTGCCTGAACAAAGAAGAATTCAATCGCGTGTCAACGGCCAGATCTGCAAATCAAATATGGCAGATTCTACAGGTAATCCATGAAGGTACTAATAAAATTAAAGAATCTAAAATTTATGTTCTTATTCACAGGTTTGAACTCTTCAAAATGAAGGAGAATGAAACCATAACAGAAATGGTTACAAGGTTCACCGACATTACAAATTCCTTAGCATCCCTTGAAATGAAATACACTTAAGTTGAAAAAGTCAGAAAGATTCTTTGTGCACTCACATCAGATTGGGAGAAGAAAATCACTGCAATAGAATAAGCAAATGATCTCTCAGCTATGTCATTAGAAAACCTTATTGATAATTTAATGGCATATGAAGTGCAACTTGAAGAGCATAAAAAGAAGGAACAACAACCTCTATCTAAGAAGAAAGTATTTGCCTTCTATACATCCTCAGACATGGACAATTCAGATTATGATGAAGAGGAGATGACAATGCTCTCAAAAATATTCAGAAAGTTCTTGAAGTAAGGTAAGTTTAATCCTACATATTTTAATTATAATAAAATAGGTCATATGAAGAAGGATTGTCCATTGCTAAAAAATAAAGAAAAATCCAAGTTCAACAAGTTCAACAAAAAGAAGAAATATTATCAGGCATCATGGGAGAATAGTGATTCATCTTCCACTGACGAAGAAGAAGCCAATGAAACTGTAAATGTTTGCTTTATGGCTCAAGAAGAAAATGAGTTACAATATACTGAATTATTAGATGTATTTCATGAACTATATAATGATCTTAAGAATGAAAAAATTAAAAATAAAGTTTTAACAAAGGAAAATGAAAGACTCAACAAAGAAAATTCATTTTACATTTCTCAAAATTTTTTTAAAATTCTCAAAAAGATGACTTTGAAAAAGTTATATCATCAATGAAAAAGAATAATGAGAATTTTTAAAAGAGAATGCTTTACTTCAAAAAGAAACTATTTCTTTAAGCTCAAGAATTTCTATTTTAGATAAAGAAATGACCAATTTCAAAATTAAGTATGAAGAAATCTTAAAAAATGTGACAAAATTTAATAAAGAAAAAGAAAATTTAAATGATTTATTATCTTATCAAAAGATTTCAAATAATCATTTTGGTATTAGATTTTCAAAAGATAAGTTTGAAAAATCTACACATGTTGGTCTTGGTTTTTCAAATCATAAATCTACACATGTTTATGAAAAAAATCATAATCCATATAATTCTTTTGTGAAAAGAAATACTGATATTATTTCAAAAAGAATTAGAAACAAATATATATGGATTCCTAAAAATTTAAGTATTGTGGATAAAATACTTATATTGCATCATATATACATCATATATATAATTCTTGTGATTATGTTTATACTAACAAATGGAAACCAAATTCAAATTACGTTTGGGTTCCAAAAGGCTAATGTTTTTGATCATGTTATGATGGGTACCATATAAAATGTTTATCTTATAGGTACCTTACATGAAAAAGTGATTTCTTATTTCAAACACTTGATAATGAAAAAATATAATGTATCATATATATATATATATATATATATATATATATATATATATATATATATATATATATATATATATATATATATATATATATATATATATATATATATATTATATATGTGTGTGTGTGTGTGTGTGTGTATGTGTCATGACATATTTTTTGCAGGGGGAGAACACTTGTTTTTCTATATTTATTATAACCTATTCTATGCAGGGATAGAACAAATTTTTGTTATAACCTGTTCTCTGCTGGGGGAGTCTTCATGCACACAACTTGTCATCATCAAAAAGGGAGAGAATGTTGGAACTTTGATTTTGATGATAATAATTGTGATGTAGATGCATTGGAACTCTATCTAAAAAAAAGTTCTAATTGCTCAAGACTACTCAGGAATATTGGCTATTTTTGTGTATTTTTTATAGAATATTAAAAGCCTTGATCACACGCACAATATAGTCTTATAGTCGACTTATACCCAAGTCTAGTCGACTAATATATCCTCTAGTCGAATTACTTCTTTATGTAGTCGACTAAGACTTTTCACAGATTTATATTCACTCTCTGTTTGTTGACTGTAAGCAGTATTAGTCGACTTACCTACACTGCTAGTCAACTAATTTCAGTTGTAGTCGACTAACCATTTCTACTTGTCGAATAATTATAGTTTCTAGAGACTTGTTATTCTGTGTCAGTCTTAATATAGTCGACTTGACCTTTTGACTAGTCGACTAACCTAGGTAAAACTTTTTCTATTAGTCGACCAATCTCCTATCCTAGTCGACTATAGACAGTTTCTGACTGTTAAACAGTTATTGATTTTCTGGTATTTTATCCAACGTTCTAATATTTAAATTTGAGTTGATAACTTCCCTAACTGACCATAGATTTCACCTATAAATAGGGATCTTGTCCTAGGATAAACACACCAATTAAAAAATATTAGTTTTTTGTCCAAACTCTGTTAAAAAATTCTGTTTCGAGAAAACTAGTTTCCACTTTTATTTCTTCACTCAATTCCAATTCCATTGTGAAGAATTCTGAGAGTCCATCTATAAGAAACCTTATTCACGATCACATACAAGTTTTAAGGCTTATAGGATATATTGTAATCATTCAAAGAGAAGAGTTGTACAAGAGTATCTTCTTGGTGTAAAGAAGAGGTGTACAAAGAGTTGCTGTCTTCTTGGTGTAGAGAAGAGTTGTATAGATTTGACAAAGGTTGTTTTGTCAAGTGGTGTACAAGGAGTTGATTTTGAGTGTATAAAATCAGGATAAGAAAAATCTCAAGCGGGTTGCTTGGGGACTAGATGTAGGTCACGATGACCGAACCAGGATAAAAATCTCTCATGCTTGCATTTGCATATTTTCTGAGATTTATTTTCTTTCTTCTAAGTATTTTATTTAACGCTATTCATTTTTATTTTAGTGTTTGTGTTGACATTATTTTTAGATCCTACAGCATCTCCACCCTAGGGCAAAGCTGTCACGAGGAAGAACTTGCCCCTTATCCCTCTTGGTGGCTTACGGTTTATAGAAAGCTTCTATCAACGCCCGAAGACTACGGTGGATGCAGCAAACAATGGCCAGTGTTGGAACTTGATTCTGATAATACATTTGTGAAGCCATTTCATTGGAGCTCTATCTCACAAGCTTATATAGCGTTCTACATACTCAAGACTTCCCAAGGATAATGGCTATGGATGTGTATTGTAATATTTATTAGAATGTTAAAAGCGTTGGAACACACACACATCATAAGCCTATTAGTCGACTTATACTCTTGATTAGTTGACTCATACGTCTTATAGTTGACTTGACATTTTATGTAGTCGACTAACCTCTGTCCTGAAAAGTTATCAACTCTCTGTTTCTTGACAGTTAACATTGTTAGTCAACTTATCAACTTTATTAGTCGAATAATACCTGTTGTAGTCGACTAATATATTCTGCTAGTCGACTAATTTCAGCTTTTAGAAACATGTCTCTTGTATCAACCATATCCTAGTCGACTTGCCCCCTTTATAAGTTGACTACTATAGGCAAAAATCAATACCCTAGTCGACTAACCCCTAATCTCAAGTCGACTAATGGCAGTTTCTGACTGTTAGACAGTTTCTGATTTCTGGTGTATTTTATCTAACGTTTTAAAATTTAAATTCAAGTTAATAACTTCCCTAACTGACTATAGATTTCACCTATAAATAGGGATGTTGTCCTAGGCTAAAAACACCAATTCATATCAATAGTTTTCTGCCCAAAAACTCTGTTCAAAAATCTGTTTCAACTTTCTATTCTTCACACAAATTTCAATCCTTTAGTGAAGAATTTTGAGAGTCTACCTATAAGAGTCCTTGTTCACGATCACATATAGATTCAAGGCGTATAAGATTGATTGTATTCACTTAAAGAGAAAGATTGTATCAGAGCGTCTTCAGGTCGAAGAGAGGTTGTACAAGGTGTTGTGTCTTCTTGGTTGTAAGAAGAGTTACATACATTTGGTGAAGGGGATTTGTCAAGTGGTATACAAGGTGTTGATTTTTGGTGTACAAAATCAATGGTTAAAGAAAAAATCTCAAGCGGGTGGCTTGGGGACTGGATGTAGGTCAAGAAGACCGAACCAGGATAAATCACTTGTGTTTGCATTTAATTTACTTTCTGTGATTTAGTTTCCTTTTATGCAAGTTTTATTTAACGCTAATATCTTTGTTTGAGTATTGACGTAATTTTTAGATCCTATAATTGGTATCAGAGCCCGGCCCGACATACTCTATCAAAGCCCTACATATCCAGTCAACAGCCTACAAGGATGGCAACGGAGTTTCCTTCATCAAAATCCAAAGAAGGACATCAACACAACGTCCACCGCTTTTCTATAGATCGAATTACAACTACTGAAAATGTAGAATGAAGATCTACTTGCAATCACTCAATTATGAACTTTGGAACATAGTAGAAGCACCGTACACCAAGCCAACAACCAACTACACTGCTTGAACTGATGATCAAAAGAAGAATGCGAACCTTGATGCCAAAGCGATGAATGCATTATTCTGTGCCTTAACCAAAGAAGAATTCAATCGTGTGTCAACAATCACATCTATAAATCAAATATGGCACATACTACAGGTAACACATGAAGATACAAATAAGACTAAAGAATCTAAAATTTCTGTTCTTGTTCATAGGTTCGAACTCTTCAAAATGATGGAGAATGAAACAATTTCAGAAATGATAATAAGGTTCACCGATATAATAAATTCCTTAGCATTCCTTGGAAAGTAATATACCCAAGTCGAAAAAGTTCGCAAGATCCTTCGTGCACTCACATCAGATTGGGAGAAGAAGACAACTGCAATCGAAGAAGCAAATGATCTCTCCACTATGTCATTAGAAAATCTTATTGGTAATTTAATGGCATATGAAGTACAACTGGAAGATAGAAAGAAGGATGAATAACAACCATTCTCAAAGAAGAAAGAACTTGCCTTTCATGTATCCTCAGATACGGACAATTCAGATGACGATGAAGAGGAGATGGCAATGCTCTCAAGAAAGTTCAGAAAGTTCTTAAAGTAAGTTTAGTTTAAATGTTTTATTTGTAATAAAACAAGTCATATGAAGAAGGATTGCCCATTGCTCAAAAATAAAGAAAAATTTAAGAGCAAAAAGTTTAAAAAGAAGAAAGATTATCAAGCATCATGGGAGAATAATGATTCCTCTTCCTTTGACGAAGAAGAAGCCATTGAACATGCCAACATTTATTTCATGGCTCAAGAAGAAGATGAGATACAATATGCTGAACTCTTAAATGCATTTCATGAATTATACAATAATTTTAAGTATGAAAAGATAAAGAATAAAGTTTTGTTAAAGGAAAATGAAAAACTTATCAAAGAAAATTCATGTTATGTTTCTCAAATTTCTTCTATAAATTCTCAAAAAGATGATTATGAAAAAGTTATATCATCATTGAAAAAGGATAATGAGACTTTTATAAAAGAAAATATAATGCTTAAAAAAGAAACTATATCTTTAAATGAAAGAATTTCTATTTTAGATAAAGACATATCAAGTTTCAGAATGAAATATGAAGAGATTTTGAAAAATGTGACTAAATTTAATCAAAAAAAGAAAAGTTAAATGATTTGTTATCATATCAAAAGATATCACATAATTATTATGGTCTTGGATTCTTAAATTAGAGTGAAAAATCTACACATGTTAGTAAAAAGAATCATAATCCATATAATTCTTTTGTAAAAAGAAATACTGATATTATTTCAAAAAGAATTAAGAACAAGTACATATGAATTCCTAAAAACTTAAGCATTTTTGATAAGAATACTTATATTGCATCATACATAAATTCTATATATAATTCATGCAATTATGTGCATACTAACAGTTGGAAACCAAATTCAAATTGGGTTTGAATTCCTAAAGGTTAATGCTTTGATCTTATAATGATTAGTACCATTCTAATGATTATCTTTCAGGTACCGTATAAAAAGTTTGATAAGAAAAATATTTTAAACATTTATCATATATATGTGTTACGATATGGGTCTGTTTGGTTGTCGTAACTGGCCGTAATTCGTAGTTGTAATTGGTAAAGTCTTTTACAATTGTAAATGAGTTACATGTATGTAAATTTTACGGTATTTGGTTGGTAATATAAAATTGTAAAGTGGGAAAGTGTATTGTACTTTACGGTGTTTGGTTGTCGTAATGTCTAAGTCGTAAGTGAAAAAGTTGACCACAAAATTAACTATTTGGTGATTTTAAAAGTTTTAATACTGCAAATAAATATTAAAAAAGTTAAATATTAAAATTTTTTAATATTAATATAAAAAATATTACAAATTTGTATGACCACAAAATTAACTGTAACTGGGCTGTAAGTGAGTGGTAACTGGGTTGCAAGTGAGTGTTAGTTGAGTTACGTAAGTCTTTTACGAATTACGGTCCAAACAAACGCCGTAGTTGTAACTGGGTAGTAAGTCATTTACGAATTACGGAGTTTTACGCGAAACAAACGGCCCCTTAGTGAATATATCTGTTACTGTTCAGTGGTGTGGCAATGTTGGACATCTATAGTCTTTCTGCTTCACATGATCTACCGAGGTCATCAATAAAGGTAATAAAATATTTATTAACTCTCAAAGAGACATGATCTATTAGTCTTAGAAATGTCGGTGTGAACAAGATGTAATGGTACCTCCACTCTCCGCGACTTCCACTGGAAAAAGGAAGGCGTGGTTGCTTGCTAATTATGCAACACTCTTAAATATGACTCGGTAGATCGATTTCTGGTAGACCTTGTATCATACTGGCTGTAGATAATACCTTCAGGCCGTTGAAGTTTAGATGGCCGTGAAGATGTCACCTCCATGACTCATTCTCCACGAGTTCTTGAAAACACTTATCGATTTCCATGTTTACATGCAAGAAAAATATGCAATTTCTTATCATCTTAACACAAGGTATGGGGCTTTCTTTTGTATTGTTCAATCAAAGATGGTTGTCCTTGATACGTACTTTGTATCCCTTTCTGAGCAATTGACCATGCTTAGAATATTATTATTCATGTTAGGAATAGAGTAAACATCAAAAATATATTCGGGCTTACCATCTTTTTTGTAGAGTTTAATCTTCCTTTTGCATTCAACCAGGAGTTTTGAAGAATCTTTCAAACTCACACTTCCGTGAACTCCTTCTGCGAGTTTCAGAAAAAGTTCTTTCTTCCCCCACTCGTAGTTGCTAACACCCTAGTCAAGGTACCAAGCATCATTTTGAACACTTAAATCATAATGAGCAAGAAGAAGAATACAGCTATTACCCACATCATTTGTTACTTCAACAAGAATGGTAAGATCTTTGGTTATGTGCTAGCAATTCAAGACATAGTATCTAATTTTTTGATAGTTTAGTGTTGGACGCGGAAAACTGTAAAAGCGGACTGGAGCAACTTTTCCTTGAATCAGATGAAAAATTACAACAGGCTAATCTTCCGGTTACAAGGGAGGGAGAATATTGAATCTTGAATTCCCCCTTTGTTTAGTGCTGGGTTCTTCGTGTGGCGGTGGAGAGTGAATCTTGTTCTCCGTTGACCAGATGACCGTCAGTACCGTCGAGGGATCTTCTCCTTGGCAGGTAGAAGGAGTAACTCGGCCCCGTCCACCAAAACTCTAAAAGAGAAGGTAGGCGAAGAGCAACTTGTACGCAGCAAGCTGGCTTGAAGAGTCGAGCTCTCTCTCTCTGTTGATGATCTCTCCTTTTTCTTTTATCGCCAAAAGTCCCCTAGGGTCCGACCCAAGAAAAATCCTCTCTTTTCCTTCCCCCAAAAATCCGACCTCTCTTCAATAGTGACGGGACTATTTATAGGGTTTTTAGGGGGTGATCGTGCCCCCTAAAAGTGCTCCACGATGAGGGCCAACTTCCCCGCTACATGGGCGGTGGATGGCGCCATAATCGGGGTGGTTACAACCAAGGTGCGGGCGCCTTGATGCTGAGACGCGGGCGTTGAGCCAACGCGCCTTGATGCGGAGACGCGGGCGTTGAGCCAACGCGCCTTGATGCGGGCGTTGAGCCAACGCGCCTTGATGCTGAGACGCGGGTTTAGACTTTCGCGTCTTGATTGTCACGTTTAGCCTTGCGCCTGGATCTTGGATCTCTGCGTTTTGGTGGCTTGTCTTGGTGATTTTTAGACAGCCTACAGAACCCCCTCCAAAGTTTTCGATATTCCGCAGTTAACTGGGACGGATTTCGAAATACTTTGGACTCTAGCTGAGTTCGCCTTCATGACTAGACTGTTGATGCTCCGGGTTTAATCTTATCTGGAGTTGATCTTCGTGAGTGTACTGTTGAACTCTTTGAAGCCCCCAGAGTTGATCATGTTGAGTGTCTAGATGCACAGTCTAAACCTCCCCGATTGCTTTTAGTCTGTCACTGGCGCGCTTTAAGCCAGGAGTGGTTGGTCGTCTGCTTGTGTCAGTGTACTGTTGAACTGATTCGCAGAAGCAGGGACTGAACGCGGGTTCCTTTTTGAAAAGCGGAGACGAGGCTGCTTTAAAGACGCGACTTCTTAGTAAGGCGCGACCTTTTGGTAATGGAAACGCGACTGATCTTCATAAGGCAGACGCGATGTTCAGCTGAAGACGCGAACTCCGGAGAGACGCATCTTTTGAATATAGATGCGATTGTCTGGGCGCATTTATGGCGATGCTGACGGGGCATAGCCATCGAAGAGACATGGCCGTCGGGTGCGAGTCCGTGTCACGTCATGATTGCGCTGCCAGTTGGCCTGGGGAACCGACGGGATTTTACCTTTTGGCGCGCGAATTTCTTGGCTCATTAAATGATCCGTGCCACGTGTCTAGCGACGGTTCGTGCAGAGTCGTGGCGCATGATCTTCTCTGTGCATTAAAGTGATTCTGTTCCACGCGTCGAACAGAGATTCGCTGCAGAATACGCTGCATATCTTCGCGAATCCCTGTGCCTATAAAAGGCCACAGTTGGGAAGATTCCTCTTCTTCTCCGAACGCACTCGCTGATAAGATTAAGAAAGAGAACTTCCTCTTCAGTTCATCTGTTTGAACCTCGGATCGAATTGGCCATGGCTCCCAAGACCAAGCCGATTGCTTCTTCTTCAAAGGCGACCGTCGCCGAGGCCCGGAGGGGCAGCTCCTCCTCTGCGCAGAATGTTGTTCTCCAAGGTCTCCAAGGTAAATGCCTTTTAGGCGGAAGTTTCGCCATTAAAGGAAGTTCACAGAACCTTTAAGAACCCTTAACACACGAATTTAAATCGTGTTTGATTCCCAGACGCAGTCTTTGGGTTGATAACCATGACGCGGGTTTGGACCCTCGCGCCATTGGGTCCTGCGCTTCAGATTCTTCACTTAGAATATCTTCTAATTGTGAAGGGTTCAGACGCGGACTTAGTTTACAGAACGCGGATTTGATCCTTGCGTTCTGTTTCGTCAGCTGTTGATTTTGATGAACCTGGCACCCGAGTCCAAGCACTTTGACATCTGGGGATGTGAAAGGAAGGGAGTTACCCTCCTTAACTTCTGGCGATTATGGTGATGGAAGGGTTAAGGTGGATAACTCCCTTCTTTTCGCACCCCAGAAGTGACATCAAGGAGAATGTTGTGGAGACGCCGATCCTGCAGGTCTGGACTCGGATTTGATAATTCCTGCGTCCAGTGCCTCTTCTGCGTGGATGCGCAGGTCTGGACGCGAATTTGATAATTCCTGCGTCCAGTGTCTCTTCTGCGTGGATGCGCAGGTCTGGACGCGGATTTAATAATTCCTGCGTCCAGTGTCTCTTCTGCGTTCGGATTATGAACACTTAGCATTTTTTCCTTGCTTTTGATAGAGTATCTAACTAAGTGTCCTTTTCTTTTTGCAGCGCCATGCCCTGCTACTTCACTCGCCAAGAAGCGCCACTTTGGACATGTAGGGGGTGCTGACCGGGACTTGACCTTTGTGTTACAGAGGACTGTTCCTGTGACAGCTGACAAGTCGCAGGCTCGTGGGGAGAGGCTCTCGAATATTGACATGAGGACTCTTCGGGTGCTTATGACTGATGCAGCATTTGCAACGGATGCTGGCATCAAACTGGAGAAGCCTGCCTTCTTCTTCGGAGATCGTATCCACGATGGCGGCCATAGCGTATATGACGGGACTTACAAATGGCTCCGTCAAATAAGGGGTGGAAGATTCTTTCTTCCGAACATAGAGAGGATGTTCCCGCTGTCCTACTTCCAGCACATGTCCGTCCCTCGGAAGATGGAATGGGACCTCTCTCGATATGTCCCTGAGATTACTCTCGGTGATTTGGGCTCCCACAAAGTGCACCGTCATGATAGCCATGACAGGTCAGTTATCGGCCTTTTCCCTGGGTCGCGCAAGTCTGAGGTTCCGGCTGGGGAGATACCACAACTTGGCACTACCTTCCTCAACGCATTCATGGAAGCGGAGGGTGATTATCCCGTTGGGTTCCGTGCACCGGGGTGGGTCCGTTCCACGGAGAACTATTGGTGGGGCAGGATGGTCGGCTTTGTCCTCACCGAGCTCGGGGATCTGCTAAAGCGTGTGGGACTGTACCCAGCGGTCAGAGCCGTGCAGTGGGGGATCCCTCAAAGCTCTCAGAACTTCTTCGGGATTCTAGAGCGTTATAATTCTTTGACGGGGACGTTCTTCACTCCGATCGGGGAGATGGGCCTTACTCTGCACGAGCTGCATGAGGTCTCGGGGCTGTCGACAGGGGACATTCCCTATGAGGTATATGTCCCGACCACGGTGGAGCTTCACCATTTGAAGGAGGAGTTTCCCCTCATATATGAGACCTACTGGGAAGTGCTATGTCACTTTCACATTTGCGGCCAGATAACCAAATGGCGGTCGCAGGGAGTCAAGCAACTGTCTTGGGCCAGTTACTTGTTCAACAACGTCAACACCAAAGACCATCGGATAACTCGATTGGCTCCCAGCTCCGACAGGGAGGTTGAAGACAGGATCGACCAGGCTTCTGACAGTTTCTACACCACGGAGTCGAATGAGGACGGTTTCGACCCTGACTTGGTTTTTGAGAGCTTTCACCATCAAGCCCGGACCTCTATCTCCGATCGGGCGCTGTTGGCGGGCTTTCTGATGCTGTGGCTGAAGCGCTGTGTGGTGCCCACGCTGCCACATGAAGTCATTGTTGCTGACGTGGTGTACCCGGCGGTGCTCCTGGCTCATGGCAACCCCATAGCCCTTCTCCCGGCCGTGGCGGCTGGTATTCAGAGTGGGCTGCGGGCGCTCACTAAGAGTTTCTGCGAGCCACCGAAAACTGCAGACTCCGAGGGAAAGCCGTATGTTGACTCAGAGGGGAGTCCGACGGTGAAGCGTCCCAACCCTCGTGTCGAGCTGCCTTACACGTACCTCATGGCTTGGTACGTGATGCATTGCCCTTCCTTGATGACGGCGGTGCGTTGGAGGGAGAGTTCTGTCCCTTTTGTACAGCGGTTGGAGGGTTCGAAATGGCGTGATCCTTATATATATTACGTCCGGAAGTGCCTTTCAGACCCTGCGAACTACCAGCTCAATCGCTGCCTCCCCAGATCCCTGGTGCATCTCTCGGGGATCTACTTGTTGATTCTGTTGGCCCAGATGACTTCACGAGGTTATCCGCGGGAGCCTTCTGGTGGTTGCTCAATATCCGGCCCGGATATGTGCTTTTCCGGCAAGGGACGTCATGCACCATTGAGCCGTACATGCCGAATCGCTTCGCTCGACAGTTCGGCTATGATCAGCTCTATGTCGGGAACCCCAATGCTCGACTCGCCTTCGAAGGGAACCTGTTCGAGGGTGCCCGGGCCTGGTACTATAGTGTGGCTGGAGGGACGGGAGTAACTTTCCGTCTACCTCTCGAAGGGCCCAAGTGCCGTACGAGCTTCAGCTTCTGCACTTGGTACTCCCAGGCCATCCAAACACCAGACTTTTTTCCGGCGTCTTCATGCATCGAGAGCATCAATGCAAGTCTCGAGGCAAGGACGGATTCTAGTAAACCGACGAAACTCGTGGAACAGTACCTGAAGGCCCAAAAGGAGGTCGGGCGAAGAATGAGAAGGGAGCCACGAGCCATGGAGCCACGACCACCAAGGGCGGAGCCACAAGCGACTAGGGCAGAGCCGCAAGCAACTAAGTCTCGACAGGCGGTGAGCAAGCGTCATCAAGGCTCTACTCCCACTGCTGAACCCGCTCCGAAGAAGGTTCGAAGAGACTTGACAACCGAAGTCTCTCGATCTGAAGAGATCCCTGCTGTCGTTGAGGCACTGAGGGAGGAAGAGATAGCTGAAGAAGAAACTCCTCTAGTCCGTGTTCCCAGGTCACTTAGCAGAGGCCACGGGTCTGCGGAGGAAGAGGAGCTCGTTGATCGATCCGCCGCCACTGACGAGGATGAGCAGCTAGAGGTTGATATAATGAGCGGAGGCAATGTCAAGATCCCTGGGATCTCAGCTCAGCCCGAGTCTTCCTCAGCTCAACAGCCCGGGTCTCCTTCTGTCTTCATTTCCAGTCCTCGAATGGCTGACCCCAGCCCTACCACTGGGGTAGTTGGAGGCAAGGCTCCACCTGCAGGGGTTTCGCGCGAGGCGCAATCGTCTTCCTCACTCTCAGGGGAAAGCGATTTTGAGGACGAGGTTGACTACGGTGATGAACCCGCTTTTCCTAATCCGAGAAAGTTCTCCCATATCTCGGAGGAAGAAATATACGGGGGTGAGCCATCAACGGTATCACAGCCGGCGGTTGTTCCCGCGGGAGGTACACTTTTCGCCTTTTGACCTAATTTCCCTTTTTAATTTTGAAGAGGAGGCTTTAACATTCTCCCTTTTATATTGCAGGATTGGCTGAGAATGTCGAGGCTGCACCCTCCTCGCAGATCGAGGAAATGGTACAAGAGTTGACCCAGCCAGAAGGGGTCACGGCTTTGGTTGCCGAGATAACTCCAGCGGGGGCAACTACTGATGCCAGGGAGGTTTCTCCTTTACCGGAAGAGGAGGCAACCCCTAAGGCCGGGGAAGAACCCACTCTGCCGGGTGAAGGGGTTACTATTGAAGCTAGGGAGACTTCCACTCCGCAGGACTTGCCCAAGGATTCGGCGTCTCTGGACCTCCCAGATGGTAAGGAAGTTCTGATATATTAAATGTTTCGCTTTTCTCCTTTGTGGCTAATGTCACAATAACTTGCAGAGAGAACTGAGGGGGCTCAAATGGAGAGTCCGACGGTCGGTACCCTTCTAGAAGGCCACGCAGCTCAGGTCTCGGCTGAAGCTTCTGAAGAGGTTGCGCCATCATTAGCTGTGGAGGTTCCTGCAGAGATAACACCCCCGGAAGCGCCAGTGGTCGGTCTCGCTCTTGACGTATCGACGGTCAGCACGACTCTTGCGCAAAAAGAGCCGGCTTGCACCATGACAGAAAAGGGGTCGGGAAGCTTCCCAGGTGGTGACGATATGGGGGAACTGGCACGCCAGATGGTGCAACAATTCTTTGCTTCGATGGGATCATGTATTGACCTCATCTTACGTGGAAGCAGCTCCTTCAATTTTGCCCGGACGCTTCTCAGAAATCTGGCCGAGAACGTCAAATTAACCGGAGGCCCCTCACTTGCCCAGGCATGTCTGCGGGTGGTGGAGCAACTGGGAGACGACCTGCACGAGCTGAAGTCTTTGGAAAATGCCAGCTCTTCTAGTGAGGCTCAGGCCACCCTAGCCCGGCTCTTAGCTGCTCAAGAACAAGAGCGACAGGAGGCAGAGGCACAAATAGATGCAGAGATCCGCAGCCTCGAATATTCCTAGGCTGAATGTCAGAAACTAACTGACGATTCAAGGGAATCCGAGATTGTCATGCAGAGCACGGAGCACGTCATCATCAGTGCTCGGGACACCATTGCCAAGGCTTGGGACACCATTGCCAAGGCAGAAGCTGTGCTTGCGATCAATGAGAAGAAGCTTGTTACCATCAAAGAGGAACTTGCGGGGCAACAGGCGGCTAAAGCGCGAGCTGAAGAGAGTCTGTCTCTACATTCTTCCAGGGTGGAATCTTTGCGAGCGCAGCTGGCTGCAAAACCCTTCCTATCTAAAGAGGAGCTGCGGGTCCAAGCCATGATGGAGGCTGAGAAGGCACGTCAGCACGAGATGCATCGCCTCAGGGAACGTATCCGTTCTTTGCCGGATCGGGACTTTTAGCCGTTTCCCCTTCTTTCCCCCCCTTTTTTTTTGTAAAGAAGATGACACTCTGTTAGAGTGTTTGTATCCACTTTTACTATTTTCGATATAATAAAAGTTTTTGAAGTTTTTGTTCCATCTTCTTTATTTAGCTGTGGATGAATTCAACTTCCTGATCACTGGCTGTGAAGATTGAACTTAGGCGAGACTAAGTTCTTTCAATGAGACGCGGCGTAGACTCTACGTCTTCTTGATGAGACGCGACATTGATCCACAGAGTGAGACGCGGTCATCATTCCGTAGGAGCTTAGATAGAACAAAGTCCTTTTGCTGAGACGCGGCGTCAATCACAGGGTGAGACGCGGTCATCATTCCATAGGAACTTAGATTTCACTAAGTCCTTTTGATGAGACGCGGCAGGGTGAGACGCGGTCATCATTCCATAGGAACTTAGATTTCACTAAGTCCTTTTGATGAGACGCAGCGTCAATCACAGAGTGAACCTCGAATTGGTCTCGCTGAGTAAGACGCAGATAGGGCAGACGCGAGGGACGCAGCATTGTTTGCTGAAAGGACGCGATTTTGAGTCACGTGGACGCTCCTTTAAAGCGCGGGTGAATGCCTTTTAATTTGAGAACGGTGACGCGGATTCTTAGACGCGGCTTTCCCATCTGCGTTTAATGCAGCCGGACGCGACTTTGCTGTCTGCGTTTGATGCAGCCTGACTTAAAGATTTTGTGAGATCTTTGACCGTCAAGTCTTCACTGACGATTGGACGTCAGGTCTTCACCGACGTTTGGGAAACCGGGTCATCCGTTGTTTTCCAAGGCGGTTGTCCACGCGTCAATTTTTCATTGGACTTGGGCGTTTTAACGCTCTTTAATGCAAAACCGGCGCTGGCGGTTGGAAACCGGTGTCTGCGACGGTTCCCAAAGCGACGCTCCACGCGTCAGTCCTCCATTGGGCTTTGTCAGTCGTGCGCGACGGTTCTGATTGATGCACCATTAATAGCAGTTATTAGGGTCTGCCTATAAATAGGGCTAACCCTCTTCCTCTAACAGCGGCTGCTCAGACTGTGCTCTGTTTGAGAACGAGTACTCCAAGGGACTTTGCCTTCTCTCTTCAAGGACCCTATCAGGGGTTTGCCTCCATGGATGAAGGTGCCTCTGTGGATGAAGATGACCCAGAGCTTTCATGCTTCTGTTTGGTCTCTTCAAACGGAAGCGTCTCTTTGATCGCCTTTCATGTCCGCGTTTGGACGCAGAGAGCCCGACTCTTGGTAGAGGCCTCTGTTGGTACGCCGTCTCGATTAGCCATGATATTTTATTCTACCATGGCCTGTACTTTGGCATCATCACTATCTGGAATTTTCCCATGAAGTATGAGTTGGTGCATTCCTTCTGAAATTTGCGCCGCCAACTTCCTCTCTGGACGCGAGTGCTGAAATCCTTGTCACTTGGCGCTGGTTTTGTTCACAAAGTTTGCGTTTCAAAGCCACTGTCTTGGCGCGTTTTATGGCTACTGCCTTAGACGAATTCAAAAAGGGTTTCAGACCCGAGCCTTGCAACTCTTGTTCACTCAACAAGGAGATGGCAACCTTCGGCGTCTGTGCCTTTTTTGCGTCTGTGCTTTAGACTTGGGCGTAGAATGAGACCGCGTTTTGATTCGCGTTTGTCTCCGCTGACGCAGCAGTTTGGCTCACCGCATGGGTCACTCCGCGTCTGCTTGGCTGACTGCGTGGATCATTCCCGCGCCTGCTTGGCTGACTGCGTGGATCATTCTCGCGTCTGCAGTCTGCATTTGCGACTTAGTTTTTCTCTGAAACATACTAAGTTGCAGATTGTTCTGATTCCTTTGTTTCATTCCTTACAGGTAGACTTGCTGGTTTGCTGGGCCCCTGGAAGGATGTTTTGGCCGGCGAACTTGTTCGATGTTCACCTATAAGAGAGTATATTATGGTCCTCGTCACCTATAAGAGAGTATATTACGTCTCTGACGAGGACCCAACCCTCGCCAAGGTCTCTTCAGATCTGCTTCGCCATTCATGCCTGCTGGCAAGAGATGGTCAGGCTATGCATGACGGCGATGAGGGTTCCGGCGGTTGTGGTGGCGGACAAGATCCTCTTCCTCTCCCACTCCAGAAGTCACATCAAGGACTCGTCATGTCTGCTGGGGGAAGAGATGTTCATGAACGAAGGGTTGCAGGACTTTCTGCTGCCACCGGACCTCAAGAACACCATTGCTCTTAGCTTAGTCAGCTAGGGCGCTTTCGATGTTTACATCATGCATCGTGGTGTAACCAGCTTCTATTGTAGCCACAAAACATCGCGCACTTGGAATCAGACGCGACTTATAAGGAGTGAGTGCAACCTCTAAGAGAGAGAGGGACTTCTTTGTACTCCTTAATTGTAACACTCAATCTTATTGTATAAGAGAGCGTTTTGTATCACTTTCATATGTTTGGAAATAAATAAAAGTGACACTTTTCTTTTTGCCTCTTTCCTTGTCTTGAACTTTTTGTCTTAGACCCATAGAAGCAAAGAATCTCTGACTTTGTCAAAATTATGATGATAATCTCAACAAGTCAAGCTTTGGAGGGAAAGATCCTATTTCAGGAACTCTCACAGTACTGTCAGAGGTGTAATATTAACTTGACAGAGATGAAATAATTTTTGGTGGACCTGTCACTTTATAAGAGAAAGTGACAAGTAAAATTGGTACCCCCAGGGAGGGTGAACTTTTATCAAGTGTTTGGGATTAACTTGATTGAGCTCAACTGGGGATTTGAGGGGAACACTGTTGATGGTGTAGTATTAACCTAACAATGTTTTTAGGTAGACTTGTTATTCTGCTGAAGAGAATAACAAGTGGGACTAGACTCGTGGGGAATCTAGGAAAGTTTGTTACCGTCAGAGGTGTGATATTAACTTAACGGGTTGAAAGTGGTCTTGTCAGAAGTGTAATGTTAACTTGACAAGGATGTGAGTCAGAGGTGTGATATTAACTTAACTCAGAAGTGTCACTGTCATAGGTGTAATGTTTAACTTGACAATGAGGGAATGCTAGAGGTGTAACATTGAACTTAGCATTGGTCATCTCGGCTTGGATAAGGAAGTCCGAGGGAAAGTCATGGCTATAGGTGTATTGTTGAACTTAGCAATGACTTGGATGCTAGAGGTGTGGTGTTAACTTAGCATCATCCATTTCAGCTTCGATATGGAAGTCTGAAGAAGAGTGACTGTCAGAGGTGTAATATTAAACCTGGCAGAAAATTGATTACTGTTTAGAGGTGTGGTGTTGAACTTTAACAGTAATTTGTCAGAGGTGTGATATTAACTTGACAAAAATTGCCTCATGATAAGAGCAATTTTGAGGACCTGTCATTCTATTGGTGAGAATTGACAAGTGAGATTTGAAGTGCTAGAGGTGTAGTGTTAACTTGGCAAAATGTAGAGTTGACAAGCAAGATTTGACAAGCAAGATTTGTACTCTACAAGGGGTTTTCATTACCAGAGGTATAGTGTTAACTTAGTAATGGTTGTATTTTGTAGACCTACCATTCTGTGGATGAGAATTGGTAGGGGATTTTGGAGGAAGGAATGGAGCTAAATCCACTTAGGATTTTTAGCAAACCCTCAGCTATCAACGGATTTGAGGTGCCTTTACCAACTACCGTTTGAGTTGGGCTAGCCATGCTATTACCCTCAGCATGATGAGTTGTCGAAGACTTATGTTGGGTTTAAAAGCCAACATTTTCCTCTATCCTTAGTCGTCGGAGGCGTTGGATCAAATGGGAACGTGTCCCTTAGGATTTTTAGCAAACCCTCAGCTGTCAACGGGTTTGAGGTGCCTTTACCAACTACCGTTTGAGTCGGGCTAGCCATGCTATTCCCCTCAGCATGATGAGTTGTCGAAGACTTATGTTGGGTTTAAAAGCCAACATTTTCCTCTATCCTTAGCCGTCGGAGGCGTTGGATATCAATGAAGAAGCTCCTCTTATTTTGATCAGAGGTGTACTTTTAACTTGATCAGCAGAAGAATACCATCTAAGGATAGTATTTCTTTAGGAACCTGCCATTGATCGGCATCATGAGTGTATCGCCATTTGAAGTTATGAGGCGATATGACCCATTTGAGTAGACTGACTCTACTACAAATGGTCCTTCCCATTTGGGTTGGAATTTTCCTTTTGTCTTGTGCGTCATCACCATGGGTCTTCTGACGGCTAAGACAAGATCGCCTTTCTTAACTTTCTTGTTGAAAGCTCGTACTTTAACTTTCTTGTTGAAAGCTCTGGTGATTCGAGCTTGGTAGAGCTCGATTTGCTGTTGGGCTTGCAGACGCTTGTCGTCTAAGGCCTCCAATTCGTGGAGTCGCTGTCGATGCTTCTCCTCTGTCGTCATCTCCGCTGTCAAGGCGACACGTAGAGATGGAATTTGAATTTCTAATGGGAGCACGGCCTCACAGCCGTATACCAAAGAAAACGGCGTGGCTTTAGTTGGGGTTCGCACAGTTGTGCGGTAGGCCCATAAGCATTCACCCAGTTTGTCGTCCCAGTCTCGTTGACTCTTCGAGACGAACTTCTTGAGAAGCTTGCCAATAGTCTTGTTGAAAGCTTCTGCGAGGCCATTGGCGGCAGGATAGTATGCCGTTGAGGACACACTTTGGATTCTGAACTTAGCGCAGAATCTCTGGAAAGCCTGGCTGATGAACTGGGGTCCATTGTCATGGACAATTCGCCAAGGTACGCCGAAACGGTAAATAACGTGATGTTTCACGAACTTGATCACGTTCGACGACTTGACCTCCTTCAAAGGGATGGCTTCAGCCCATTTGGAGAAGTAATCAGTTATCGCCAGAATGAACCGATGTCCTTTTGATGATGGCGGGCTGATAGGACCAACCACGTCCATGCCCCACATTTCGAATGGCCAGGTAGAGGCCGTAGAGTGGAGATAGCCTGGCGCTTGATGGATAAAGTCACCATGCACTTGGCAGGCGTGACATTTCTTGGCATAAGTGACGGCATCGGCAATTTTCTTAGGCCAGTAGTAACCCAATCTTTGGAGTCGATGTGCCAGTTTTGGGCCAGGTTGATGGGCTCCACACATACCGTCGTGGGCCTCTTTCAATACTTCTTGTGCTTCGTTTGGTGAGAGGCACCGGAGTAAGATCCCGTCATGCGATCGACGATACAATGTTCGCGTAATCGCATTATAATAGAATTTGGGGCTTTCCTTCGAATGGCAGCCGCTTCTTTGGTGTCTTCAGGCAGGATGCCATACAAGACGAAATCAATGTAGGGGAACCGCCAGTCTCTACGCTCTGGACCGGTTGACGCTTCAAGTGCTTCTTCACGGTGACGACCTCCCGTTGACTCCTGATAATCCTCGAGAGCATTTCTCGGGCAATACAGGTCGTGGCTGTAGACGAATATCTTCTCCATTGCTCCAGCTGGAAGAGCTAAGGAGGCAGCCAGGGATGCGAGTGCATCTGCGTGCGCATTTTGCCTGCGTGGTACATGGTCGATGTAGAAGCTTGTAAATCCCTCGGCCATGCGGATAGTTGCATTGTAATAGGGTACCAAGTCTTCATGTCTGACTTCGTACTCCCCGCGAACTTGGCTGACGATGAGTTTAGAATCACCGTATGCCTCGAGATTTTTAACGCCAATCTCATCGGCGAATTGCATCCCAATCAAAAGAGCGTTGTATTCCGCCACATTATTGGAACAAGGCTCGGTCAGTGAGACAGCTCGGGGAATCACATAATTTTGTGGAGAGACGAGTATTACTCCTACCCCTGCTACTATGTGTCCCTTCAGGCTTGTTCTTGATGCACCGTCGAAGAAAAGTTGCCATACTTGACTTTCGAACGATGTCTGAGTCAGGCAGACTTCAGCAACTTCATCTGGGAGATCCTCGTAGAGTTTGACTGCCCTCGGATCTGGGTGTTCAGCTAAGAAGTCTGCCACCGCTTGTCCTTTAATAGCCTTTTGTGGCAGAAAATGCATCTCATATTGGGAGAGCAATATGGCCCATTTTGCCAGTCGGCCATTTAGCGATGAAGGTTTAGTCATAAGTAACCTCAGAGGGTTGACTTTTGATATGACATTTATAGTTTGGCCTACCAGATAGTGTCGCATTTTCTGGATAGCGAACACCAGTGCCAAACATTCCTTCTCGATCGGGTTATACCGATGTTCGGCTCCGATCATTGTTCTACTTAGATAGTAGATTGCTTGCTCACGTCCCTGATCGTCATTCTGAGCTAGTAGAGCTCCCAAAGAATGATCCATCGCTCGGACGTACACCAGAAACGGCTTTCCGGATACTGGAGCTGCAAGGACTGGTGGTTGGGTGAGGTATTGCTTGATTTCCTCGAATGCTTATTGGCAAGTGTCATCCCAAATGAACGAGACACCCTTCTTCATCAATTTAGCGAAGGGCTGGCATCTTCCGGAGAGGTTTGAGATGAACCTGCGGATGTACGCCAATCGACCCTGTAAACCCCTGAGTTCCTTGAGGTTTCTCGGGGGTTGCATCTCCTGGATAGCGCGGATCTTTTCCGGGTCCAAATGGATTCCGGTGGAGGTTACAACAAATCCTAAGAATTTGCCACTGGCCACCCCCAGGAAGGACTTTGTGGGATTCATCTTCAATTAATGAGCCCGCATGATGTCAAAGACCACCTTCAGGTCCGCTATGTGATCACCTTTAGTGCGGCTTTTTACCGCGATGTCATCAACATAACATTCCACCGTTTTGCGTATTTGCTGATGGAAAATGGCATTCATAGCCCTTTGATATGTTGCCCCTGCATTCTTCAGTCCGAAGGGCATGACGGTGTAGCAATACACTCCTAGGGGTGTCCTGAAGGAGGTGTGCTTTTCGTCATCAGGATACATTTTGATTTGATTGTATCCTGAGAATCCGTCCATGAAGGACATTCGTTCGAATCCACAAGTATTGTCAATCATGACATCTGTGATTGGCAATGGTAATTCGTCCTTGGGGCAGGCCTCGTTTAGATCACGGAAGTCGATGCAGATCCTGATCTTCCCGTTCTTCTTGGAAACGGGGACGATGTTGGCTACCCAGTCGGGATGCTGTTCTTCCCTGATGAAGCCAGAATCAATAAGTTTTCTGACTTCTGATTGAATTGCCTCCATTATTTCTGGGCGAAACCGTCGCTGCTGTTGTTTGACAGGTTTTACGTCCGGATTGATGTTGAGGCGGTGCATGGCCACTTGAGGATCAAGTCCTGGCATCTCCTCATAATTTCAGGCGAAGACGTCTATATACTCTTGTACAAGAGATATTAGACCCTTCTTCTCTGAAGGTGACAGGCCGTCACTTATGAAGATGGGCTTAGGATTGGCCTCATCTCCTAGGTTGATCTGAACAACCTTGTCTTCTGTGGGTGGCTCGCGCTGTTCAAAGCGGGTATCCCAAAGAGCATTTAAATGTTTGATCCATGGATCTGTATCAGATTGGATCATTTCTTCATTTCCATCTTCCAGGTGGCTTGTCGAAACCATGTTCACCGAAAGTTCTCTGAAGATGTTGCCGACACTGACATCTGACTCCCAAGATGATGTGTCTGAAGGGTAATCGTTGCTCGGCGATTCTTGAGAATCGGAGGCTGATGGGACCGGAGTTGATACGTAGCCTAACCCCCGGCGCGTCCGATGATAATAATCGGGGGCCTTCCCTTCCGGCACAAAGGATCGGAGTAGCGTTCTCCTTCCTCTACCGAAGTTCAACCCGGGTCTGTTGGTTAGATCGTACCCCATGCATTTCATCATTTTGAGCGCTTTTGGTTCATAATGACTGAGCTGAGGGATTCCTCTTCACTTTCCGAGTCTTCGCGGGGCATTGGCTCAGACGAGATTCGCCCAAAGAGAATTGGTTTTTGGCCTTTCCGTCTGGCTGGAACCATGAATATAGATTCTTGCGCATTACCATTGTCTCGGTATGTCTCGAAGGACGACTTCACTGGTACATGCAACGATGTCAAAGCATCTACTGCCGACCAGGGATCGTCATTTATATCAGTGCTAGTGTCTGACGGTATTGAATCAGAAGCACACACAGGAAAATACGCAAAATCTAAATCTTCATTAATATACCAACCGCCTGCATCGTCGGTGGTATTATCGACATTGGGCTTATTAGTGCCTGTTACAAGTGGTTCTAACTCCCACAGGCACTCTTCTTTCTCGGGCTCAATATCAGCCTCATTACCAGAGTCTGGCTCCTCTGGTTGCGGGGTTTCATTTAACTCCTCAGGATCCTGATATAGGAGGGAGTCCGTGAAATAATTTTTGACCCCTTTAAACGGATACCTCTCGGCTATCAACGTTTGAATTTTTTCACTCCCGTCAATGTATTTCATGACTTGGTGGAGAGTGGATGGAACGATGGAATTGCGGTGAATCCATGGTCGTCCCAGCAATAGATTGTAGGAAGTGTCGGCGTCGATGATGTAACATGTCACTTTCGATTTGAGGCTTCCAATCTGACACCTGAGCTTGATTTTCCCCATCGGACGGGTCTGGTTGGCATTGAACCCATAGATAGTTGTTTGGGTAGGGCTCAAACGATGGGTAGGAATGCCGAGATGTTGCATGACTCGGCGGGGCATGATGCTCAGTGCGGACCCTGGATCTACCTGAATGCGATTCACCTCAGATGATCCGATATAACCTGTGAAGTACAGGGGTTGATCATGCTTCCCTTTAACCTGCATATCATCTGCCGTGAAGGTAATGCAGGGAGCATTCTGGGAGTTATGGAGACAATTCTCTACATCTTCCTTTTTTGGCACCGGGTCATAAAGACCTCAGCGTTTGCCAGCGCTTCTTGTAGAGCCTCCCTGGTCGACTTTGATAGTCTTAGAAGCTCATACAGGGTGATCCGCGCCGGGATGTTGGCCAATTGAGCCAGGACATCAAAGCGGTAAGGCGTTGTGGATCCCTCCGCTATACCCTTTTGAAGAGCTCGAGAGAATCGAGTCTCTTTTTGTTTCTCCACTGGTGGCTTCGTGGAGGGCCTAGTTGGCTCTGCAGTTGGTTGTGGAGGGGCTACTGCCGTCTCACCGTACTGTTTCAAGTACGCCTGTCCTGAACGGGTTCCCGTCGTTGGTTGGTTGGGCTCTGCGGCCAAGACTATCGTTTCCTCCTCTGAGTCGGTCAGTGAAGGGACATCAGTCTCCGCTTCTCGGGAATAGGCGCATACCACGTTGCAAGATGAGGCTTTTGCCTTGCCTTTGGATTTCCTGTTGATCACAGTAGTCCATTGCCGTGCATCAACAAGGTCAGGGTGGACCCACATGATTTCCCCTTGAGGTGTAGGGACGGGTACCAAGCCTTTCTCTTGCTGCTGGTGAGGGTCTGTGTTGACTATTCTCAGTTCTCCTCTTGGAATAGGGATCACCCCCGCAGGCGTTGGGGGTTGTCTTCCGAACTGGAGAGCTGACGTCACATTGGCCGTCACCTTCTTCTGCTCTGGTCGGAGTTTTAACACTTCCGCGTCAATCAGAGCTTGAAGGACATCCTTGAAGATGTAGCAGCTTTTGGTAGGATGTCCCAACATCCTGTGATACATGCAGTAGTTGGGGTTGTCGGTCTTGCCGACTTCCTCCGGGCGCCTAATTTCAGGGAGCTTCAGTCGGTTGCTCTTGTTGAGTAGCTTGAAGAGCGAATCGACATGTTCCTCCTTGAAGGAATACTGCTTGTTGGCGCGGGGTTGGCTTGAAGAGCCACTCGCCTTGGCTGGTTGAGGTTTGGTGGGAGATTTGGTCTCCGTCGCCAAATTATCCTTCCGCTTCGTCTGGAGGGAGGTGTCTGGCGCTCGCCTAGTTGACCTTTCCGGCCTAGGCTTGCCTTCTTCTGCCCTGACGCGGGCAACAATCTCCTCAGCCTGTTCACCTTGTTGGACTAATTGTTTCCAGGTGCGACTTTCAGCAACTCCTATTTGAGCAAGGAGTGAGGTTTGGAGGTTGTGGCGGCACGTTTCCACCAGGGTGGCCTGGGTCATACCGCTTGGACACCGGAGTGCCATGTTCCGAAATCTTTCCACGAAAGATTTGACGGACTCTCCCTTTCGCTATCTCGTAGCTAACAGGGTGGGCATTGTGACCTCGGAGTCATCTTCGAAGAAGCGTGTTAAGAACAGCTTCTCCAAGTTGCCCCAGTTCTTGATAGAACCTTCCGGGAGTTTCATGAACCACTCAAAGGCCAACCCTTTCAGGGTGCCGATGAATAGTCGCGCCAGGATGGCGTCATTATCTAATACATTCCCGGTTTGGGATTTGAAGTAGTAGATGTGCTGATTAGGGGACCCCTTCCCATCGAAGGCTTGGAGGGTTGGAGCCTTGAACTTAGGAGGGTACGGGACTAGATCCCACTCAGCTGGATAGAGCCGGACCACTCCAACTTCTTGGAGGTCTTTGCGACTGGCAAGGGCATTGAGGCGTTCCTCCAATTGACTCATCCTTTTAGCATGAGCCTTCTCTGGGTCTTGGTCGCCTTTTACTTGCGACGAGGGTTTGGACGAACTGGAGGTAGATTGCTGCCTCTCTTCAGAAGGTTCGGAAGATGAGCTTCCTCCCTTTCTCCCTTTGCCCTTTGACCTCCTAGGAGGAGATTTCCTCCTGTCTTCCAGCAGTTGTGCAATCGCCTGCTTGAGGGAGTCAATCGACGCTTGCTGAGAAATAATCATGTCCATTTGTGCTTTCTGGACCTGCTCTATACGTCTTGCCGTCTCCTCAGGAGTGCCTGTCATGTAGGCAGAGGTCTCCTTCTCGACGGAAGAGTTCGAAGCCCTTGATTCCGCTACGACGGAATGAGAATCATTCACTCTAACGCCGTGGGCTAAGGCATTATAGTCAATTGGGGGAATGGCCCCCGTCCGGGTACGAGTGTGTCGATACACTCCTTCTGGTTCAGAGTCAGACTCGGAGTCATCTGAGCCGACTGCAATTTGTTTTCCCTTACTCCTGCTTGTCATATTTGCAGTGAGCTCGGGGTACTCAACGTCAGAGAAGGTTCTCCTTCTGTGGGAGCGTCTTCTTTTAGCTGACGGAGGAATCAGGGTCAGCTGTCTGACCAAAGACTGCTGGTGTACGCCTGATTCGCAATGGCACTCTGAGAGCATGGAGATGAGCCGTTGGCAGCAGCATGATGAAGTGACCTGATTGAAACTTCTTTTCTTCGTCAAGTAATCCCTCAAATCTATAGGAAGGGGATTGAAAAGATTAGCCTCGCAACGTCGAAGACGGGAGGCATCCATGTGCTGTGCAGTCTGGACGCAGACTTCAGAGACGCGGTTTCTGCGTCTCGGCTGTGGAACGCGCGTCCGGCGTCTCTGTTGAGATGAGACGCGGGTCTCGCGTTGCTGTTTGGTGCGTCCGAGTAGAGGCGCGCGAGAGAGAGTGGGCTGCAGGGCGCCTCGTCTCTGGGCGCGTGCTTCTTGCGTTTGACGAGACGCAGAAGCTTCATTCTGGCGTTTGGTAAGTTGGTCCTCAGAGGACTCAACTTGAGGAGTTGCGCGCTTGGGCCGCCAAACGCGGATTTCACGTACTGGACGTGATGCGGGCAAGGCGCGAGACTGTACGTCGCGTCCAGTTTCAGTTGGACAACCAACGGTTCCAACTTGCAGTTGACGCGCGCGTCTCCTCTGTCGACGCTCAGCATTCCGGTTGCGTCGAGGAGGTGGAGAGAAACCAACAACATCCTGATGTCGAACATCAGGGAGTTTAACCACGCGGGTCTCCTGAGAGACGTTGACACGGGTTTTCTGTGCGCCGGAGTTGGTCACAACAGCAACTGTGCTTGGGATCGCGCGGGCCTTCTGAGAGGCGTTGACGCGTGAACTTTGCTGGGAACAGTGGGCAACAGCAGCGGCGCCCAAGAGAGCTTCAGGTCGGGCTTCGGGGCCATTCCCCGCCGAGACCCTGCGACAGACGCGGGTCTTTGGGCTCTTGGAGCCAGAAGAGAGAAACTCTTCATACTTCGCTTGGTCGAACTCCACAACAAGTGTCTCGACCATTTTCCCCCTACGGAGGAGATCATCCTGCGCCACGGCTTGTTCGTCAGTGACAAACGTAGTCCCCAGCGGGGTCGCCATCTCTTGTTGGACGCGGAAAACTGTAAAAGCGAACTGGAGCAACTTTTCCTTGAATCAGATGAAAAATTACAACAGGCTAATCTTCCGGTTACAAGGGAGGGAGAATATTGAATCTTGAATTCCCCCTTTGTTTAGTGCTGGGTTCTTCGTATGGCGGTGGAGAGTGAATCTTGTTCTCCGTTGACTAGATGACCGTCAGTACCGTCGAGGGATCTTCTCCTTGGCAGGTAGAAGGAGTAACTCGGCCCCGTCCACCAAAACTCTAAAAGAGAAGGTAGGCGAAGAGCAACTTGTACGCAGCAAGCTGGCTTGAAGAGTCGAGCTCTCTCTCTCTGTTGATGATCTCTCCTTTTTCTTTTATCGCCAAAAGTCCCCTAGGGTCCGACCCAAGAAAAATCCTCTCTTTTTCTTCCCCCCAAAAATCCGACCTCTCTTCAATAGTGACGGGACTATTTATAGGGTTTTTAGGGGGTGATCGTGCCCCCTAAAAGTGCTCCACGATGAGGGCCAACTTCCCCGCTACATGGGCGGTGGATGGCGCCATAATCGGGGTGGTTACAACCAAGGTGCGGGCGCCTTGATGCTGAGATGCGGGCGTTGAGCCAACGCACCTTGATGCGGAGACGCGGGCGTTGAGCCAACGCGCCTTGATGCGGGCGTTGAGCCAACGCGCCTTGATGCTGAGATGCGGGTTTGGACTTTCGCGTCTTGATTGTCACATTTAGCCTTGCGTCTGGATCTTGGATCTCTGCATTTTGGTGGCTTGTCTTGGTGATTTTTAGACAGCCTACATTTAGCACTGGACGTTCTTGTTATTTCCACGCACAGATGTGAATCTTCTCCACTTGCTTCGTCCTCGACCTCTGAAGCTTTGGACCTTCACTTGATTTAAGTGGTTCATTATTAGGGCCCATGGCCCCTATCTCTACCATGATCATAACATCTTCTCTAAGAACCTCGATCACTTAGAGTCAGCTTTGACTCGAATGCTTGTTTAAAAACTATGAAACTAGTCTTCATTTATATATGTTGCTCATGAACTTGGAGAGATTCCAAGAGCTCCTCTATTGAGATCTCCTCTAAATTCTTCAACTCTTTAATTGCCGCCACCACGTGTTCAAACTTTGGTGTGAGGGATCGAAGCAACTTCTCCATGGCTCGGACTGTTGGCGCAGAGGCCCATCACTCTAGTTTTGATGATGATTAACTCATGTAGTTATAGTTTACTAATAATCTTGTGATATTTAATTTCAGATATTCGATCAAGATATTAGTAGGTATTTAGCTTCAACAAAGGAGTTTTGGAGCTTTCACGTGTTGATTCAAGAGCTCGAGCGTCAAGATCGCATTTAGTACTCGGTTGGAGTCAAGCTCGTTGGATCGTGTTTGGATCGAGTCAACTTGGAGAAGGAGTTCTATAAGAAGACCTAAGTTTGTTTAGTTTAAAATTGTTTAGATCTTTGTAAAGATTAGATAGTATTGACATGCTCAAGTTCACATACACACACAAGTTTTTAAAGTTTATTGGTTTCGGTTAATTGGTTTTTGGATTTCATGTCAAAAACATATATATAATATCTTTTATGTATATTGGATTCTATCCATATACAATATGCTTCAAAGTTGTTTCAATATCATGTTTTTATATTTACATGAGTTTGGGAGAAAACAGTTTTCCATTTCAAAAATTCAAGTTTTTTAGAAATATCGATTTTTGTATAAAGCCTAATTTCAATATAACAAAAATGGTTCAAATTGTTTATAATATGTGTTGAATTTTAGTCACACATATTTTTATTTCAAAGATATTATAAGAACTTATTTTGTGAAATTTATATGATTTTATGAGATTTAATTGAAATTAAAAAGAAAAATTTTCAATACCTATAAGTCCCAGCCAGATCAACTGGCGGTCGACAGAACCGGTCGACCGGACTAGTGGTTGCTAATCTTGGTTGCTAATCTAGACTTGCATTTGCACACATATAGTTTATACTCTCATGGATTTCATGACCCCTCCTATGTTTGATGTTTCTAACATCAATGTATGAAAACTTAAGATGAGTATGTATCTTAAGACCCTAGGAATGCATGTGTACCTTGCCACTACTAAGAAATCTTATTTGGGTAATGACAAGCATATAGAGGCCAATGCACAAGCCCTAGAGGCACTTAAGCGCACTCTAAACAAAGAATATTTATGTATAATTTCTCATTATGATTCCGCTTTTGCAGTGTGGAACACTTTAACTTCTCTCAAGCTCCAAACGACCAAATATGTGGAGGAATCTAGTGAAGAATCGAACAAGCTTGCTACATGGTCCAAGGAAATGACTCCCTTGAGGTAAACTCGGATACTGAACTAGATGATAGTGCTAGTTCTTCTTGTAGTGATGATTATGTTGATGCCGATGCATTAAATGAAGAACATCTCTTGTTTGTAAAAACCTATTAGAAAATACCAAGTTTTGAAAAAGAAAAGTATTAAATTAAATAAAAAAATAAGGATTTGTGTTCAAAACTTGACTTGATTTTGCAAGAGAAGGTTGAGATTTCAAGTGAAAGAGATTTTTTGAAAACTAACTTGACCTTGTCTTAAAGGAAAATGAAATTTTGAAAAATAAAAATGATTGTGACATTGTTTTGAAGAAAAATGAAACTTTGACTTCAAAACTTGATATTGTTTTAAAAGAGAACCAATCTTTGAAAAATAAAATTGTTTCAATTTCAAAGAACTAGATTTGGTTTCAAATGAAAATAAAACTTTGAAAAATGATTTGAACTCACATATTTACCATGCTAACATTGCTTCACCATCTAATGTTTCAATTGCATGCTCCACTTTATCTTCAAGTATTAAAAATGATATTTGTGTATTGAAGAAAAGTGTTGATTGTTTGGGCTCCACTTTGAGCCAATGTGTCATGAACCACAAACGGTTGGAATCTATGTTTCACAAGAAACATGCTATTCCTATGCTTGCACATAAACCACGATATACACATGCTTCTTACCTTCACACACATAACACCATGTATGCTCATGTGTACATTTGTACACATTGTGGACGTAAGGGCCACCTTGCAAAGTTTTGTTATGATAGAGTACATAATGTAAATTTTGCAAATAGATTTGTTTGGGTTAGGAAAGGTGCTAACCCCCATAGACCCAATAAGGTATGGGTACCAAAAGTCACTCTTATTTTATTTGATGTAGGTGTGGGCTCTCGCTTGACGTGAGGGCATTAGTGCCTTGAGGTGAATGCGTTCCAAGCTATATGGTTACACTTTTGGATGCATCACTTTCAAGGGGAGTTTGGTGGGAGGACCACCATAGTTTGGAGATATAGAGATGAGCCCTAATGGTTTTGGTAACTATCTCTAACTTCTTATTTGTTTACATGTTTTTAGATTATTGATTTTTAGCATGTTTTGATTTTCATGATTATTATGTTAAATGCCATGATAATTAGACTTGTGATATCATATGTAGTATTTGAGATACACCCATGTTTTATATGGATTCATATTTTGTGTTCTCACTATAGTTTAACTAGTGTGTATATTATAAATCTAAAACATGTGCATTTGGCCTAATGATTATATTGGTTTATGTTTATGTTTTATTTTATGCTTCATGTTTTGATTACATGTTTAAATATAGTTTTCATTAAAACTTGTACATATACTTGTACAACTAGTGAGCCACAATTGATTATTATATGTTTATGCTTAGTTGATCATTTGTACCCATTAGATGTATTAATATGGCCTAGTTTTGATGATTCGTACATTTTGACCTGTATTCCCTATTTTTTTGTACATGTTTTTCATGAAAATGTATTTAGCTTCATGTATATGTCAATTTTGTCAAAACTTTAAGATATACATGTATACCCTTGAGTCACTTGCTTTCATGCAAACTCTTTTATGGACTCATTTATTTTTGGGATATGTATGTATACTTCTAGTTTAGACAAAACATACATATACCTTGAAGCCTATTTTAGTTTAGATAATTTTCATATTTTTGATAAAGGAATTTCATTTGAGCTTAAATGCCCTATTTCCTTGATGTTGTTGATTACATGACTTTGTACACTCACATTACTTGATGTTTTCTCATGACTTTGTTTCATAAGTCTTATATGTGCTTTATAAACTTTGAGTGTCAATTGTTGAGAGATTTTCATGTTTTCATGAATATATACTTGTTTTATTCCTTACTTGAAGGATTTCGTACTAGTTTTCAAGATTATCATAAAACTAGTTGCGTATTCTTCATTTTGGAAGAGTTTTCAAACATGTTAAATTATTTTCAAATCCTATTTTTGAAAACCCCTTCCTTCCAAGGGCGGATGGTTGGGCGACTGTAATATTCCTAACTAATAATACTGTATTTTTATTTTTCTAAAAATATTTATTTTACTAGTTATTTATTATTATTTGTTAACTTGATTTATAGTACAATTATTTTAAGATAGTAAATGGTATTTTGACCTTATATTTATATTTAGCATTA
The DNA here is from genome assembly GCA_038442645.1 of Agave tequilana. Lineage (NCBI taxonomy): Eukaryota > Viridiplantae > Streptophyta > Magnoliopsida > Asparagales > Asparagaceae > Agave > Agave tequilana. The sequence goes on from JAVJIF010030532.1 coordinate 141,689, forward strand.
TTAAGTATTATCATTTTAATTACTAGCTAGTATTTTTCTCATTACTATGTTACTATCAATATTATTGTAGTTGCTATTGTTGTTAGTATTGATATTGTTATTATTCTTATTGTTATTGTATTTTTTTTAGTTATTATTATTAATGGTAGTATTTTTACCCAGTATTATTAGATAATATTTTTAATATTGATAATTATTATTATTATTATTACTACTATCTCTTTTGATTTTTAATATTTATTATTATTATTGTTACTATTATTCATATCTTTTCCTTTTCCTAGCACATGACCCTTACTATGAGATCCTTAATCATTAACCCAAAACTCAATCCTAATCTTAATCCAATCTATAATCTAATTTAAATATATAATCATAATTCAAATTCCAATCCAAACTCCCATCCTAATCCTAACTACTAAATTAAGCAATCTAAACCTAACTGGAATTCAGGTTTCTAAAATATCTAATAACCTATATAAACCCCAAACTCTTTCTTTCTCTTCTACCTCAACATAAAACCATGCCCCAACTCTCCCCACTCCGTCTTTCTTTCTCCTCAAGCGAAGCATGAACAAAAGGGATCTTGAAGTACAGAGATGGAGGAATATGATAGGGGAGAGCAAATCCAAGTAAGTAATTTATTTTCTAAAAATTTATTAATATAAATTGTTTATTAATAATCATTGTATACCATGATTTTCATGAATAATTTTATACATCAAAAACTCAATTTAAATACATGTGAACATATACCAACCATATTTTAAATTACAATTTTTCCGAAATTTTACAGCAAAGATTTCAGAAAAACAAAAATATATAAAAAATAATTAATAAACCCTGCAGTCCCAGGTCAGCCGAACCAGGCCTGGCCTGGGCCGGTCTGGCCTGGCCTTGGCTGGGCCAGGCTTGGGCAAACCAGGCCGGCTGGACCAGTACAGGGCTTCGGCCCTGTTTAAAAAAAACAAAAAAAAGAATAGGAAAATCCTAAACCAGGCCTGGGCCTGGCCTGGGCCTGAAGGGCCTAGGCTGTTGCATAAAAAAAAGAAGGAAAGAAAAGAAAAGAAGAAAGAAAGAAGAAAGAAAGGTAAATTTGTCTATTAAAATAATTTATTAAAATATCAAAAAAAATAAAGAAAAATATAAATAATATTCTACAATACTTCTACTTTCTGTGATAAAATTTTTTGACTAATACCAATATAAATTAAATCAAATCACCCAATTTAAAGCCATTGCCCTTAATGATAATTTAGACCAGTTAAATATTTTTAATAGTTTAAAGCCTATTAAAATTCAATAAAAATTAGAATTAGTTTAAATTAAATCTATTAGATTTAATAGACCTAAAGGATCATATTCCTAATCCTAAACTAATTAATCAAGATTAAACCCATTATAACTCTTAAGTAAAATATCCTTTTAAAATCTAACAATTTCTATTGGAATAAATCATGTAGATTTATCGAGGCTTTATGATTTTAGTGCTTTAGACTTGTGATCGAGTTCAGGTGAGTGTTTCTTTTTTTTGTATAATTTTATTAGTGAGTGTTTCCTTTCTTTATTTAATTTTATTAGTGAGTGTTTCTTTTCTTTGTGTAATTTTTTTAAATTTTGTTGTGAGTGTTCTTTTCCCCTTCAATTAAATAAGAATTTTGTGATAAATGATTTGATATATATATATATATATATATATATATATATATATATATTATATATATATATATATATATGCTACTTGCTTTATTTCATTTGACCATCTGCTTTATTTTACCTGTATGAGCACCTGTATCATTTCATGTGATCACTTACTTGTGTTCCTTCATGAGACCTCGGTGAGTGATCATCCTATTTAGTTAGTTCATATGAGTTTTGTCAGTATCATTGCATGTGTTAAGAATTATTTACTTTTTATTTTAGGCTAGTTGTCATATATCTTAGACTGTGACTTGGATTGATCTTGAGATTGGCCTTGTTCATATTTGTTGATTTAGTTGAAGTATTATCAGACATTTATTTGATGATATTACAGAGGAGAATTCATTTAGATAATAAAGATGCATTAAATAAGATGTTACCTTAAGGTTAAGTTATCTTGATGCTTGGATTTATATATGGACTTAGAGTTAACTTGAGATTTACATGGGATCTTAATTCATATTTAGATGAGATCAATAATAGTTTGATTCTGATCATATGAGAGAATACCTTACCTTGATTTTTGATCTATCATATAATACAGATTTTGGATTAATAGTTGCAAGTATTTTATTTAGATATATTCGAGGTTGAGTATAGAGACTTTCTAGATTTCATGCAGCTTGAGATGTCCCACTCTTAGTTATGATCTTGATTTGGATTGGAACTATTGATGATGTAACTTAGAGTATAATCAGATTTAAATCTTGAATTTGACTGGTTCATAATGGTATTTATATGAGTGGATATCTGGCTGATATTATCAGCATATCTGATTATTCTTATTGATGGTAAATATGTGAAAGTTCAGTCAGACATTGATGATTGATTAAATAGGAGGTTCTTATTAAAGGGACGAGATCTTGGACTTGTCAAATAGACCCAATTAGATTGAAGTTGACTTGGGGTTTGAGAAATAGACGTTGATTGGGTTGACCTGACCTGGTGGATTTTAGAGAGATATATATACTTGATATGTTACTTGAGTTTTAAGATCTTGTGGTTGACCTGGGTAGAGTGAAAGTATGTGATGATCTTAATCGAATTGAAATATGAGGATTTGATTAGATGTATCAGAACTTGTATTTATTTCAGTTATTGAGGTTCAGATATATCAGTGACTTAGAGGATAAATATGTCGATGACTTTGAGGACCTGAGTTGATTATATACTTTTGCCAGATTATTCTATCATGACAGCAGGTCATTACTCACCCTGAATATCATGATTTGCCTAGGAAATTTGATTGATTATACATGATATCTACCTGATACTATTGTCCATGTTACTTAACTACTAGGAAAAATATTATTACACGGTAATAACACCCTCATGTTATACTTGTTTACATATCCTGTTATACCGGTGTCTTGTTCATTGACATTATATATCCTATTATACCGGCATCCTGATTATACATGTTGACGTTTGTTACCGGGACTATCACTGAGTTATCCTAGTGATCTAAATAACATGCACATTAAATAATCTTGATAAACTAATAATGCAAAAAGACAACTTACACTGAGATTGGGGAAATTAATGGAGGAGACAGTGTCTGTATTTTGAGTGGACCTATTATTTAGGTTGCGCAGCCGAAAGAGGGTTCCACTGCATGGTTCCCGTGGGGTGACTGACACCCCATCCTGTTCTTGTTCCTGTTATACATGTTATACATGTACCTGACCTGTTATACATATTCCTGACTACCTTGCGGTAGGTTCTGGTTCAGCGCCAGGATTCTATGCCATGGTCCCGAGTATGCATGGACCCACCTAAATATAGACAATGTCTCCAACCGATCAGTTTCAATAACTGAGGACCTCAATTGGCACGTGTAGTAGGCGTAGTATGGGATGCGTCTATTACACGTGGCAATTGGTGTTCACTGACATAATTAATAATGATAAACTGTTAATGTATTGTGACTAACTGTGATCACCCGACTGTACATATATATATAACTATGATCGACATATGATTGTACACATGATCAGATTGTATACCAGACTAGTGGCATATGCTAAGTTACACATCTTAACATTAGTGGTCAGGATACCAGTTACATATCGTTCATAGCTTTGTTCTTAACATTGATTATTCTGTTATGTTTCATTTCAATTATCATGTTGTTATTGTTTGCGTTGTTATGCATGAACACCTTTTTCTTTACACACACACACTCATTAGATCGCTTCTGACGACCCTAGATTCGCAGGTTCAAGGATTTTCGGACACCTTCTTATATTGTTCAGGTGTTCGTGTGGTCGTACGTGTTATGAGGAGCTGGAGTCTCTCTTTTCTTAATTTTAGGTATTCTTGCTCTTTTATTTATTTTATTTCTGATTCTATCTTTATCGCATCCAGTTGCCATTTTCTTTCCTTTTATTCATCTGTTATCATTGTGTTAGATATTTATATATCATATTGCAATGATATTGATTTATCGTAGTAGATTTAGTAGCTTGTTCAGGTTACTTTAGGCTTAGCGTGTATGCGTGGGGTATTTTCCTCGCGTATATATGTCACCGACCTTCGTCACGACTCTGTTTCTGCGTGTTTTGGGAAGGGCGTGACAACGACCATGCCTTGTATGCCTAATTGAAAATTTACTTAAACTTGTGCATGAATAGGGTGGTAGGTATGAGTTATACACTTGATCCTCATTATATTTCAATTGATATCACAATTGATATTTTTATTTTGTATACTCATATTTTGTCTTATAATGTATTCTTTAAACTTCAATTAGTTTCAATTTCAATTGGTATATTCATTTTATACATATATACATGATTTGATTGTGCTTACTATATCTTCACATCTTAAAGTACAAATTATGTCAATGCTAAGCTTGATTTACTCTGTAATGTCAATTATTTTCAATTAGTATCTTATGCAAGTTTATGCATTATTTTTATTGGTATTTCATAAAGGGAGAGAAAATTCATGTTTTATCTTTCATTGGTATCTTTCAATCGATTTTATTTTCAATTGATATCTTCTCCCATTCTTTATGATGAAAAATACTTTGTTTTGATATATGCTAACATTTTCAATATTGGTATCATGTTTCATTTTAAATTGGTATCTATATTGATATGAGTTTTATTTTACCTAAAATAATTGGTTTTTAACTTTCAATTGGGTATTAAGATTTTTATATATATATTTCAATTGGTATCAAAACATACAATGGTCATTTTCTATTAGTATAAAAAATTTACAAGACATTTTAAATTGGTATCAAGATATTTTCAGTTAGTATCTTTTAGTATCTTAAAAATTTTATTTACTTTCAATTGGTATCTCAAAAATATTTTTGTTTTTTTTCATTGGTATCAATTGGTATCATAATGTTTAGATGTATACCTTTATCATAAATTGATATATTTTTTAATTGGTATCATAATGTTTTGATATGTATTGCTTATATGCAAGGGAAACTTAACATCTTCTCTATGTATAGATTCATATTGAGTGTATCTCATATTGAGAAGCTTGACCTCTCTTCTCTATATCTTACACGTGTGTAGAGGGAGCTTCACATCTCCTTTATACATTGTATATTATGCGTTATGTGATTAGGGGTTTAGTCATCTCTTTTTCATGAATGCATGAATGCAGGGGGAGTTACTTTACACCTCTCATCTTCATGAATGTATATCGCATATACATCCTTCTTGTTTGATTTGACAAAAAGGGAGAATTTTCTTTTTTGAGTTTATTTATGCCCCTTTGTTGTTGATTTGACAAAAAAGGGGGAGAGAAATTTGAAGTATTATATATGCATGTTATTTATGTCATTTATATGCATGTTTATTTCATTTCCTTATTTTATACAAAAAAAGGGAAGAAGCATTTTGAGAATTTATATATGCATATTTTTTTTCAATAGTATCAGAGCATACATGTTTTTATTTTATTCTTCAGTAATGCATATATGTGTTATTTAATTTATGCATTCATGGAATATCTTTATTGTTTATTTCTATGCATGAGTTAAGGGGGAGCTTCTATGAAGCTTAACTTTAATTCATGCATAT